>AP028440.1:19562675-19817840 GCA_036509395.1 Antheraea yamamai | reverse complement strand
GAAACTTGCGCATTAACATTTAGCGTAGCTTAAGATTTAAAACTCAAGATTTATACTCCGTTCTCTCGGACTAACGTTATTAAACTTCGTACTAAATTCGCTACAAGTTCTGTGACTACATACACTCTTTATGTGACTAATCTAAATTAAACTTGAATATGTTCTTCGTAATTACCAACTGCTATTAAATTTTACTAGCAATCTTCCTCTACTTCATATTATATTGTTCACCCGTGGGTAACTGAATTGCCGTTTGTATGGAAATAAATGTGTTTGTACTCGCAAAGACGAAAATGAAATAGATCTTATATTGGTCGTGGCCCATCTGAACATGTCTCCTTTTTGTTCTATTTGTTTTTTATAGCATATTTATATACGTCATAAAACTGCAGACGGAAATCTCTGCAATGTTGCCACCAGATTCAAAAAGATGCTGGCAAGCTATTTTTAAAACTCACTAACACATTTTAAATATCCATTTATTGGTTATTTATAACAACAGGTTTGTCTGAATATCAGGCGAGATCTTTAGAATGGTCTATACATCTTCATATATTAGTCATAATAGTATATTATATTCTTTCATTGTATTAACAATTCCACATATAAAATACATAGTTTAACACGAAAATCTAAAGAAGTGGTGAAGTGGTTGTTTTGAAACCTCAACTAAAATCTAGAATGTAACTACTACATTTTGGAAAGAAGACGTGTCTGAGGCTAATACATTTAACAAAAATGTCACCAATTCGTGATAGAAACTGTTGTATTGGGACGTATAAAATCAGATTAACTACCTTATAAGTACACTGACGTTGGATGAGATAGGCTTGCCTTATATGGGCACACTTTATCCACATATATAACATCTTCTCCCTTTAGTAAGGTACTAGCCGACCCGTGCCCACTTCGTTGGGCGGTAATAGGCATTATCAAGCTACAACTATTCTCTAGAACTCAATCACATATATCTCATAATTAAGGCAGCGTTCGTAAGAAACGTTTTCGTTCGACCATTTTTCTCCAACTCCCCAGATATTACCTCCTACAACCTCACTAACTTTACCTCTTTATAATATTAGTATAGATTATAGATAATATAATTAGTTAATAGCTTCTGCCTGCGACTTAGCACGCGTGGAATAGTTATTTTGGGCTAAGACGTAGCGGAAACTCTCAAAAGGAAAAAAAGCCCCGATTTTAAAACATTTTTCATTGTTGCTCCGCTCCTATTGCCCTTAGCGTGATAATATATGGCCTATAACCATTTTCGATGAATGAGCTATATAACACTGAAAGAATTATTCAAATCGGACCAGTAGTTCCTGAGATTACCCCTTACAACGCCACAACGCCACAACGCCACAACGTCACAAACTTTACCTCTTTATAATATTAGTATATATTTCTGCATAGAACATGTTTTTGAAGTTATTATAAGTCAGGTGGATACATACCATAAATACTTATTTAAAAAAAAAAGTACTGACAAGTATATGTTGTCCACGCCAAAGTTTTATTATTATATTATATGTATAACATCGAGTTAACTTAAATTAACGTAATTACATTATTATTGTATGATAATATGTTAACTTTGTTTTGTAAACTCTTGGCTATAATACACGTAGAGTCGAACTCTATATTCAGGTTTTATTCAGAGAGGCCAAAAAGATTGACGAGGATTTTACGAATGCGTATTTTACCTACACTTTATATTGTTTACATTTTTCGTAATATACTACAGGTATTGTTTGCAAGTGTGCAGTGGTTTGGTAGTAGAGTCATAGTCTGTTGAGAAGATAAAGGTGATCAAAAATATTACTACTTGATAATTATTAATGGTAGTCAAATTCTTAAGTTGCTGAAACAATAGCAGAAAACAGACACTTTAAGCCTCTAGTTCCCAAAGTAATTCAGATGGACCCTCAGTGGTCCACAGGAAACTCGATAGGGGTCTACGTTGGCGTGACAAAAAATGGGGGTTCATAATTTGTAAGCTGCGGCCCACGAAAATGTATCTGCTTTCGATAGTGAAAAACTAAAATATTAGCTTGACTTCGCCTACCAATGCGGGCAGATAATATTTGAATAAACTCAGCCACTGTTACTTGTAAAAACTTGTATTTTCCTTGTTGTACTTCAGTACACAACGCAAATTTCCATTGTTAACTCTAATCCTCACATTTTTTATCAAGTTTTGGGAACGTGGTAGAAATATAGCAGCAGAGATTCACCGAAACCAGCTAAATTTTGAAAGCGGTTTATGAGAAAAAAGGTTTTGAAAGCTCTGCTTCAAACTAATTAACCATTTAAAAAGAAATTTATGTAAAAAAAATAAACAGCATAATCTCTAAAGATATAATGAACATCTTTCACGACGGTCGACTAACAATTTGTGTAAATCTTTGAATAATCTCACATTAGACTAATTCAGTTAAAGTTACCCTAAGTAACGTCTGAACACCTGACTCCATTAGGCTAATTACCCTCACGAAACGTTTCAAAGGTATCCCCTCTCGAGTAAATAAATACAACGTATCTGTATTAGCGCAGGTATGCACTCCAGTTGTTAAAGACGGTGGAACTAACTCAAATTAAACAATAAGTATAATTTATTTCGGATATCTAAAATTTGTTTCTATATACAAAATATGACTACTTTAATGGTATCTTACAATTTATATATAATGAATAATACCTGTGCAAAAAAATTATAACCTAAGGAAAAAAAGAACTGGTGACCGACTTAAAAAAACGGTGAGACGTTGGACGTCGGAGTGACGGACCAGTGTTTGTATTAATAGGCTTAGCATTCGTATTAGATACTATAGACCAATATCAAATTACTATTGGTTATCTATTATTGACTGGACACCTTAAAACGTTGACTGCCATCAACGAGATATCTCGTAATTTGTGAACTTGTCGAGGAGGCCCGCTACGAGTTACCTCGTCCTTCCTTTACTTACCATACTTAAATAGATACGACCAAAGTCGTAAATATCTGTGTAAATATTGAACTGTGGTTTCAAGAAAGAGAATACAAAATCAGGTTTGGTTTACATAAACTTCTGTGTTGCAGTTTCAAATATAATTACTAAGTTTCAAATACAACTACGAGATAATTCGTACCATGCCTCTCTTCCAAAAATAACATATTTTAACTTCTTGATTACTATACTACTACTATAATTACCATTATTTGTAACATAACATAATATCAATAAAACAAAATGGCTTCCTAGGTCAGTTTCGTGAAAAGTCTAATGGCAGTCAACGTGTTAACTGCTCCGGAACTATATTCAGAGTTATATTACTATACCTGTTTTTATAAGTATTATCTATTGTATGGTAAAGACGACATTATCCATGCTGACGTCTTGCTGTTAATACTGCACCATTGTCATTCCTTTGATGATAGTATTCAGATATCGTGTCGAACTATGTGCGTAAACGTCAGTTTTCAATGAAGGAAAATATAGCGATAAAACCGTAATATTGTGGAAAATTATTTTCTAATATCATTTTTAAGTCCAAAGCTTGTATCCAAGCCTAATATATTTTTTCAGCTGTACTTGAAAGCTTTGTTCTCTGGATTGATCGCCCCTCGATCATATTTAAATCGTCTCGGTCTTGATTCCCAGAATCATGAAAAATCTAACCAGATCTCATATATTAAAATTAATCAAAACTGTTAAACTGGAGATCACAATAAAAAATAGGACAAAGCGACATCTAGTTTCTATTTTATAATTACATATGCCTACCAGCCAACGTCCGCGACTTCTTTCATCTCAAATTACAACACAAAACTCACTCATAATAATGTAGCTTAGCGTCACGTAATAGTAAGTTATAGTAAAATGTATAGCATAAAAACCTTGCCCATGAAAAAGCACGCAGGTATCGCATACCTTCATGGCGATCGGTCAAAGTTATTCAAACTTATCCATCTCAAATATACCGGCATCCATATTTGTAAATAAACTCACCTATTTCACCGCTGTTACATATATATTAATTGTATTTAAAAATACCTTTATGAATATAACTTTTATTTGTAACTAACGCTTCCTTACCTGCGGCCTAGTGAATATTACATTCTTTCTCAATTAAATGTATACTTTATTATTTTCTATATTTGTACGTATACACAAAACTTCATGATGATCAGTTAAGTAGGTACATTATGGGAGCGTACCAATAGACAATATTTAAATTTCAGAATATGTTCATTGAAATTATTAACATAAGTAGGGGTTTCATATCTATTGACATTCAAAGCAATAATTAAATATATTTTTATAAAGTCTATTAATCAATCAAACGTATGATGAGCTCCGAATATCAATAATACATACATACACAGAGGCCCATATACCACGCGTCGGGAATAACGCAAGCCGCGCGAGTGCAATACGGTCGGTCATGCTTACGTAGCATATTATGACGCGAAATTATGAATTTATCTCCTGCCAAAAAGATCGCTCAACGCGCTTAAAGAAGTTCTCAATTCAAAAACTTCACTTTCACATTTATAATACTACATAGGATAGCTAGGATTTGGATGCAGACCGCATTCTCAGTAAGTAATACATTCATAAAAGAACAAATAAACAGAAACAAAATGACCCAAAAGTCGTAAATCGAAATTTACACCCAGATCATAAATCACGAGCAATAATTGACACCCCCATTGGCGCACAGAGTACGTGCCTGCGCACCGCGATAGGAACGATTCCATCTCAAAGGTAAAATTTCACAGGTCTATATCCTTTATAAGGCAGAAAAAGGCACTTCCATTTACATTTCACCTTTTAACGTAATCGAAATACGGTGACATTTTCAGATAATACACATCGATAGTTCCGATAAAGGCGGCGGATACGTGAGCTTTTACCAAGCAAGTTTGCTTAAAGTTTTTACCAAGGAATTGTAGACAATAAATAGATTTAATTTATGGTTTGTAACATAAGAAAAAATATTACTTACCTCCAGTTTAAAGATAAAAAGCCGAATAAAAAATTGTTATAATTTCTCGATGACAGTTTGACATAGTGATAAACGTCTTGCATAATATCGATTGTTGATATGATTATCTGTATTGACTTGATATAATTTTCATTCGCTTGTAAGGTATGCATTTTATATCATTACAAGGGGGACGGGCGTACATTTAAAAAAAATCCTAAAAGTCAACAGTAACGCCACCTACAAACGCCTAATTGTGAATCTGAACCATACTTGAGTCCACCTGAAAACACACAAAAAAATTATCAAGATCTTTCCAGCCGTTTAAGAGGAGTTCAGTCACATACACACGGACATAAGAATTATATTATATATATTATATAAAGATATATATATATAAGAGATTCCCACCTATATATTGACTCATCACGATATCTCTGGAACCATAAGGCGTAGCGACTTGAAATATGGTAGGAATATTCCTTTCGCCGAGTAGAGGTCAGCTAAGAACGGATTTTACGAAATTCTACCCACAAGGGGGGTTGCGGGGGGGGGGGGGGGTAATCAGGGCGGCACAACGTCAGCCGGGCCGCTAGTATTATATAAAGATGATTACAGATACTATTGTCTAAAAGTGTAAAAAATCTTATTTATAATCGATTGAAATTAATTCAGGAAGAAGTTTTTGGCGTGATCTTAGTGTTTCATGTAATGGCTTTTATATTATAATCTTGCGATATTCGACTCTGTATTGTGTACTATTGGTGGTGTTTTACGTAATATAGTTTGGTCATTGTGCATAAGTAAATTGTATAGAAAAAACCGGAACATTAATTCTGAACTGCCACAAAACCTCCCTCTAAATTTCTTATAAGGTGACCGCCATCTTGTTGGAACATTGGAATTATAGCAGGACACTTGTAATGTTATTACTTACTCGACAATGGCTGTAATTAATCTGAAAAATTGGTTGCTAAGCATAAAAGTAATGAAAACTTTGGCGGGATTTTAGTCTGATATACCTAGTGGTTGTCATTTTTTACTCATAACCATGCGTTATTGCAAATTATGTAATATTGATGACATATTACATAATACTCATAGTTTGATCATCGTGCGTAGGTATTATGGACGGAAAATAATTATACGGGGCATTAATTCTGAAATGTCATAAAATCCCTCTGGAAAGTTCCAGCAATGGGGCCGCCGTTTTGTTGAAACACTGAAGTCAGATACTCTGTTATAATTACTCACCTGATAATTGTAGCCATTAACTTTAATAAAGATGATTGGTTGTTAAAATACAAAGAAGATATTGTGACTTTTACTATGAGGAAATGCGAGACTTCATAAGCGTTTAAATGTCAAATATAGTAGAATAGAACCAAATAATGAAAAGGGAAAATGTAACGTATCGTTAGACTTTTCTATAGAATTATGAGAACAAAAAGAAACTAAGATATTGTTTATCCACTCGGATCTCCATTCATTACTTTATAAGGAAAAAATAACTTCGGCAAAGACAAAAATCATTTACCCTTGGTTTTTGCCTGAATAGAAAGAATATATAATATTGATTAATTCTATTTTATGTACGTTTTATTTAGATAAATTAATTTTTAAATTGTCGAAGAAAAACGCCCGGCGCATCCGAATAGATATAGTTTCAATAATATTTTTTTATTACCATTTCAATCTTTATAAATGACCAGCTTTTGCTCGCGGCTGTGCTCGCGTTAATATCTACTATGATATATTCCTCAGAAACAGTACATTTTCCCTAGATGGATATATCCTTTGTCTTCAGTGATATTATAACTAAAGATACGTTACCTAAATTATATGTTGACAAAACAAATGGCACCACAACGCACACATACGTAAAGTAATATTGTAACGCTACACTGTCATAGATAAAATATGGAAGTAAGATGGCATATTCTCAATATCGGTTGTAAAAAGAAATAATTATGAAATATTGCTACACACGAGCGGATTGACGGGGCACCCGTCAAAGATAAGTTATCTAGCCAAGTTTTAACAAGGTGCTGTCGAAGCGCTTATGACGTAACTACACTGTTTGTCCTTCCCTGTACTACTGTCAAAATGTATGCAAAATATCATGGCGATCCCTTGAGTAGTTAAGGTGTCAAAACGTAACAAACAAACTAAATTTCGCATTTATAATATTACTTAGTGTTAACATTTACACAGTTTAAGAAGTAAATCTATGATTACATAAAAATAACAATATAATTTTAAACAAAACGAGGATATAATTTAATTTAAAGTAATTAGTAAATGTGAGCGATTTATTTATAACTAGTGGGCCCGGCGGACGTTCTCCCGCCATGATAATTAAAAAACCTTGACAAATTATATACTTAAATCTTCGTCATGAATCTACTGGTGAAAACCGTATGAAAATCCATTCAGTAGTTTTTGAGTTTATCGCGAACAGACAGACGTGGCAGAGGACTTTGATTTTTAATATGTAGTGATTTTTATCAGTACCAGTGAACGACTATAAAGTCGTAAGTCATAGGAACTATAGTAAAGATGACATCATAAATAATTTCCGTGTAACTCTAATATCTATATATCACGTCAGTTATATATTTTTGTAGCTTGATTTTCATTGTAATTTTATAAATTGTGACATTAGCTAAGTGAGTAGGAAAAGTAAATCATTTGCAAATAATTTCATCATTATTATTACATAGTATAAAATAAAGTCCCCTACCGCGTCTGTCTGTCTGTCTGTTCGCGATAAACTCAAAAACTACTGAACGGATCTTTATGCGATTTTCACCACTGGATAAAGTGATTCACGAGGAACGTTTTGGTATATAATTTGTCCAGGATTTTTTTTATAATCAGGGTAGGAAACCTCTGCCGGGCCCGCTAGAAATTTTATAAAGAAAAAAATATAACACGATGGGACAAATGAAGCAAGTTAATATTTTAAACCCAAAGGAAAGACAAATTTTCTCAGATCGTTATCGGAACAACTTCATTAGGTTAATGAATATCACAAGAGACACAAGGCGCAGTCGTCTCTTGTGATTTAGGTATACACGATTTATTAATAAGGCTCTGTTTGATAATTTATCGCTTCTGACGATTCACGTGCACGGTTCAGAGCTTAAACACCGATTTTATGTAATTTGATGCGATTATTAACAACGCGGCTGGCTTCTCTCGCGCCTTATCGGGCTTAAAGTTAACCTAATATATGTGGGAAGTGATAATGCGAGTTTTTAATATAACTAAATACATTAAATTTCAAGCGATAATGGCTTAGTTGATACTGGACGTATGTTAGAACCCTTGCAACTGAGTCGAAGCTATTGGAGACGGAAATAATCGTGATAAAAAAAAATTGAATAATAAAGTATAAAAAAAGCAAATAGCGCAAATTATCATATATCTAATACTAAATGAGATTGTAGACTAACGCTAATGATAAAGTATTTTTTTTTCATAAAGTCTGCTTTAAAATATCTTTTTTATCTTACTTTAGCCTCCGATTTACTTCATTGTAGATTATTACTATGTAAATATCGAGTGAATAATTATTAGAAAGTGTATTGTGATTATAATTTCAATTATGTACTTAAACCTTAAACAACATTATTTTCACATACAAAGAACATCGAAAGCACTCGGAGGTTTTAAATACCGATAAAGAATTCCAAAAGCCTTTTCGATTCGTGAAAAAATATGTGAAAACGTTCGATAATTGAGTTTACATACTTTATATATATGTGCACGTACGTGTGGCCACGAAACTAGAGAGCGGTTTCTTTTAATTCTATTTTTATTACTGAAGTGAAATATTACCAGCATTTATAACATAAATATTCAAGTAGCCTTCAACAGACTTTCTCCAATCTTCTCGATCGATATTTTTAGCTTACAATCTCTTTATTCCTGTGCATCTACTAAAAACGATTGTAATGTATTTTAACTGTATACTCGTTTATGTTAAAAAGATAAACCACATCGAGTTTCTTGTCGGTTCTTCTCGATGACGGGGTTGTTTTATGTACTGGTGGTAGTTTTGACGTTCATATGCGTCTTCTCACGCCCTAAATTGGATAAAGTTTTGATTTTGATTTATAAGGAGTGCCGGCAGAAGTGACAACTCAAAACAATGGAATAACTATGCTCTCTTTTACAATTTGAAATCAATTATAGTATGAATTATTTAAATTTCCTTATTTCTAAATGCAAATTATTAACATAAGTCTGATTTTGACATCTATTGGCATACGGAGCAATAATTATATACATTTTATACAGTTTATAATTAATATATGTTACTCTGCACAATCTCAATACAAAATATCGATATTATATATACACAGACTCATATACTAAGCGTCGCTATTTTGACGCTAGCCGCACAAACGCAATACGATCGATCATGCTTACAAACTATCACAAGACGCGAAATTATAAATTTATCTCTTATCAAAAATACCGCTCAGTTCACTTAAAGAAGTTTCCACTTCAAAAACGTTTAAATGTGAACTAAACGAACGAACTAAAAATATAAAACTCACTAAATCGAGCTGAACTTTAAAAGAACACAGTTTGCTTATATGTATTTAATCAAATACGCCGCCCTTATGGCTCTAACATAAAAGCACAGCTACACAAGTGCTATTGAAACATTAAACGAGTTCCCGAGGCGTATCATCATAACTCACGTGTGAATAATTTAATCGCGCTGCCCTTATAAGCCTGGCTTTACTGTCTTCATTTAGCATCTCAGTATCATATTAGCAATATCAATTTATCTTTTGAGGAATATAATAAGTCGAATTATTGGATTACGGCGTTTATATAATGAAGAAACGTCAATTGTGACTTACTCCCGAATATCGTCTTTTATCTGCTAACTTCAGTCGTGTTTATTGATGACCAGTATAAACATAATGATAGCTTATAATGGCGACTGTTGGGAAATAACAGTAATCAATAGGTTAGTATAAAATTCGACTTTTTTAGGTAATAGGTTTAGGTTTTGAACAAAGTCCCAAATCACATTACCGATTTGCCGGATAATGGATTTAAGAACCACGTCAGTCTGGTTTTACGTCTGAAGGCTATTATAGAGTGGATCAATATGAGAACGATTGTGACGTCTGGAAATGACGTCCCCCTCTGTGCATCCATTAAAGTAAATGTTTTTTTTTTATATCATAGAAGGCAAACGGACAGCTGGGTCACTTGATGTTAAGTGTCACCACCGTCCATAGACACTTGCAACACCAGGGGAGTCGCGAGTGCGCTGCCAACCTGTATTGAGGGAGAGGGGGAGTAAGGCAGCGGGAAAGGGGAGGAGAGGTGGGTTACCGGCCCTTTCACTGACCGAACGAAACGCAACAATGCAAGCACTGTTACTTTACGTCGGTTTCCTGTTAGAGGGTGGTACTACCCCGGTCGAGCCGGCCCATTCATGCTGAAACTATTAATAGCATCAGCGTAGCTAAACCACCGTTGTAACTGATGTAACAAATGTAACTATTTACGACTTGTGAAAATATATGACATGAAGAGATAAACCAAATTGAGTTTCTTACCGCTTCTTCTCAATGACTGGCTTGTTTTCCAAACCGGTGGTTTGACTTTGACCTTCATAAGCACCTTCTCAGGACCTAAATTGAATAAAGTATATTTTGATTTCATTTTTCTATTTTTTGCAGTCCTAGTATACACTAGGATTGTTAGGTTATGGTGGATGGATAAGTTATGATTTCTCTATCTTTCAAAGATACTAGGGTTGATCGCATTGATGATGAATGCAATTAAACTTCTTATTGCATTCCATTGTTACCAAAACTTGCAAGCCTAGATCACCACGTTATTTGATATATAGGTGTCAATGTTCCTCATTACAAATAGCTTTTTGGAAAATCAAGTACTTTCAAGTTCACAGTTAATTTGGAATAATATAGCTCACTAAATTTATGTTCAATATATTCAAAATGGAACAACGGTTTGGTTTGTGTTATTGGGTTTGCGGTTACAAATACACTAGTTCAGCTTTGTAATTTATTACCTATCGTCCTACTGCAGAGTGTGCTATAATTTTGTGATAAAGATAATTATTAATATTGTAGGTCAGTGGAAACTTCGACAGAAACAACGACACCATGGTATTGCAGGGCAGTTCGGTAACTACTTTTATAAATCAAGTTTGCGAGTGCTGGGTCTCGTCTCACCAACGACAGGGAAAGATTGTCTCATCCACATAATAGTAGTTTAAAAAATACACAAAAAACTGGATCCAGTATTGTATCGTAGTGGCTTTTACAACACATATATAGATAAATAATCAAGTCTCTTGAGTTAACTCCCAGCGGCAACGTTTTAGGACCAATATAATTTGCAAATTTTCAAGAAACGAACTTACTCCTTCTTCAAGGGCCGACAATGCAGCTGCTGTTTCCCTTGTGTCGCAGGTCTCCATGGGCGGCGGTGATCACTTACCATCAGGTGACATGCAAGTTCGCTTGCCACCAATAGAATAAAAAAAATATTTACGTGCGCTCATTGAAAACGAGATCTCTTAATCCGGTAATTGGGTGTGTTAGGATCCAAAAGAAAGAATAGAATATTGTGTTTTTAATATACAGTGGTGGTCGTATAATTAGAAACACTACCAACGGTCCTTGACATTATGTGAGATACTTCGACGCTATCGTTTTTATTTTTTAATTAAATAATAAATAGGACAACAATATGTTCAACGATTTATCATTTATTAGAAAAACAATATAAATCCCACTCTACACAACTCTCTCTACTCTACACAAGTGCAGTTTCAATATTACATTACGGACAAACATTTAAATCAGTTTTAAGGTATGAACAATAATGGTCAACTAATTAGAAATAACAACAAAAAAGTATAAAAAACAATATTTTTGAGTATTAGTAGTTAGTATTGTTATTTACTAAATAGCAACTATCTACAGCCTACTAATAGTAATAATTAATATTGAGTGGCGTATACCCTATTTTCAATAAAAGCACTACAACGACGTGGTATTGATGCAATCAATTCATACATTTTTCTAGGGATTGAATTCCATGTTTCAACAAATGCTTCATATAGTTCGTTTTGACTGGTGTTACGTTTGTTGAGACTTTCTTTTTAACAATATGTCAGAAATTTTCTATCGGATTTAATTCCGGACTATTTCCTGGGCAGTCTAAAACGGATATACGGTGTTCGCTAAAGAAATATTTGACGATATTGGACGTGTGTTTAGGGAAATTGTCATGCTGAAAGATCCAGGTTACAGGTAAATGATCGTCCGAGTAGGGAATCATTGTGTGCTCTAAGATATTTTTGTATTGCCATTGATCCATTGTACCTTCAATCTTCCAACTCCACATCCAGAAAAACACTACCAAACTTTAATGTTACCGCCACTGTGCTTGACTACACTCCTTATGTATTTATAATTAAAAGCATTTTTTGACAAGACGTCTAACATAGCGTTTTCCATCAGAATTTACCATATTTATTTTTGTTTCATCTCAAAATAACACTTTTAAAGTGGTAGAGCCACGCTGTAGCTATTACTAGTTTCAACATGAATGTGTCGGCTCGCCCGGGGTAGTACCACCCTCTCACAGAACGCCGACGTGAAGTAACAGTGCTTGCATTGTTGCTCGTTCGGTCAGTGAGAGCGCCGGAGGCCCACCTCCTTTCCCCCTTTCCCTTCGCCTTTCTCCTTTCCCTACCCCTTCCTCCATAAACAGGCTGACAACAGACTTGCAACTCCCCTGGTGTTGCTAGTGTCTATGGATGGTGGTGATCACTTAACACCAAGTGACCCACGTGTTCGTCTGCCTGCTTTTGTCATAAAAAAAAACTTTTTTCCATTCTCGTACCGTCTACTTAACATATTTTTTAGCGAATAATAATCGCTTCACTCGGTGTTGCTTGGTAAGAATCTGTACCTTTCGAGAGATTCTTCCAAACAATTTAGCTTCCACTGATCGTCGGCGTATCAGTCTTGGCGAGATGTTTCTCGGGGCATCAGGCGAAAAAACTTCATTTTTTAATCTGGTTGGAGCCTTTAATTGGGTATTTTTAGCAACACGAACGATCAGCGTATCTTCTCTGGGAGAGGTTTTTCTTAGTCGAGCCTTTCTTAGAACATTTTCAACAGTTCCATGTGTTTTATAATGATGAATTGCATTAAAAACTTTCTTAACAGAACAATTTAAATGCTCAGCTATTCTTTTGTACGCCCACTTATGATCTATATGTAAATCAACAATTATTTGTCTAGTTGACGCGTCACAGCTTTTATTTTTGCCCGTTTTGAACAAAATAAAATTCAGATTAAATTTTGAATCGCCGCCAAAATAATAGAAAAAGCCAAGAAAGAAATGTTATTTAATAATTAATTATTGAATGTGTATATTTTTAACGAACATTTGCACGTTGAAGTTATACTTTCTTTATTCATAAGAAGTGTTTCTAATTATATGACCACCACTGTATGTATCAAAGTCATCAAACCCTAAAAGAAAAAAAATATTGCGTGTATCACTGTGTACACGCGGAGGAAGTCAAACTTCTTTATCATATATATATTAATTTATATACATATTAGAATACCGATAAACTATATACGAAGTATCGTACTATAAGTACTTAGCTATCTATATATTTAATTATTCTGGTATACACTAGACCCAGACAGACATTTATACATACACACAAGTACATACCTACCTTACGTTTTATACGTAACGCGTTTTTTGCAAAATAGTAGGGCTTTTATTAAGTCCTTCTGGCTAGCTACCACTCTCAAGTCGAAAATGTGTCACCAAAGAAAAACCTTTAGGTGTGTTCTGCCAGCAGCACTTGAGAGCCAGACTCCTTCTAGATTTAACGTGTTTACTATCTTAGACCACATCGACGAACTTGCGAATAGCGTAAAGCGTAAATTTTCCGTACAATGCCATAACATCTTAAAAATTTTCGATAAATTTATTTATTTATTTACAAGTGTGAATAAAGTCGACAGTCCGATGAATAATATAATATCCTATACATATAATAAGAATGTAAATCTAACGTGTCTGTAATTTTTCGGTTATCGTTAAAAAAATTGTTGCAGGTGTCTAGGAATAAAATAAAATACGTTACAATCATTTTTAGAAATGTCTGTCTGTCTATCTGTTTGTTTATATGAACAAGCACTACTGCTAAAGTACTGGGTTCACAATAAAAGCACGCATCATAAAGCATATCTTCGAGAACAACTTAGTCTTTGTTTCATTAAAATCTATCCAGGTTATCAAAAGTTATTGCAATTTTATTGACGACGCGGCCTAAGTACAAGAGGAAAGTAGATAAGTAAATGGACTTAATACATTCAGATGACTTTATTAATCACTGTTTTTTACATAATGTTTCACGCGGATGAAATCGCCGGCACAGTTAGTCATTAATAAAAAGGAGTAAACTAGCCTGAAAACCTACAACGCTTTATCACATCGATACAACTTGCACTAGGTAATAATAATGATGAAAAATTAAAATTATGCAAAAGTAAATATTGAGAAACATTAAACATAACAATATTTGAAAAAATGACAATGAATTCATTTATAAAAAAATAAAATTACGTATGGAAAAGAAAACGAGATGGCAAATATAACTAAAAATATTGAAATACAGTTTTATGAAATATGTAATTGAAGTTATACAAAGTGATCAAACAAATTTCGTCTTTTTCATGTAAACGCCTCAAGGATCTCCAATCTTTCGTCGTCTTCATAATTTCGTTACGTCGTTCGTGTAATGGCTCCAATATTAAAGCACGGCGGTAGGAATACTTCTGAAACATTAAACAACCTGCCCAAGCGTGACGTCATAATTCACGTGTGAATAATTCATACATCGAGGGGCTCGTTCGATGCGAAATCGGTTACTGTACCTTCATTTATCAGATACAAATCAATTGATGCCACGATTGGACGGTTCAGGTTCGGTTGGTGATTTAGATGATGTAACTAAAGTATTGATAATGTCTATATTTCAACAACGAATTATATGCTCGTGTTATTTTACAATAACTGTTGTCAATTGGAATTTTTCCCAGGATCTTAGAATGTCATGTAGTGGATTTTATATCTATACTGCTAAAGCTGAAGAGTATGTTTGCTTGAACGGGCCTATCTCAGAAACTACTAGTCCGATTTGAAAAATTATTTTAGTGTTTGATAGCTCATTTATTGATGAAGGCTATAGACTATATATCATCACGCTAAGACAGATAGGAGCAGAGCACCAATGAAGAATGTTTCAAAATCGGGGTTAACGTATGTATTATTTAAAAATATTTCACCTTCTACGTAGACGAAATCGCGAGTTAAAGTTACCGTTCGTCCAAAGTAACTATTCCACGCGGACGAAGTCGAGAGCAGAAGCTAGTTATCGATAATAATAGCCGACAACAGATAGTCAACAAACAGATAATGATGTAGTTGTGTCTGAATGAAAAGTGACCACCATTAGAAGTAAAGTCTATTTCCACTTGAGTAATGGTTAGTTATATGGGATATTGTCGCTTTAATGCTGGCTTAAGTTGAGATTATCATCTTTCGGTAGCTCGAAATGCTAGATTATAATGATTTGCGAAATTCATGTTATGACAGCTTCTACTACGACATGATTGATGTATAAAATTATTTATGAGGTGAAGTATAAAGAAAACTCAATAAAAATACCGTTTTCTTTACACTCTCATTATAGTCCATACTTTATTTTTATGGCGCAAATAATTAATTCAATTATTCGAGTCCAGACTGCTTCAAACTAGAAGCTAGTTGCAAATGAGAGAATTTAAGCATATATTACAAATATATACAAAAAACTATTCTATAGAGTTGGTACATAATTAATTTCCTACCTATATATATATATATATAATGGATGTCGGTATATTTAGGATAGATAAAGTGCAATAACGTTTGACTACAGCAGTTGAATTTTTTTTTATGGTAAAGGTTTCTCAAAAATCTAGATTTAAGGTTCGGAAGTGCATATAAAATGGATTTAAAGAACATAGTTATTTTTGAGGTGAAGCTTCTTTTGGGACGGTGTGGATTGGATTTTATGAAACGAATGATGTTATAACTACAAAGCTGTAGATACACCATAAGCGCTTCAACAGCGCCTTGTTAAAACTTGGCTAACTAGCTTATTTTTTACGGTTGCCCCGTCAATCCGCCCGTATTTTAGCAACGTATAACTATTTATTTTTCACCACCGATATTGAGAACATGCCATCTTACTCTCACATTTTATCTAAAACAGTGTGGCGCAACAATATTACTTTATGTAAGTGTGCGTTATCGTGCCATTTGTTTTGTCAAAATACCATGTAGGTGACGTATCTGCAGCTTGTTTGTTATAATATCATTATTAGATTTTAGGCTGTGATAGAATGAGATAGCATATTCTTAATATACTCAGAATATATACTACTATCGCGCTCTTTAAAAATTATAACGTATAATGTATACATTGTTAATATGCATTAAATATTACAAATTAATTTTTACCACTTTCATAGTGTATTCATCTCATTTTCTTATAAATACTCATAATACTAAGTATACCGAGTGTGACCTACATACGATTTTTTGTTTAAGAGTATATTATGGAAAGTAGGCGGAGGAAAGTGGAAAGCTGAGGATTTTATTAGCCTGGTGAAGAGCACTTCTGTCTACAACGTAGATCTATTAATATCATTCAATTTTCTTGGCATAGTACAATGTGGATGGCTCTAATAAAAAGAAACGTCTGGACAAAGATGCCAATAGTATTAACTGGCAAATTAAAATTATGTCTTGTTCCCAGTATGAGACGAGAGCTTTCAATAGCAGTGGGGTGGCTGTAATCAACAGTTCCTGCGACATCCACGCGTGTCTGATCACCGTCCGACCTGAACGAGGTACTGGGAGGTACACGTGCGAGGTGTCCAGTGAAGGACCACGGTTTGCTGTCGACAGACAATCAGCTAACATGACGCTGTCTGGTAAATGAAATTTAATAATAGGTCGATCGCTAAGCCACATTGTTATCAGAAATTGTATATTGAAATATATTTTAAATGTTTAATATTGTTACGACTGTAGCTATATAACCCCTTATAAATTATGCCCGTGCCTCTTACTACAACGAATAATAAGTCGTATTACTCGGATTAATAAAGCTATTATTTGCAGAAGTAAAACAATTATAATGTACCGTTTGTTCTCAGTACTGCCTGAGTATGACCCGTTGATCACGGGTCTACCTACATTGGTCCAAGTGGGTGAACAAGCATTTGTTAACTGTACCTCCGACTATTCACTGCCAGCGGCTACTATAGATTGGTTCGTGGATTCAGAACCACAGGAGGTGGGTATTTTATAATTTCATTTTTGGAATAACTTCTTATGGCACGGCAGGGAAAAACTTTCGTTACACGTTATGCGTTAAACGTAAAGTAGGTATATATTTATGTATGTGTAAGTATGTATAAGTGTATGTCTGAGTGTAGTAGTATACTAAAATGAGTATAGTTAAGTATTTATACTACGGAATTTCGTATAGTATAGAGTGTAAACTTTCTCATCTGTAAATAAGGTATATAAAAATCCTGTCTGTTTGTCCACGATGAACTCCAAAACTACTCAACCGATCTTCATGAAAGTTGGCATTTATGTATAATTTTCAACTTAAGAGATAGGATAATTTATTTTTTTAATCCGATTAATGGCCTAAATATTTTTAAATTACAATTTAAATGATTGTCAATGCTGATTATTGTTAACAATATGTAAGTTTCATCAGTCTCGAACAGATGGCGTTTTAACCTAGTTTGTTGACAGAAAACTGTAGGACCGACTGTTATAGATATCACATAGATGGCGCTAAATTTTAATTTTAAATTTCTTTTTCAACTTCAGTTTATTTTATGTTGCGCCTGTTCTAATTTTCATTCAGCATGTAATAACTGAGCCGCAGCAACGCGTGGCCGGGTCAGCTAGTATATATATATAATTTAATACAAATAACCTAAAGACGTTTCTTTTATTCCGCGTGTACATACTGACACACGCACTGTTTTTTTTTTTAGTTTTTATTTACTTTAGTAATTTCACAAAGTAATATTAATTACTAGGGACCTAGAACGGCTTCGCACAAGTGTACTAATGAAGAAAATGATAGTAAATCTTACCTTTACAGTACGACCACGTAATGAAACAAATTAGCAACAGAAGAAACTGAACGCTTTTTTAATATTTATGAAAATCTCTCAATCTTATCTTCTGTTCCACTTACTATTTATTTTATGTAGAGATTTTAACCCACATTTTTCACACTCCATACTCTAGATATTATTTTAATTCTATACTACTTGAAACAGAGATTCAAACCTTATTATTTAGCTTAGTTTAGTTAGAATCGTGATGTTGCGTAACCTAGGCAACAGCCCAAGCCGAGATGTGGCGAGCACCCTTAAGCTGGTTGTAAAATAAAATCGGCTGAGTGCCTTAAGCGCTTACCTTAGTAGTCCAATGAAGCTGTAAAGGCCTACCAGGCCAATAGCGTATTCAGTTCGAAAAAAAACCCAAATGAGATTAGAAGGTCCGTCGATAGTCAATTATTTTATACCATCAGTAAATAAGTAATCCCAATATACGAAGCATATAAAGATTTTTGAAGTCTATACTTAGTAAATTGTATAAACTGAAGTTAATAGAGAAATCATAAAACAAATTTTAATCCGTGATACGCATTATGGATAAGGTCCAATAACGTGACGTTTTATGGCGTTATAAAGATATTTTTATATGCTATCCCAACCGTTGAGATTCCATCTTACAATGGAATTGACTCTTCACAAATGCGATATTAATACAGTTCTGTAGATTGTTATTGGAGTCGAGTAGTCGGAAACTTCATATTAAAGAACCTTCGTTATAATTGATCACTAACTAACTAATTGTTCTATAAACTACATTATTTTCAACTAATACACAAAATCAAAAATACTTTAATCTATTTATGCCCTGACACGGCACTTAAAAACGTCAAAGCTAAAGTCAAAGCCGTTCGGTAAACAACCCAGTCATTGAGAAAAACCGGCAAAAAACTCGATTTGGTTAAACTTTTTAAAACTTGTGTACTCCAATAAACTCCTTTTTTAAATTTATTTTCATGGGCTTTTATTCTACCCAACATATCAGCCCGATAGTTCCCCAATTGTTGTAGCTTCATCAGGAGAGTCATTAGCAAGTCATGTAGCATCTTAGCTTCACCCAAACAGGGTTTAGCCAAGATGTCTCCAGAGAGCTTAAAGACGGTAAAATTCACCAGGGGAATCAAACTAAAGACTATATAGTGAATTAAATAAATACTAAAATTTAACAAGTTGATTACCTAAAATCAGCTATGAGGTTAATTTATAAACAGCAAAATTGGAAGCGAGAAGTGCTCCTGCAAATTTCTTATAGAACCTACTAAAGGATCTTGGTCTTTTAAGGATCATCTTGAAATCCATATTGAAGAGATTATGCTAAACGTGGTCTTAGTAAGGTCTCATCAAATTCGGTAAGGCAAGCGTAGGTATCCGGGCACTGAACGTGAGCATTGATGGTCTTTGAACCTACACTTGAACTGTAAGCTCCAACCATTGCCAGTTATCCACTCGCTGCAACATGTTGAACCCGACATCCGCACTGAAACTACGCAATGCACTAAGCACTTTGCATCTTAGTACGGTGTATATAGTAGTATTTGGATATACTCCTATGTCTAATAAAGTTAAAATTAAAACCGATCTCTAACCTAACAGTGTATTTGGACAACTTAATAGTCAGTTAATATAACAGAAACCTTTTGTTATAATATAACGTTTGTTGACAAATATAGTTTATATCATACAAATATTATCCAATCGCTATAATGTATCACATTTTTTTCTTTAATAGAAAACTCGAGACTTATTATAGAATTTGAAACGCGGCCCAAGAGATAGCCAATTAATACCACTAATTCTATCATTCCTATAATCCGTACGATTTTTCTCGCTATATCTTTTATTTCACTATATTAAATTCTTGTCTTTCTTCATTTATTCCATTAATTCGACATGTTATTACAAACCCTTTATTTTATTTATCGTAATACAAGAAAGAAGTATAATAGAACCCAAAAATGAAAGGGACCACCGAGATATCTACAATACATTGCTTATCTTTCCCCCCTCTGCATCCTCTGCTTCCCTGCAAATATTTTAGCAGCTGAATATATCATGTTTTGATGCCGAAATCTTACAAACTAAAAAATATTGTGGTAGCGATTCAGTTGGGAACAGATGTTACTGGTTATATACCGCCTCATCCCGGAAAGCGAAATCTATTGCAAATATTACATCTAGTGTATGGTGGTCGTGAACCCCATTGGAACAATTGTACTGCCATTCGGGAATATTACACCCACTTTGACGCTAACAATAAAAGTAACCTTGTACTTCCTAGCTGAAGTATTTTACGTAGAATAACCACTGAAATAAAATATAATAAAAAAAAGTAGAACATAACTCTACAAATTGCCGTCACAAAGCCTGTGTAGAAGTATTATTTATTCATCGTTCATCAGTGGAGCATGAAAATAGATAAAAGAAAATGATGTACAACACCGAACAAAGGTCTCGTTTAAAAGCGAGTGCGTACAATGATTTTCACAGCATAACGTTTAATTTCCTTTATTGAGGTCGTCACCCCCTGATCCCTCACAAAAGGGTCCAAACGAAATTAATGAGAATTTTCGTGATTAGCCATTTTTACCTTTAGCAATTTTATGGAAAAGGTCAGTATATTTTGTTCAATGAAAATTTAAATATATATCTTACTTGGTATTGATACTGACATTTTATATACCCTTTAGGATAATTTTACTTGTATTAAACTGGCGTCTGAACATGATCTCATCTAATTTTAAACCATTAAAGGTGGTGACAACGTCCTAAATCTAAAAGGGGAATAGGCTGTCAATTTCGTTTGTCGAAAATAACTGACAGGTAATCGGCGACAAATTTCCAATCTGAGTGTAGTAGCTAGCTGAATATCCATAGCAGTTTGATATTATTTTCTCTCAACACTGTAATCTTATCATTACGAGAGTTGGTATAAATAATACGTATTTATTCTTCATGTGCTATGACGAAAATGGGGCAATATTAAAAGTATGAAGTAGATCTCAGCAAAGCGAGTAATGAAATTAAAAAAGTATATCTTAATATCAAATGTTGATAGTTTTGATGAAAAGTTAATAAGACCCTGAAATTAAGTTACTTATGATATCCTTTTGTCCACTGCTCACAGTAATTGTCAACGCATTGAATTTTAAATATGACGGGGAGAGAAAGATATATGGAATGAATTTCTGCACCTGAGTATGTCCCTTGCACCAAGAGTAGTCGATCTCTATTTCAACTTCACCAATTGGCCAAACTTTTTACTAGGGTTCGAAGTAATTTTTTTTTTAAATTTTATAAGAAACAGGCATAAAAAGACAATTTAAGAAAGTACTGCGTTGTCAAAAATTTCAAAAACTAGTTGACCCACGTAACTTCGATTACTCCGAATCGCTTATTACTGGTTCTAATTGTATTTCCAAACGCGAAAAATGTACCAATGTCTTGCACCAAATTACACACGTATACAATTTTATAAAGTAATGAATATTTTTGCTATAGATTTTATTCCTTTATTTCAAACCGTTCACGAAGCGCATGCCATATTATAGAATTTTTGGTGACTTTAATTAAACTTATTCTGATTAATTATCGAAAATATATGTCTATCTAAATTAAATGTATATCTATAGCACTCAGGGTTAATATAAGCCTTTAACAGCGAATGAATTTTCAAAATCAGATCAGTAGTACCAGAAATTACTCCGAATATCTAAACTCACAAACTTTACCTATTTATAACGTGGAATCTATGATGTCCTGATGATGAAGTTTGTTGATTGCTACACTGCTGGTCTATCTTCAGGATCCCTTAATAACGAACGAGACACATGTATCGGGTGCTGATGGAGACGGGCTTCGGGCATCGTGGCGGACCTTGCATATATACCCAGACGACTACCCCACGCACCGAGGTTACTTGTCGCTGCGTTGTCGCGCAATAGTTGCGACGCGGCCGCCGCACGAGCGAGCAATGTCGGTTCGTCTGTACGTCGCGAGCCGGCCTCACATATCCTCTTATATGTTTAGTAAAAATAGTAAGTGGTTTTCCTTTATTTGTTTTCTATATAGCGAGACGAACATTTGTCATTCAAAGAATGTATACTTCAGAGGTTTTAGCGTTTGACCACAATTTCACCTGGTTTCAAATGATGACGTGACCTAAAATCGTACCACGCTAAGCCTAGAAAACGATATGCTCTAAAGTACAGCTGCTAGAATAGACGTATTGGTGCTTGGTGTCAGATTTACAACTTGAGAGTGGTGACTAGCATTGCGAACTTTATAAAATTTATTTATTTATTATTAATTTATAAAATTTTACGTCACCGAAAGCAACAACTAATTATAGGGTTCGAACCTATATTTATTAAAAGCCTTGTCCGAATACGCTACCATTGATCCATCATCGTTTTAGATATAAATATTATAACAAAAAGATTTGTACTGCAAAAGAAAGCAATATTAATAATTCTTCTCAGCTTTATTATTGCTATTATTCATTCCCTATTTACCTAAGCGAGTAAAAATGTTAAAATAGTATCACGGATAAATCATTCTTGTTACAAATAGACATATAAACTGGAAGATTTCGCATTTAATAATATGTAATGATGTTTTGGCAAAGGAATCAAATTTGCCAAACAATTTAATGAAAGAAGAAATCCAAGATTTCATAATAACTTCTATTCGTAATGGCTCCTGATTTTCTTTCAAAAAGGTCCTGAAACAAAAAGTTTTATTTCGCAAAACTTTAATTATAAATATAAGTCTAAATTACATTTTCCCCTCAAAGAAGGTGACCTGGTATCAGATATCTTTCATCTTAATTTTTTTTAATGGAATTACAGAAAGTCTCGGATTCAATAAAGTGAATAACTGCGCAGTTAAGGTTGTTGTTATTTTAATATCTCCTTTTAGAAAAACATCTTTGAAATAGCTTCTTTGTAACGGAATAAATTGTAAATCATAGGTAGTTTAGTCTATAAATAATATGTATATAGAATAGTGGATGCCGCGGCTTGGTTCACTTTTAATGTTTGTTTTTAATTACTGTGTAAAGATTCAGTGTGCTTAATAATAATGGATTAATAGTGATGGCGATCTGATGTCGATTAGTCAATTATTAGACATAGAAAAATCAATTATTTTAATCGATACCAAATATCCAATAGATCCAGTAACTCGATATCTGACACTATAAAATTTTGATTCGTTTTTTTTAAATAGAAATAAAACAATACAAAAAGGTATAATTCAAAAAAAATATTTTAAACATTTGGGTTAAACATATGTGGATTGGCTAAAACTGATCATAGTCTTGAAAATCTTGTACGCACGATCCAATCCAGAATCGAAAATCTTAGAGAAACGTCTTCTGTTCGAGGGTAGATGATTGTGCTAACCTAACAAAATGATAAGATAAAAAACTACCCGGTGAATTCATCTATTTTGGTGTGTGATAGCTTAGCGGGAACTACTCTTTACTGTATCTGCCAAATTAAGTCACAGTTAAGCTAAGCACTGGTGAAACACGCCATAATGAACACGCCATTTTTCAAAAAAATAGTGGATTATCTGTAATTATTTGCCAAAAAAGCTTTTTATTGGTTCTGGTGGTTCTTCAATATTAGGAAGAAGTTCTTTTCCAGATGCGCAGCACATACCATTTGCTTCATCACTCCATTTTTTAGCATAACATTTAGTACAAATCTTATTGGTTGCCCTAATTTGGATGTTGTTCTGATGAACATAATCAATTTGTGGATTGTAACTGAATGCCGATCTATTACTATGAGCTAAAATTCTATTGCGCGAATAAGCCGCGCGGTTACCTAAGCTATAAATATGCGCGCCCCTCTCCCGTAACCCTTTCTTCGCCGCATAGCTCGCACGCACACACCACACCCCGGCAACGACGCGAGCGGCATATTTTGTTTAGATAGACAATTTTAAACTCGTAATATCTTTTGAATGCAATGGCCGATTTTAATAATTCAAAAAGTTATTTTCAGGTACTGAAACAATCTTAAATTAAAAATAATTTATTTGGATAAGGATTAATATAAAGATATGAATAACATGGTCTTTTAGGCATGGTATGGTTTTTGTTAAGATTTCTTTCAAAAATGTAGTTATAGTGACATAATAACAATAGCTGGACATATAGTACCCTGAGTTTTTTTTATAGATATTAATATGTCCTTTAATATTGTAGAACATATTTTTGTTCTATCATTCATAGATTCCGTAGCGCATGCGATGAAAGTCATTTTATGGCAATATTTTTCATACCTTGGATTACATTATAGAAATTTTAGTAGGATCCCTATTTTTTTCTAGTAAAAAATATAACCTATGTCACTCAGAGATAATGTAGCTTTCTAATGATGAACGAATTATTGAAATCCGTCTAGTAGTTTTTGAGTTTATTCGTTATAACATATAAAAATCCAAAAATACAACGTTACCTCTTTATAATATTACTGTAGATAAAATTATGATCTATTAATATATGATTCAAGCTAACCAGCGCAACTTTGTCTGCTCCAAGTAGGTTATTACCTGTTCCGATTTTATTTCCAAACGCAAAAAATCTTAAAAAACCTTAGAACACCATTGTAGGGACACCTACCGGGTCCAATTGTGAATCCAAACTATCCAATATATATTGGAAATGAATGTCTTCTCGGTATCCCCTGGGTTGCTTCTTTGATCCTGACCTCCGCGCTCCATTTACTATCCTCACACCAACACAATAATTTTACCGGCTTAAAGTTTTTATGTTCTAACTAATTCCATCAATTAACATGCTGTAAAAAGTAATTTTTATGTCCATGAAATTTTCATTTCGATTTAGGTATTTGTTTTAATAAGAATTTGTAAAGTACACGTGAAATCTGTATCTAATAACTTTAATAATCTGTAACCAGTAATTGTAACGTTTATTTTCTTTTTCACATAAAAACAATTTTTTTGGCCTAACTATTAAACTTAGATATATTATGTCTTGTATTTTTTTGTAAAACTAACTGTTAATTCCTTTATTTTAAATCATTCCAGCAACGCAAGCCATATTATACAATTTTGATAATTTTAATTACATTTATTGTGATCAATTTTATTGAAAATATATATTTACCAAAATATAAAGTAGTCTAATATACCTTTCTAATAGTGAAAGAATTTTCAAAATCGGATTAGTAGTACCAGAGAGTACTCCGAACATCCAAAATCACAAAATTCAACTTCAACTTTTTAATATTGTAGTTTCATAGACACCAATTCTACCAGTGTCAAGTCAATCATGGGAGAGTCACTTTATGGCCTCTGAAATACACAAAGACAAACGTAACACTTATTTACATCATGCCTTCAATAAATACTGTTACTTATTGTGTTATGCTAAAGTTTAATTTTGTTAAAACTTATAAAATTAGCCAGAGTATTATCAGAAGGAGAAAATACACACCGTTGTGCGTTTGTTGAGTATATTGTTAAGTAAAATATCACACAATACAATACTAAATTGGGGCAATTGAAAAAAATGCGTTCTAGAGTGCTTTCATCCAACCAACATACACATATTCAGTTCTTCCTAATTCTGAGCTCTGCAAGATGCACTGGAAAGCACAACTCTACAGATAGATCGTCAGTCTACACAAAGTAGATGCAGGAAACTTGCAACAGTCACCAAACTTATAAAGCCCTGGCTTACCAAGAATGTTGTTCTGAATAGAAGCATATGTTTTACCTGTAATTGGGTTGCATACATCCCAGTTTGAGTTCTATAATGGAAACAAATCAGTCTTGTTTGGGGATGTTAAATGGTGAACATAGGTATTATAGTGATCAAAATATCCAGCCTAGATAGCTTCTTTAGCGATAAGATCAACAGCTTTATTACCCTGGATCCCACTATGTCCTCGTATCCATGCCACAACTACATAAATTCCTAAAAAAATACATTGATACAAATGGAATTGATTAATTGTGATAACTGATGTTTCATTGAAATATGTCAAACATGTCAAAATAATATCAAAAACTTTCAATAAGCAGAAAAAGCCCTTTCTTTCTTGAAGGCAAACAATTTTATTAATATATTTAAAACAACATTTATATATATGGATTTTTTGAGCCAAGAACACTCTCAAGCGTCCTCAGAATACCCCCCCTAAATTATTATCACAATCTGTTCAGTAGTTTCGGCATGCGTAGAAAACAAACATATAAATATTGATTTTTATATATAAAGATAATATATCAGTCTATTAATAGATTACTACATTTATCACAGAATGTATTGCGAGATTGTATTGTATTGTTGTAACGTCAAAATGTATTGTTTGAATATAGAAATAAACATTATGACGTCACATGTGCTCGGGTTTGTTCGGAAATTGTCGGAGTGCCCTCAGTACCGACTAGATCCAAAAATAAATTCCCAATTTAAATATTAATTTTTAATTATATAAAAAAAAACAAATTACAGTTTCATTAAAAAACTTATATATTACTATCTGGCCTGCACAACTTTGTCTGCGCCATATCAGTTATTAATGATTCTAATTGTAAATCATAATGCAAAAAATCTTAAAAGAAACCTAAGACCCGGTTGCAGCTACATCAACTGGGTCTAATTGTGAAGCCAAATTATCCAGGGACCCACTCACACACATACCTAGTTGGTATACGAAAAATCTTCTTAAGTAAGCCTACCACCTGATTGCATCATCACGTAGTCCAGTGAAACTGTTAAGGCCTTGCTAGGCCAATATCATAGTCAGTTCGAAAAAAAAAATGCTTCATTGCCTAAATATATATTTACCAAAATAAAAAGTAGCCTGTAGCACTCCGGGATAATATACATTTCTAACACTTATAGAGTTTTTTAATGGGATCTATAGTACCGTAGATTACCTCGAACATCAAAACTCACAAAATTTACCTCTTTATAATATTAGTATAGATAATCTCCCCGCTTAGTACAAAAAGAAAATATGTTTTCAAGACACCAATTAACAGAAGATAGCTTTAATCAAACACAATCAGTGCAGTCAGTTATAAGCATGTAATAAAAATATTTCTTACGAATATGGCATGTACAAGACTCAAAAGGGAAATATAAAAATGTAAAGCATTTCGAGCAATTTAAATAACGGACGCTGTTTCGTCTTTCGCTTTGAGAGGGATTTTTCTCGTTTTTATTACGTAAAGAGACGTCGGGGGTAGAAATAAAAGTCGCGACATTCAGTTGATAAAATAATATTAGTTTTTTGTAAAGTAATATTCGCTTTACTGTCGCATTTTATACTGAAATTGTCATTGAAGACAATAGAAAGTTGTACATGGATACTTTAGTTGAAGGAGATATAAAAAGAATCAATATGTTAGAGGAGTTTATAATTCGTAATGAAATTTCGGTGTATTAAAATAATTTCAAATAAGGAAGATAAACAAAAGCCGTGAATAAAGATAGCTGGTTCGCAAGGAAGATAAACAAAAGCCATGAAAAAGACAGCAAGTTCGTAAGGAAGGTTCGCAAGTTCGTTCTTCTTAGACTAAAATTGATATTTTTGTCCGGTTTATTGAAGCAGATGAATCGATTTGAACAAGAATTTTACAGGTTGCCTTTGCAGAAAATTATCTAGTCTAAATGTCATTAAACGTTTCCATAGGAGCTAAACAATAAAAATAAAATCTAGCAGCGGTAACTTAATAGCGGTAAGAAGCTTATAGGATTTATGTAGAAGTAACGATTTTTTTTAATTAAAAATAGCTTATAATTAATCCAGATAGTTTATAATAATCTGGTAATATTACATTCGCACAGTCTAAAGAAATATTCGTTACCAGATACTTTAAGCAACCCACTCACCCACTCTAGCAACAAAATAACACCAAAAGCGCAAAGCGTAAAAAAAACAATCGCAAAAAGAAACGCGGTCTGTAAAAAAATTGATGAACAGGTTAAAACTGATTATATTGTTGTTACATTCTGCCTGAACTATTAAATAGAGTGCAAGAGAGACAACTGCAGCTCAGACAGATTTCATCTATATAGAAATAGATAAAATCATGATTATATTAGGTTTTTACCTATGAAATTGCCGTTTTGTATGAAAAAATTTAAACGAATTTTTTTCAAGTATTTTTTATTTGTATTAATCGAAGTAATCACCCATGCAATCAATGCATCTTTGCCAACGCAGTGGCAGTTTATTGATCCCCTTCTTAAAGAAATCAGCTGGACGGGAGGCAACAAATTCTTCAAAGGCATTTTGTACTGCCTCTCGGGTATTGAATTTTTTTCTTGCCAAAGAGTTATCCAAATTTTGGAAAAAGTAGTAGTCTGTAGGCGCAAGGTCTGGTGAGTAGGGCGGATGATGGAGAACTTCCAACCCCAGTTCTTGCAACTTGGAGACCGTCTTCTGTGCAGTATGAGGTCGCGCGTTGTCTTGCAGGAGCAGCAGAGACGAGTGATTGACCAATGCTGGTTGGAGATGTGCCAGCTTCTCCATCATTGTGTTCAGTTCTTCACAGTACACATCTGCAGTAATGCTCACCCCGTTTGGTAAGAAGCTGTGATGAATCACACCGGCGCTAGACCACCAAACAGTGACCACCACTTTTCTAGGGGTAAGTTTTCGTTTAGGGCATTGTTTAGGTGCTGAACCAGGATCCAACCAACTTGCTGAGCACTTGCGGTTATCAAACAGAATCCATTTTTCATCGCAGGTAACAATGCAGTTCAAAATTCCTTCATTTGTGTGTCTGTTGAGTAGTGCAAGGCACGTCTCGACGCGTACTTCGCGCTGGCGATCATTGAGTTCGTGGGGCACCCATTTGTCAAGCTGTTTTACCTTGCCAATTTGACGCAAATGAACCAATATTGTTTTGACGCTAACGTCGAAAGCTGCTGCTAATTCAGCCGTAGATTGTGTATCATCAGCTTCCACAATCGCCTTTAATTCGTCATTGTCGACCAAAGTCTTCGGACGACCACTAGGTTCATTTTTCAGGTCAAAATTCCCAGAACGGAAGCTAGCAAACCAATAACAGGTGGTGCGTTGGTTTGTAGTGTTAGCTCCGTAAACGTCGTTGATGTTGCGTGCCGCTTGTGCCGCGTTGCTGCCACGACGGTACTCATATTCCATAATTACTCGAATTTTTAACGTATCCATGATGACAAAAAAAATTGAAATGCGATGAAAATGTAACACTAATCAATAAACAAATGACTACTTTTGGAAAAAGAATTCCATGTTTTTAAAGTAAAATTAATTTGAAATTAGAATTCTTAGCCAAACAAAAATTATTTTGATTTGAAATGGCCATTACTGCAGAACGGCAATTTCATAGGTAAAGACCTATTATTTCCTTCTCCAAAACTAGAAGAATTTTAGTTATTTATTCAAAATTAAAATAGAAGAAATCGGGCAATGTTTTTATTATTTAGTTTATTATATTTGTTTATTGCATGTCTGAAATGGCGATATAATTGAGCAATTTTAGTATTTAAGTCCTAAGTCTTATAATATTTAATTAATGGAAAAATCAAACGTAGTAGCGTGCAAGTAATAGATGTAAATAGCTTGGTGTAAAAATATTTGCTCTAGTTCCATTATCAAGGGATAAACAATGGAATACATTTGTACGGAACAAACGATAACGTTACCATATACATTTCTAAACAGCATTGTTAAGATTCAACTAAAATTTATTAATTATTAATTAATGTCATACTTTATTCCAAACGTACGTCATCAAGATCGCTTCCTTCAATTGAATATTTAATCTTCGATAAAAATAACAATACAGAAAACGACGAAGATAAAATGTCTTAAATAAAAACAACACGGTTCGAATTTCTCGAATTTGTTATGCAAATTACTTGGCTCGAATTTCTTCCAGAGGACATTATGCATAAATATCATGAAGATACGTTTTTTTATTTGATCTTATCGTTATATTTAATATCTTACGGAGCCCTTTGGAACAATCTATTAAGACAATAAATATAGCTAACCCTTGTAGTGTAAGAAAGACAGAAAAAGAAAAAAAAAATTTACACACCCTAATGTAATGATATTGTAAAATACATCATAATAGTAAGTTTATTGTTATTCCAGTAAAAAGAGATTAATAGAGAGCATAGAAAAATGAAGTTGAAGTTAAAGTATAGAGCAGAAAAGTTATAACTAGAAACATTATGCTTGTTAATATTTCCAGCAGCTCCTAGTTTATTAAAACTCTTGAAGAAGTTTGGAGAAAATTTGATGCATATGTAATCAAATACCTACACCTTATGTTTTATGCGTCATAAATATTAGGGTATAAATGAGAATTATTAATTGAATTTACGATCTCGTAACTTCAAGATGAAAATTTAAGTATGTTTACTTTTGTTTGTTCGATTATAAGGTTTTAATTTTTTAATATTGAGTAATTCGTTCTTGAATTTGTAGATATAGGTAAGGCCTGTTAAAATTTCAACGTTACAATACTTGCTATTGTAAGCCTACAGCCTCAGGCCGAGATAAAGATTTATTTAACTCCATTCCATACTTATTTATTGTGTGTCGTTGTACAATTTTAGTTAATACATCTATTTCTTTTCCTTTTTCCTTTCGTTAGCAAGCCAACAAATATTCTAATAGAGTCAAAAGAGAATGTAATTTAATTCAAAGACAATATCTCTGTTCAAACCAAGCTACTTGTTGGTATCTAAGAACTGTACTATAGATTAATGAGCCAAAAGTAATGCTTCATAAATCAAACGAACGTATTATGCATAAATTTGCAGTGGATAAAACTATAACGATAAATAACCAAATAACGAACCTTATCTCTAGATCTTAAGATTCGCCCAAGATTACAAATCTTTGAAAACAAACCAGGGCTTTCAACGAAGAAACACATTATAATTGAATCATAGCGTAGTACTAGGGTTGGTCCTAAGCTCGCTTGGCTAGATTGAATTGTATTGAAATCAAATTGAAAGTTTATCACCTAACACTAGGTGAAACCACAGATGTGTCTCAGCAGCTGCATTTGGAGGCAGTCGACCACGAGATTTACCTTGTTACCATCTTAGACCACATTATCACTTAACATATGGTGAGGATGTAGTCAAACGCTACGAAGTATACAAAATTATATAAAAAAGAAGACTACAATTAATTATGTGATCAAAAAATGGCCACTCAATTTCTAATCCTATTTGTGTTTTCCAGATGCTGTCAAAAGTAGTTGCGGCAATCTTGAAATGAACAGAGTTGTGTGGACGTTGTCTGTACTCTTGACTCGAGTGCCTTTCTTAGTGATATAGTGAGGTGCATAAACCAATTATTCATAAGAAACTACCTAACGCTGTGAATGTTAAATATTATTTTCATCTATTCGATAATGTCTGTCACATTAAAATCAATTGAAGGAAATAGAAAATTAAAAGAATTGTGGCATACTATGCCACAGATTGGACCAACACCTTACAATCGTAATAAATCGTTAGCTCCTATGTTCCTGTACCCGCCGGCTATTTTGCCGCCTCCCATGCGGCCATCGATCGAACGAGCGGCGTCCGCGCACCCTCACCCACCTACTCACGGAGGTTCTATACTGGAGGCTACACGTATAGCGCGCTTTAAATCTTGTATTTACGATACTGTTATACATACTTGTAAACTGTATTTTGGTTTGTATTTTTATAAAGACTAGTGGGCGCCCAGTGGTCGACATTCGACCATAGTTCATTGAATTTTTAAAGTTTGAACTTTATTAGGGTTCTTTTATCAAAGGGTATTATAACCTCTATAATCAAAGGCTTTCATCATGCCTACTCAGTTATTTGCCACTTTTTTTCAATTATATAAACATAAAAAAATCGATGTCTAAATGAAAATTGAAATTAATTATAAATTTGAAACAAAAAACAGGCGGTTACATAAGGTGGCCAAGGCTCTCAAAATCTAAGTAAACATAACTTTACGAAAATAAAGAAATTTATCGCAACTCGTGACATAACTTTCAATTAATTTTACATGATACCATGGGTGGGTGGTATTTCTGGATGATATTGAATTAAATGTAGTCTGTACATTATAAGGAATGGTGATATACCTAGTATCATCATTTGGAAAAGTAATGGATACACAATAGAATCAAATGATGAATCCAAAACAAAGATGTTTTTAATACTACCATTAACTTTTGAAAATGAATTCATTTTTGTACATAATTCATCATCAACTGTACTAAATATAATTGCTACATCAAGTTGAACTGCATCATTGTAACCGCGGAGATTTAAGTCATGGATTACTTTCATTACCAAACAAATTTTCTTATTTAGATTTTACAAAGTATTTTTCGCTCATTTTTTATTGAATCATCATTTGAGTACACCATAAAGAAATACTAAACATTAAAATATTGACATTGACTTTGGAAATATTGCTTTACTCTTATGGCAACATGAAGCAAAGTGACATAAAGTGAAGTCTGTTACATAAAAATGTTGACATTCAATAAAACCAAAGAGAATAATAATTATTTCAGTAGTTCCATAAATTTACTAAAGACAAATTATGTATCAATTAATATTATGAATTTACATATTATATTATTCTAAAATTAACCTAAAATTTGAACAGTTGATTTCAAAGAGCATATTGTAAGGCATGCAATGTCAGTCATGTTAAAAATATTTAAAAGGTAATTGGAACGTAAGAAGGTTGAAGGATGTTCGAAACGTCTTTTTCATTTACATATATGTTGTGTAAAATTCAAGCAGTAGTGTGAGTAATGTATATTTTAATTAATTTAATATGATTGTAATGCATTTTATATAAAAAAAATAGCTTTGTGCACTTCTCTGCCATATAAACTTTAACTATGCCAAATTTCAAGTCCATCCGTTCGCGCAATTAGCTTAAAAAGGGGTGCAAAGTTTTGGCTTCACGTGTTAATATATAAGATATGTTATAATATCATTGTTGAATGTAGAATAAAAAAGGGTAATTAGAACGTAAGAGTAAAAAAAAATACATACAGTCGAGCAAAGCAACCTCCTTCGCAACCTTTTTTGAAGTTTGGCAGTATGGATTAATTCCTTCGCCTGTCCTATTGGACGAATATTATTACTACTTTTTTGAAGTCCGTTATTGACGGATGTCAAAATGTCTATTTTATTTACATGTGTGTATATGTTGTGTAAAATTGGAGCAGTAGTGTGAGTAATGCATATTTTAATTAATTTAATGTACTTATAATGCATTTTATATAAAATAAATAGCTTTCTGTCGTAGTCCCGTGAAGCTGTTAAGACCTTGCTTGGTCAATAGCGTAGTCAGTTCGAAGGAAAAAAAAAATAGCTTTCTGCACTTCTCCTCCATATAAACTTTAACTATGCCAAATTTCACATTCATCCGTTCACGCAATTTTCTTAAAAAGGCATACAAAGTTTTGGCTTAACGTATTAATATATATGATTAAAACTTGGATCTTTGGCACGTCCTTATTTTAATGTGGGTTGTGTACACCACGCGGCCCACAATTGATGAACCCAACGTGATCCGTGCCAACTGACGGGATAGATGACACCGGGCCTAAGTTATCAATTATTAGAAGACTTCGACGTCGATTTATTGTCGTCAGCGATCACTATCACAACTTGCACAAATACCGTCATACATCATTACGAACGTTCCAGTAAAAGGTCGTGGTCCAAGTGATAGGGTATCCACCTGTTTTTTTCTTTTTTTAATTTTATATCAACATGCCTACCAAAAAGGATGACTTCGCAGATGCTTCCGAAGTTCTTAGAGTGGGAGTTAGAATTCCTCCATTTTGGTCTGAAGAACCTGCATTATGATTTGCTCAAGTTGAGAGCCAATTCATTCTGTCCAAAATAATAGCTGACGAGACAAAACTTTTTTATTTAGTAACTCAACTTGAACACCAGTACGCCGCAAAGGTTAAGGATGTCATCACAAATCCTCCAACAACAGATAAGTGTCAGAATCTTAAAACGAAACTGATTAGGCGATTATCTGCTTCGCAAGAGAGACGAGTGAAACAACTGTTAATGCACAAGGAGCTAGGCGGTAGAAAGCCATCGTAGTTCCTGCGCGATCTTCAGAGTCTCGCTGGTTCATCAGTGCCAGAGCAATTTTTATCAACGATCTGGTCAAGTCGCCTGCTCACCAATATACAAACGGTCGTAGCTTCATAGGTAGATCTCCCTATTGAAAAATTGGCTGAGTTGGCTGATAAGAGTACATGCGATCATCCCCTGTACACCGCAACTCGCCAGCACAACGCAAACGGTACCTGCTAGTCAACCAGTATCGCCACTTGATTACGACATCTTAGTCAGACAAGTAAGCGAGCTGACTCAACAAGTTGCAAAGTTAACGCTAGAAATATCCAAAGGTAGAAGATCTAATTTTCAGGGAGGAAGAAGGAACAACCGTTCTAGATCTCGTTCGCGCCCCAGGCAAACTCCTCCTAACCACCCGCATTGTTACTATCACTTTACATTCGGCACTAAAGCGCAGCAATGCAAGCAACCCTGTAGTTTTCCGTCAGAAAACTTTCAGGGCAGTCGCAAATAGCTGCGAGCGCCCCCAACCAAATAAGAGCAAAGTAACCCACGCCGTCATTCTTCCCCACGCTACAAAATGTCTCTGACCTGTGTCAGAGGAGCGAAAGCAGGGAAAACAAAAAAAAATTGCTGCGAGCGACTGTCCATCATAATCAACAAGCCGTCTATTCGTGACAGATCGCTACTTGAAAATACATTTCTTGATCGATACTAGCTCCGATTTATGTGTTTTCCCGCATAAAGCTGTTAAGACGACCTGTACCAAGTGCAGGTTTGATCTTATAGCTGCTAATAATACAGTTATTCATACGTATGGCCTCACACAACTACAGCTTGATTTTGGATTACGACGCAATATTATTTGGCAGTTTACAATTGCTGATATCTCTAAGCCTATCATTGAGATTGATTCATTATCTCAAGACACATTGCTTTCACATCCCGATGCTTCGTGTGAACTTGCTATTGTCACTAACGCCTCTGATTCTGCAATTGGTGCAGTTTTGCAACAACGCAAAGGCACTGATTGACAACCATTAGCATTTTATTCACACAAAATCTCTAAAACTCAGGTAGAATATAGTCCGTACGATAAAGAATTACTAGCAGTGTACGAAGCCATCAAATATTTTAGACATATGGTTGAAGCCAGAACTTTTATAGTTTACACGGATCACAAGCCCGACCACACGTCGGCTTCATCAATTGTGGGCCGCGTGGTGTACCCAGCCCACATAAAAATAAGGACGAGCCAAAAATCCAAGTTTTAATTTTTATAAAAATACAAACAGAAATACAGTTTACAAGTATGTATAACAGTATCGTAAATACAAGATTTATAAATAGACGCGCACGATACGTGTAGCCTCCAGTATAGTATCTCCGTGGGCGGATGAGGGTGCGTAAACGCCGCTTGTTCGATCGATTGCCGCGCAGGGGGCGTCAAAATAGCCGGCGGGTACAGGAACTTAGGATCCAGTAATTTATTACAATTGTAAGGTGTTGGTCCAATTTATGGCATAGTATGCCACATAATAACATATTATGATCCTCTCTAATACCGTTTCTATATAAATAAAACATTTGGGCACATTTTTTGACAACATAACCTTTTCTATGAAAATTGTTCTTGTCATTAAAAAGTGTATTAGTAAAGTAGTGGTGGTCTATCGCTTTAAATATCATTCCAATGTCCGCAGGTTCAAATCTCGGTATGTACCAACGAATTTTTCAGTATTCGCGTACTTACTAATATAAATTGGTAACTTTATCGGCTGACGGTGAAGAAAAACGTGAAAAAACTTTAGCCTGATAAATGTTCTTTTAGTACTACCGTATGTGGAAAAACATAGAACTGTGGTTTTCTCAGAGTTTGAAATCTCCAATACGTCGTAGGCTGGCGTGGTGGTTATGCCCATACCTTTCCTTTGCGAAAAAGCCTGTGGCCCTGCAGTGGGTCTCTTACAAGCTGACGATAATGATAATGAGTTATTGTAGATTACTAGTTAGTAGCCATTTTTCCTTAACTTTGTATATCATAAAATGTATTTATGTACAGCTTTTTAGTATGTTGTTTATATCATTGGAAATTGTAATTATATCAAGTAATCATTCAAAACCGTTTGTTAAAATTGTAGATATTATTCTGATAATCCATTTTAATATTGTGAAATTACACTGGTTACTACAGTTTATAGTCATTTATAATCAACTTCAAAAAGGGCCGCAATTTTAACTAAAGCCGGTGATAATACGTGAATGATCAGTCCTGAGGACTAAGTCGGAAAATCTTTACAAAAACCAACGCGTGTTACCAACAAACATTTGATGCCAAAATACAGCAGATTTTCTACTAAAACGAGCATAACAATGTTACTTCCGCAGCCAAGCTTCGCAAAGTCTTTTTCTACTCATCTTCCTTCGTTTTACCTCCCTATGTTTAGGTATTTCTTAGCCAAAGTTAGCGACAACATTACATCTGATAATAAGCATAGTACTATTCAAGAATTTCACGACATTCGACCACCAAAATATCGCTAATGCATCACTTTCGACTGCTGCCTTATTCTTAAACGGGACAACTAAAAAAACTGCTGCTTGGCCACTGATACATCGAATGATATTGAAAAGCGTTACACTTATTCTTGCCACTGTGCCAAGTGTCAGCACACTAACACTGGTAAGCGTCTTCTCACAGAGAAGGTGTTAATTCTTACCACCTTATTATAACTCTCCGCTAGGTAGCTATGGGCACTATTTTATTGTAATTAATTTAAGGAGTATCGTTTTCGTTTCCACGGACATTATCGAATAAATTTTACGTAAGAGATAAATTTAAGATTTATTGTAAATTTTATCTAAACTATAATATATAGTATATTTAATAACGTACGTTTGTAGATAGTGAATAAAATATTGTAAATAAAAATATCGATTGTATTTAATTGAATGTATGAAAACGAACCAATGTTAACAGTTTAAATGATAAAAAATATCTCCAAAACATCGAATTAGGTGTAACGCGAAAATCATGCTTTATTTTTTTTTTTTTTTTTTTTTTATTGTAGCTCGGCAAAGTGACTGTACTGTGCCTGATGGTAAGCACAGTACAATCCAAAAACAATGGCGACCGCCGAAAGACATACTATCCATCGCCGGTCGCCGCTGTCATGCCGGCCTGAAAGCGACCCAGTTAGGGATAGCTCCCCCCCCCCCCCTGGTTGCTGGATATACACCGGCTGATCCCGGAACGTGACACGCCCAAACGTGCCACTATGGCGGGTGTTCCACCTGGTGTACGGTGGTCGCGATCCAGTCGGGTACAGACACCCTACCACCCCGCAGACAGACACCCTACCACCCCGCAAAGACACCCTACCACCCCGCGACAGACACCCTACCACCCCGCTACAGACACCCTACCACCCCGCAAAGACACCCTACCACCCCGCAACAGACACCCTACCACCCCGCACAGACACCCTACCACCCCGCAACAGACACCCTACCACCCCGCTACAGACACCCTACCACCCCATACCACCCTACCATCAATGACTTCTATATAACTTTCTAAACAAGTAATTCGGAATAGAAACCTCTTATTTTCGATAGATATGTCTGAAGTGTGTGTCTATTTCTCATATACTTAAGTCCGATTTTTTTTAATATGTTTTTTTTTTGTAAACTAAATGTGGCAGAGATGCAAATGTTAAGGTGAATGTGTGCTGTAACTAGAATTGAAAAGAATAAGAATGAGTATATCAGAGGAAGTTTGAAAATAGCATCAGGCACAGAGAAGTCGAGGTATAGGTTAGCATGGTATGGGCATGTCATGAGTAGAGATGAAAACCATGTAACTAGAAAAGTTTTGAGTGTGAAGGTGGATGGATAAAGAAGTAAAGGAAGACCGAAAAAGATATGAGTGGATTGTGTGAAAAATGATACGTGTATAAAAGTGTGAATACAAACATGACATCTGACCGGAGAGTGTGGAAAAGCAAAACATGTTGTGCCGACCCTACCTAGGTGAGATAAGGATAAGATAATGATATGTTTATAGAACCCAACAACGCTTCTATTACAAAATATAATTAATTATAAATAAAATTGTTTTATCAATGTTACAGACAGACAGCGACTAACGAATTATATGAAACGAAAAATTCTATGTGATATATATAACATACAATATATAAATCTTCTATATACTATAATAAAACTGTAGCAAGGTCAAATCTGTACATTAAATATTTTTTGAAAATTTTTATCGGGGTAGACTTTGTTATCGATATAGAAGCCAAAAATAATCTTTTTACAATTTTTGTCTGTCTGTCTGTCTGTCTGTCTGTCTGTCTGTCTGTCTGTCCCTGTGAACACGCATCACTCTGAAAGTACTGAACCGATTTTGACGAAACTTGGCACAGTTATAACTAATATTACGAGATTACATCTAGGATACTTTTTATCTCATAAAACGCAAGGGATTCTCCAGGATATGCCTGTTTGTCTGTCCCTTTGAACACGTACCACTCTGAAAGTACTGAACCAATTTTGACGAAATTTGGCACAGTGATAACTAATATTACAAGGTTACATCTAGAATACTTTTTATCTCATAAAACGCAAGGGATTCTCCAGGATAACGGACGAAAGTCAAAAATTTGTAGTTAATGAAATTTTTGACGGATTTTGGTAAATTTTCATTGTGCTATATATAGCAGACAGATTAGCTAAAAAGATAAGCTATATTTCCCTAAGCTACTTTAAAAAAAATACCAAAAAAAAAGATCGCCGGGATTCGAACCGTCGGCTCCGGCGGACCATACATATAATGTCCAGTACGTTATAACTGAGCTACGGCTATATGACATTTCTATGCGTAATTATCCACCTCATATGAAGAAAATATGTGTAAACGAAACTGTCACTTATATGTTGTTACATTTATTTTATTGTATAAAAAAATGTTTGCTAAACAAAGGTGACAAGATTTTTTCCTAAAACATAAACCTAGATAATAGTTACATTGCATTGTAGAAGATGAATCTCAACTAGAGTTCTATCAGTACGTGTGTTGTTTCGATATTTGATAAAATTAGTTTTCTAAATGCTGTTGAGTCTTGAAGTAGTTGGGTTCAGGTTTGTGAATCTAAGATTAAAATAAATCAGTTGAGGTGTATGCAGTTATTTTTTTTTTTCTCGAACTGACCACGGTATTGACCTAGCAAGGTCTTAACAGCTTCACCGGACTACTGTTTGCAGTTACTATGTTGTATTTATACTAATATTATAATGAGTGGTAAAGTTTTGTTTTCGAGGAATGCTTGGTACCTACTACTGGTCCGATTTCAAAAATTCTTTCACTGTTAGAAAGGTATATTATCCCAAGTTCAGTATCTCAGTAAAAAAGGTGGTTTGTATGTCAAAAGTAAAATAAATGTGACCAAATTAAAATTGAATGGAGATTTCACGTATACTTTACAAATTCTTATAAAACAAACAACTAAAACAAAATGGAAATTTAATGTAGATAAAGTTCAACTTTTACAGTATGTTACGTGATGAAGTTACAAGGGGTACTGGGAAGACATTTATCGGCAATATATGTAAGTTAGTTTTGATCTTCACTTTGATGACACTACTTTAGGTAATGCTGCGAACAGATTCTAGGCTTATTTTAAAAGATTTCTCACATACCAACTGGGTATATGTTTGAGTGAGTCCCTGGATAGTTTGGATTCACGATTGGAAGTGCTGGATAACGCTGCAATAGGGTTGTAGGTTTTTTAAGATTATTTGCGTTTAAAAATACAATTAAAACCGGTAATAACCGATTTGGTGCAGACGAAGTTGCACAGGTCAGCTAGTATAATAATAAATTAGTCGGATGTGCCAATCTGTTTCAAGAATTAACAACCCATTCTTTGATATATGTCATTCATTCATTGCAAATGTGTTGTCAATTCTATATTTATTGTTACAATTACGCTCAGATATTGTATTTATATACAATATATTGTACAATACTGCTTTTTTTTTTGTCGCTTTTTTTTTTGTCGCTTTTTTTTTTGTCGCTTGCCAAAAGCAGTATTTTACTCCGAGATGGCAAAGGGTAAACGGAAGCACGGTGGTCAGTATCTGCGTTATAAGGATGTGTTTAAAAGGCATTTGAACGTTTGCAGTGTTGATCATACGTGTTGGGAGGATCTTGCTTTACAACGGTCGTCTTGGCGCTCTACCATCTTTAAAAGTGTTGCAAGGTTTGAGCATAACCGTTTGCAAATAATTGACGAAAAACGCCAAGTATTAAAAGATAGACCGAAACCTTCGTACACGTATACATACAATCAAAATGGCCAGCTCTACTGCTCTGTATGTGATCGGGTTTTCAAGAGCAAGTTTGGTTTCGCAAGTCACATTAGGGCCCACGCTCGAAAGAAATGAAACGTTTTGAAGTCGCCGTCATCGAAATCGATGAGGAGGACTATATTGTACAATATAAATCTGTTTTATATATTTAGAAGAGTCATAACTTCAATATTGAAATTATAAATACGAATATAACTCTGTTTTTGTTACATCGTCTTAAAGCAATAGTGCCACGTTAATCAACATAATTTTCAAAGAATCTCAGCTTTCTGTGAAGTAAAGCATGGTGGTAGAGTTTTTTCCTATTACTCGCTTAGCCAGCTACCATAGTCACGTTGTAAATCTGTGTACCAATATTCCGGCAGCAACACTTAAGTGAGTTGTGTATAGGTATAGCATCTAGGGACCCTTACTTAACAGCGGCAGAGATTCTAGTCAAACATAACTTATAAACAATAAAAAGACTTTTCCCGGTTAAAAGCCTATATTGACATCCATGATATTTCCTATAAAGGTTGCTTGGGAATTGAGGAAAATCCATAGGTGACTATTCATCCTTAGTATACCGAAGAGGACGTAGACAGAGTCACAGTAAAAAGCTAGTTTACCAATAATTCCACAAAGGCATCCATGAGCATCTAATTTATACCATTGTAAAGCTAAGGCTGGATAAGTAATGCTAGTGCACCAATTAACAGTCTCCCTGAAGCATTCCATAAATTGCAACAAAGATCTAAATAATATTCGCTTCAAAATTACAAATCAAGGTTATGTTTCAAACGTAAACCAAAATGTTCAGTTTTCTCTATGCTTATATTTTAATGCAGCAATGGGAATCCAAGATTAGCGGTGACAACCGAGAGTTCTTTGATCCATCGACTGTTGCAGCTGTCATGCTAACCTGCAAGATAAACGGCAACTGAATGTACACTAATCCCATAACGCGGCCCCATTAAGTGCACTATAATGGCGTTTTACACACCTGCTGTTCGCGTGGGCCCGGTATAAGATTCTACTATTACGTATTCAGAAGTAGAATTGTAAGGTTTTACCAAGCCTTCATCACGACTGACGCATTCGTTTTACCCTTGAGAATAAAGGGGTTCCATTAAGTCCAATTGAGGTTAAGATCTTTTAAAGATAATGCGTAGTTAATCAATTAATATCATTGAAAATATCTTCAAAGTAAACACTAGGTAACCCGTAAAGCAATTTACAATATCTTAGATTTACAGAAGTTGTTGTGTATCTTTTTCATATTGAACCCTTTGCATTCGAAGTTTTTTTTCATTCGTATTAGGAGCAACTGGAAACCGTGATTGTCTGCTGTTATCGAGAACATAACAGTCCGCGAGCCACGACCCTCATTTGTCATCAACATTTTAAATGTTGCTCCAGTCCGCAGCCCTCGACTGCCATAGGTTGATAAATATGACTGCTTGATGAGATTGACAGTAAACTGACGGTGATTGACAGTGCATCAGGGATTTTATAATTTATTGCCTACTTGTAATAAGATTGAAGTATATCTTGTTGTTTAGGGTTTATCTCCAAAACGACTGAACCGATTGTGCTGCGACTTTTACTGGAAGTCAGGAAATTTTTCAGACTATTAACAAATTTAAACAACAAAAAATATAAATAGCTATTTATTGTTGCTTATCCATAGAGAATAAGTGGTAATGATTTTCACTGTTAAAACTTCTCATGGGAACAAAAACGCGGATATCAACTAGTGTACAATATATCGGTTAGTTATCTATTCAAAAGAAAATCATACTATAGTAGATGGTTGAAGGGTGTTGGGATATGGGAATTGTGTCCGACGGCTGTAGTTTGTCGCGCTTCGGAGTCAGGTAGTGTATATGCCGAGAGATTTGCAGGCCGACATGCCGGTTGCAACTGCCGGTGAATTGTGACCGCCGATCAACCTGTCGACAATGATATTATAACTAAAATGTGTATAGATACGTTACCTACATGTTTACCTACATTTTGACAAAACAAATGGCATGATAACGCACACATACGTAAAGTGATATTTTAACGCCACACTGTCTTAGATTAAATATGCGGAAGTCAGATATGGCATATTCTTAATATCGATGGTGAAAAAGAAATAGTTACATATTGCTTAGATACGGCAGTGGCGGATTGACGGGACTAGATCACATTTGCTAATTAGCCAAGTTTTAACAAGTCACTGTCTAAGCGCTTATGACGCATCTACATTTACTTATAATATAATTGCCTGTCGATATTCACCATCATTTCTGAATGGTTCCCATCGGATGTGTCTTGCAATTAAAAAAGCGAATTTCACAACCAAACCTATCGCTATCAATTCTGGTTAATTCACAACACAGAACATGCTACGTGAGAACTTTTATTTTAAAATGATCATCACACAGATTTATTACAATCCTTATTAGAATATTTAAATATAGAGATTAATTAAAAAAATAACGATATATAATATCAGAAGTTATTTAATTATTTATATGAAAATTATATTGTAAATAATACAATGTAAATTTAAAATAAATAATATATAATTGTAAATGTCATAAATAAAATTATCTAAAGTATAGTTTGAGTGTTTTATTTAAATTTTATTCCACGTTTTTAATGTTTACTAAGTTTCTATGTAGAGATGCTAATTTTAAAAAGTTTCATATTTTTATATTGGAGTTATAAAAACACGATATTTTTTGTGATTTGTAATAAGCCAAGTGTTCTCATAAAAGTTATAAAATTAAACGCACATTTTAATGTAATAAGATAAATTTATTCAAAGACCAATACAATACATATATGTCGTATATTGTACGCAAACCCAATAATATAGATTGTATTTGTCCTGCATCCTTGTTTACTTGTTATGCTTTGAAGTTTTAACTACACAATCGATCGAAAAATTTTGCATACAAGTTGTACAGGGTACAAAAAGAATACCTCATATCCAGAAAAAATACTATTCTTGAGAGATATAAGAATGTCTTTTCATATATACATGTGAGCGAAACCGCGGGTAAGAGTAGCTGTAAACTTTGGTAGGTGGTAGAACCACGTTGAAGCTATTACTGGTTTCAGCATGAATGGGTCGGCTCTCCCGGGGTAGTACCACCCCCTCATAGAAAACCGACGTGAAGTAACAGTGCTTGCATTGTTGCGTTTCGTTCGGTCAGTGAGAGCGCCGGAGACCCACCTCCCCTCCCTTTCCACTTTCCCCTTCCCCTTCCCTTCCTCCCCCCTCCCCCACACAGGCTGGCAACGCACTTGTGACTCCCCTGGTGTTGCAAGCGTCTATGGACGGTGGTGATCACTTACATCAGGTGACCCACCTGTTCGTTTGCCTCCTATGATATAAAAAAAAAAAAAAAAAAAAAATCTGTCGGATCTTTTTGATTTTATTAATGCAACTTGAAATTTTATGTTCAATTTTAACAAAGATAATAAACAGGTATTTTAGATTTTTTTGGACAGCGGACATGAGGTTTTGGTTTCTATTAGAAAAATTAAAATTAGAGGAATGTAAAACTACATACCAAACTAACTAATATAATATAATAAATGTGAATATGTGAATGTTTTGTAGGTTTGTAGAGTCACGCTGAAGCTGTTACTGGTGTCAGCATGAATGGCTCGGCTCGCCTGGGTTAGTACCACCCTCTCACACATAACCGACGTGAAGTAATAGTGCTTGCATTGTTGCGTTTCGTTCGGTCAGTGAGAGCGCATGAGGCCCACCTCCCTTCACCCATCCCCCTTCTCCCCGCTCCACTCCCCCCAAACACAGGCTGGCAACGCACTTATGACTCCCCTGGTGTTGCAAGTGTCTATGGACGGTGGTGATCACATCTGTTCGTTTGCCTCCTAAGATATAAAAAAATAATACAAAAAATAAATGTTTGTTTATTACGCTTTCACTCCTTAATTATTCAGTCGATCATCCTGATATTTTGCATACAGAGGGAATTAAGTGATATTTTGTCCCGGAAATTAAGTTTTCTGTGAATAAAAACATCATGAAACAAATTTAAAGCGTTTTTGTTTGTCCGGGCGAAACCTAATTTAACCAGACTTACACTAAACTAACTGACCCGTGCAACTTCGTCTACACCAAATCAGTTATCACCGGTTTCAATTGTATTTTTAACGCGAAAAAGTTTAATAAACCTAAATCTGATTGCAGCCACACTTACGGTTTCCAATTGTGAAATCAAACTATCAAGGGACTCACTCAAAAATATACCCAGATGGTATGTGAGATTTTTTTTAACATAAGCCTACAACTCATTCGTAGCATCATCTACCGGGTTCAATTAAAATAAAAACTAACCTACATATATTGGCGGTAATGTAAAAAAAGCTATAGAGGTCTATGGAACCCCAGTTGGAACGAAGTTCCTTTCTCTTTTTTGTAGACGTTTACTATACAGTCAGTATAGTTTACACTAGCCGACCCGTGCCCACTTCGTTGGGCGGTAATAGGCATTATCAAGCTACAGCTTTTCTCTAGAAATCAATCATATATATCTCATAATTAAGGCAGCGTTCGTAAGAAACGTTTTCGTTCGACCATTTTTCTCCGACTCCCCAGATATTACCCCCTACAACCTCACAAACTTTACCTCTTTATAATATTAGTATAGATTATAGATAATATAATTAGTTAATAGCTTCTGCCCGCGACTTCGCACGCGTGGAATAGTTATTTTGGGCTAAGACGCAGCGGAAGCTCTCAAAATGAAAAAATACCCCGATTTTAAAACATTTTCCATTGTTGCTCCGCTCCTATTGTCCTTAGCGTGATGATATAAAGCTTATGACACTCAGAAATAACGTAGCATTCTATTGGTAAAAGAATATTCAAAATCGCTTGAGTAGTTCCGGAGATTACCCCCTACAACGTCACAAACTCACAAACTTTACTTCTTTATAACATTAGTATATAGATTATAGCCCCTACCAGCGACTTTAATAGTTACTACTCTGGGCTAACGCTGACACATAGCAGAAGCTCTCAAAAAGAAAAAAACATCTCGATTTTGAAACATTTTTCATCTGTGCTTCGTTCCTATTGGCCTTAGCGTGATGATATATAGCCTATAACTATTCTCGATGAATGAGCTATATAACACTGAAATAATTATTCAAATCGGACCAGTAATTCCTGAGATTACCCCTTACAACGCCACAACGTCACAAACTCACAAACTCACAACGTCACAAACTTTACCTCTTTATAATATTAGTATAAATTCCAAGACACCTGCATCAATTTTTTGCACAAAAATCTTAAAAGTACAGACATGTTAGATTTACATTCTTATTATATGTATAGATTAAGTATTTTCAAAATACTCTAAATAGTAAGTTTTTTTCTTATTTCTGAACTTCATATTTTCTCTCTATGAGTTTGAAAAGCATCACTTGTAAGCAAATTACATATTTACACGCTTATGCTGATACGAGTGGGATAATTAATTAATGATGTAAACATCAGTCACAGAGCAATTTATTGTTCTTTGTTTTTTTCACACTCTTTCAAACTTTTTCACACTCCATTGTATTAAAGAAAAATATAAATATTAAAAATAAATGAGCACGAGGCGTCAACTGTCACTCGCCTGTAACTATTCGTCTAAGAGCTAGCAACGGTTTCGACAACGAATTTGAATAAGCCAGTTTTTTATATATCTTCTTTTTTTTATATATGTTCTTCCGAACAGCATGCGGGATATCTAGCTGCCGGTAAACGTTGCGTTTATTAGTGCATATCGCACCTTTGCAGGGAAAAATATTGATTTTTATATAATTTTAGAATGTTTTTCACTAATTTTGAAACGCTACTAAAACATGAAATTATTATTGCCAGACATTTTTGCTATTAACAATAATGTGTCCGATGCTATTTTTTGTAAATAAAAAAAATATGTTCAAATCATTTTAAGATAGCTATAATTTTAATATTATATTATTTACACGTACAAGAGGGTAAATTAAAAATAATATGTATAGAATAACTTAGCTATAGCTATAGTTTAGTGCAATACTGGCTGTATGGTAAAGATAGCGATAATTGTGGAAGCACCTGTTATAGACGCATGTATTCAAGATGGCGTCAGTCCCAAGTCATATGTCTACGTTTATCTTTATTTTTAATTTTTTACGGTGAAATCTCAATATCATAATGGTTAATAAAATGAAATATGTTCTTTACAATGGAAAAAATTAAATGGTTTGAAATGAATTATTTAATTTATAAAAAATATCATCGGGCACATTATTGTTAATAACAAAATTGTCTGGCAGTGATAAATTCATGTCTTTAATAGCGTTTAAAAGTTACTGAAAAAAAATTTCCTAAATAATAAATCAAAATTTTTACCTGTAAAGGTGTGATGCGCATTAAAAAACTCAACGTTAACGGGCTGCCGGGTATCCTGAATCCTGTTTGGAAGGGCACAATATATTTTCATTTTAAGAACCAGCTTTAAAATTCTCGTTCTTCCAACGTTGCTGGCTCTTGTACTAAGGTGTCGCAAAAAAGTCTAGTCACATTAACTACAATTTTCTGTCTTTCGTTATCCTGGAGAACCCCTTGCGTTTTGTGGGACAAAAAGTATCCTAAATATAACCTTGGAATATTAGTTATTACTGTGTCAAGTTTCGTTAAAATCGGTTCAATACTTTCAGCGTGATGCGTGTTCACAGGGACAGAAAGACAGACAGACAGACAAAAATTGTAAAAGGATTATTTTTGGCTTCTATAACGATAACAAAATCTACCCCGATCAAAATTTTCAAAAAATATTTAATGTACAGATTTGGCTTTGTTACAGTTTTATTATAGTATAGATAGAAGATAGATGTTTTACCGGTGAGTCCAGGAACATTTAAAAAATATATTTTACCTTCATTACTATTAATTGATGACAATATCATGTCATACACATTTTTTTGTTCAGAATTCAAGTGACATTCATTCTGAATGACTTGTAAAATTCGAAAATGGTTATAGTTTGTTTCTTGTAAATACTTTGTATTGACTGATGCATTCAAATTTAAATTTAATGGTAATGTGAATCCAAAATCTTTTATAGATTTCCCTGATAAATTTTTATTTAATTCAAATAAAGCTTCATCAAAAATACTGTCATCTATATCTAAATTATCTGATGATAATTCTTGACGTCTGCCTTGCAATATATGGTCAGACATGCTTTCGCGATAATTTTGCCAAAGAAGATGCGGGTCACTGACTTGACAGAACGATATCATGATGGTAAATAAATACCTAAGTGCTTTAGCCGAACAGCATAAGGCAGCTTCAGAAATAGTACCTTCCCAATGAGTATCGTCATCTAACAAACCCATTGCTTTACAAACTCCTTGAAATGTTTCATAGATTTTACCTTGAAAAGTACGTAGGCTAATAAAAGAAGTAGGGCCTTTTACTATATGGAGTAGCATCCTCAAATGAAAGCACTCACTGTTGTTAGGATGAACTACGTAAATTCTACCAGAGCGTCTGATTTTCTCACGTCACGAAAACCTTCAACTATCATTCCTTGTTTTCGCCGTTGGAATTTTTTATTAACTTGATTCCATGTGTAATAGCTTGGGACTTTATCATACATCAGACTTCGGGCAAAATCATCTTCTGAACATAATTTGAAAAATGCTGTCAAGGTCGTGTCTCAAACATTGTTTACAACATCCTTTATATTGTTTTCATTAAAATACTCTTGTTATCCATTTTCTAAATGAACAGCAAGATGTATAATAGCTGGTGCTCGTTCGTGTATGTTAAAAGACATAATTCGCCATATCGCTTCTGAACTACAAACGTAGCGACCATATTGAAATTGTTCCACATCGTTATTTGATTGTAAGCTAAATGTAGCCTGATCGCTACCTTTATTAATGTATTTTGTAACATATTTTATCGATTTTACAGAGTTGCATAACTCTATGTTTATATGTGCATCGTAGATTTTCAACAATAGTTTATTGTACGGTATTGGATAACCGTTATCATCAGTTGACGTTTGACTCTAAAATGCCTTTGGGATTTTTTTCGATCATTTTCCAATGTTTATGCATGGTGAGTTAAGGTTTAGAGCACCATATGGTCCGCGAATCATGTCTCTTACAACAGTGTCATACAATACTGGTTCTTCATCTTTGTTGGGTATTTCAACTGTAATGAAATTCTCAATTTGGTCTGGCTTAACTTTGTAAGCCACAGAAGCAAATGTATGTGTGGTAAGCCACGCTTATGCCATTCTACCGTGTACATATAACAGCGCGTAGGACCAAATATGTTCATTTTATTTATCAAAAATAATAACTTTTGGACTTTTAAATAAAATACTCGATTTACAATGTCATATCTATCTTGGGGCATTGCGTTAGAATGTATGTTTTATTTCTGACTGTACGAGATAGTCACCACCGCAAAACCGAATTGGTGCTGGGCCCATCAATATTTTCAATTCGGGGTCGTGACTACTCTGAGTGAAACTGCGATTTGCACAGCAACTCTAGTAATACGTAAATGCAATTATTATTAAACCACTTACCTTACAGGCTTGGCGTTCCTGTTACGCTTGCACTGTGCTGCTCCGTGTGTAGTAATGTGTGTGTAGTGTATTTGTATGTATATGTGTAGGATAGCACAAACACTCACAACAAATAATAATAATGTCCAAAATAGTGTTTACAACAATTAATATCAAATCAATCCATCAAACAAATATTACAAATATTAATACGCGTCGGACGTCACAACGCTTCCAAAACCGCACCAGAATGACCTGTCTTCGAGATGAAAGCATGTGCAGGGCGAACCTTTTTTTTATAACATTTTTTTTATCACAGTTTGGTTTATCCCGTGCACATTCCTTAACAAACCCCCGTCCCGGATATAAGGATTATGTCCGCTAATAAATTGGCAAACGGGCTAATGTACCAATTGCTCGGTACAAAACCGAATCTCCAACCATAACTTCGGCCACTCTGGGAACTCCATCCGATCCAAAAATCAATTTTACAATACGCCCTCGACGCCAATGCAACGGCAACAGATGAGGCTCTTTAACTAATACAAGATCTCCCATTTTGGGAGGATTTGTCTTATCCGTCCATTTAACGCGCTGCTGCAAAGTATGTAGATACTCAAGAGACCAACGGTGCCAAAAACTCTGAGACATCTGCTGTAACAGTTGAAAACGAGTCAAACGTGACAACTTCACGTCCCTGAAGGGGTACTCGGGCAGAGCGTTAAGTGGTTGGCCAATCAAAAAATGCCCTGGAGTTAAAGCTTCTAAATCATTTGGATCAGATGAGAGTGGACAGAGAGGGCGAGAGTTTAGAACGGCCTCAATTTTACAAAATACACTAGCAAGTTCTTCAAATGTCAAAATAGTTTCACCAATAATGCGACGGAGATGCGTTTTTGCGGACTTTACAACTGCTTCAAATATTCCACCCCAATGAGGGCAAACAGGGGGATCAAATTTCCAAGTTATTCCCATTTTGGACAACGTATGATTTATATCATTTTTATTATTTGACAAAAAATCAACAATATCTTTAAGATAACGATCTGCACCTTTATAATTAGTGCCGCAATCAGATCGAATCAGCGAAGGTAGCCCACGACGGGAAACAAATCTACCTAGCGCTGCAACAAACGCTTCTGTGCTGAGGGCACTTACTACTTCCAAATGAACTGCTTTGGTGGAGAGGCACACAAATACACACAAATATCCTTTAAGTGACTTCGCATTACGTAAGTGCGATGACTTAATAGCAAATGGACCAGCAAAATCCGTTCCTACTCCGGCAAATGGCCGAGTTTCCGTAACGCGGTCTGATGGCAGATCTCCCATAATAGGCTGAACTGGTTTAGCTTTCAATCTGTAACATTTCATACATTTAAATATAATGCTCCGGATAACGCGTCTAGCGGACAAAATCCAGAACTCACGGTACAACATAGCTATAAGAGCGTTGAGGCCGACATGAGCATTCTGAATGTGACGTTGAGTCACCAATAAATTAACAAACGTTCCGCCTTTAGGTAGCAGCAATGGGTGACGAGCTTCACAAGAAAGATTGGAGTTCTTAAGCCGTCCTCCGACCCTCAAAAAACCTGCTTCGTCCAAGAATGGGTTTAATCGAACAACGGAACCTTTCAAAATCAAACCACGGTTCAAATTGTCAATAATATCCGCAAAATGTTCTCTTTGTACTACACGCACCCAAAACATTAGAGCATCTAGCCTTTCAACAGATGTCAAACCTGTTTCCAACATTTTATTTTGGGGATTTCTACCATTATGTATGAACCGCCGAATCCATGCAGTAACTCCAATCAACTTATCAAATGAGCTATGTTTATTTAAAAGAGTGTCCAAATCATATGATGGTAAATTCTCCACAACTCCAACACGCAAACCAGGTAACACCTCTGGAGAGGAAAATTTATTTTGAGGCCACGACAACTCAGGTTGCGTCAACCATTGTGGACTCCACCAAAGTGTGTTATTTATAAGAGATGAAGCTATACAGCCACGTGAAGCACAGTCTGCAGGATTCAACTCTCCGGGAACATGTCTCCAAATTAAGGGAGTTTCAGAGTTTTGAATTTGTGAAACTCGATTAGCAACAAAAACTTCCAAATTGTGTATAGATGCTCTAAGCCAACAAAGAACAATTTCGCTGTCAGACCATGCATAGACGCCAGATATTTCAATTACAGTACCCAAATTAGAACTAATATGATTAAGAAGGCGAACAAGAAGAGCAGCTCCTGACAATTCTAGTTTTGGAATGGTCAATCGAGACCTAATATGAGCTACCTTACTCTTTGCTATCACTAAATGTACCTTAATCTGTCCAGACATGCTGACAGTTCGCAAAAACACCGCAGCCGCATACCCTCGCTCAGACGCGTCGCAAAATCCATGGAGGGTTACTCGGCACTTTCCTGGTGGAAGAAAACATCGAGCCATAGCAATATGATTGATTTCTGGAAGTGAAGACAGGATCGATGACCACTCTCGTAACAATGCTCCCTGCAAAGGTTCGTCCCAGGTGACTTTCGCTATCCAGAGTTTCTGCAAGAAACATTTAGCCAAAAAGATAACAGGCGTTATCCATCCATTTGGATCAAAGGTCCGGGCAACAGTAGACAATACCAGACGCTTAGTCCAGATCTTAGGGCAATCCAACTTCACTCGATAAGTAAAGACATCCTGAACAGGTTGGTACTGTATGCCAAGAACTGCAACCAAATTTGGAGTATCTGGGTTTTCAAAAAGACGAGGATCCTGTTGATGTGCCTCTGGAAGATCGCTTAATAAGTCAGGACAATTCGACAACCACTTCCTTAGTTCGTAGCCGCCTGACTTCAGGATCGCAATCAACTCATCCCTTAAAATACGTGCATTCTCTACACTGGAATCCCCGGTGCAAATATCATCAACAAAGACAGAATTTTCTAAAATACTGGCTGCACGGGGATACTTCAATCGATCACGGTTCGCTAACTCTAACAAAGTTCGTATTGCAATGTATGGGCTAGATCTTAACCCATATGTAGTGGTGTTTAATTCATAAACCTTGATGGGTTCACAAGGTTTTTCGCGCCACAAAATCAACTGATACCGCCGATCATCTCTATGAACAATGGTTTGCCTGAACATCATGCGTATATCGGCAACAAATACCACTTGATGGCGACGAAAATGTGTCAGGATATCCGATATGTCACGATGTAGTTTAGGCCCCGAATGTAAACACTGATTCAATGAAACTCCAGTCGACGAGGGGGCTGAGCCATCAAAAACCACTCGAATTTTACCATCTGGGTTCTTCAGAACTGCATGGTGGGGCAAAAAGTAGTGTTCGTGGGAACGCCAATCAAAATCGGATATTGACATATGTCCCAATTCCTCGTATTCACGCATGAAGTCAATATACTTACCTCGAAACGACGAATCCCTTCGCATGCGGCGCTCCATGGACAAAAGCCTCTTTTCGGCTATGAATTGCGACTGACCGAGAAGTGGTCGCGAAGCTAGAAAAGGCAATCTGGTAACAAATCGACCATCAACACGGCGACCAGTGTTATTCTGATAAAATAACTCGCATTCTTGAACAAGTGGGTCAATTCTGACTGCTTGAGGAGGCTCCTCCACCTCCCAGAAGCGCTGGACTGCTTCATTAAGAGAAATCCCTACTTCAAGGCACTGCTCTTCAACAACTTGCGACAAAACGGGACCGAAAAAAGTAAATCCAAATATTGTTGGTGCGGCAACTAAGCCATCCGGCTGCAAAATTTGAAGATGTCCGGATAAAATCAAGCCCAAAACATCTGCACCCAACAAAAGATCTACGGTTCCGGGAACAAACCATTTGGGGTCTGCGACATCCAAACATGAAGTCAGTTTAACTGCAGCTTCCGGTATCCTAATTTGTGGATGTCTGCCTAGTATGTCATCTAAAATTACTGCTCTAGTTACAATATGTGGTTCACCTTTCAACGGCGAAAACTTAATCTCAACTTTACCCTTCAGAGCCGTGGCTTCTATCCCACCGATACCATATATCGGGCCACGGTGATGTCTCCAAGGGAGGCCCAACTTTCCCACCAAATCAGATGTAACAAGACAGCCTTGAGAACCCGAATCCAAAAGGGCGCGAACTATCGCAAATCTACCCTTCGGGCCCCACACCTTAACTGAAACTGTCGGCAGAAGAACGGTTTCAGGTGGGGTGGCTGTGGTGGGAGAGAGGGCAGTTGTTACCTAACACTGCCAATCAAGATAAGGCTGATACTCAGCCTGAGGTGATGTTTTCCTACCGGAAGGCTCTCTATAAGTTGAGCGACTTCCAAACCGACGAGGGCGGTGCTCTAGGCGCGGCCATTCGCTCAAAGGTGGTGAAGACTTTGACGGACGTCGAACTGCCAAATATCCTCTACCATCTTGACTACTAGGAGAGGAGTTACCCCCGCCCCTGGGGCGGACGTCCTTATAATGATTCCTCTGAGATTGAGGAGATTTCACTGGACGTTGACGGTGCTCTACTGGGGACCGGTGGCGATCCGCATTGTGCGAACCGGAATGAGTTCCCCCGCCCATGCAAAGGGAATGCATGTTATTCTCCACACGGCGAACACCATTCACATTCAAACATAAGACAGGGTGGTGCTTACCCTTACAGTGAGGGCAGGGACGCGATTCCCTACATTCCCTCTGCAAATGCTGTCCCAAGCAGGAGTAGCACCACTTTCGGGAATTAGCAATACCTCGTCGATCCTTCACGTTTCTCTCCCTAAACCGAGGACACATCTGGACTCGATGTCCAGTCTCACGGCAGAAACTGCAATGGGTTCCCCCTTCACAAGTTGCAAAACGAATAGGGGGGCGACGGGGATCCATCGGAGCTCGTGTTTTCCTTCGCCGCTGCTCTGGCGGTCTCTCTGGAACTTGAGATGTGTTAGCAACACCAGAGTTTTCAATCAAGCGGCATTCATCTTCTAAGAAGCGTAGTAATTTTTCAAAGGGTGGTAGGTATGTGGCACCATCACCACCGCAAATCTGCTCAAATCTAATTTTAAGATCTCGTGGAAGTAACCTTAATACAATGTGCAGGAGCAAGAAAGACCACTGGTCCACAGGCAAGTCTAATCCTTTTAATGAATTGCATGCGGTTATCACCGGGTTTAAAACTTCAACCCGTAAACGGTCAGTTCTAGTGACGCGGGGTAAGGTTAAAAGTCGCGAAACATGAGCATCCGCCAGGCGCCGGACGTTTTGATAACGCCGGGCGAGCAAATCCATGGCGGTATGGTAGCTGTCATCAGTCATATCCAAATGTGCTACCACATTCCTTGCCTCTCCACTGAGGGAGGCTCGAAAATATGCCAGCTTCTGACTGTTCGCCAAATCCTTCCGGGCATCCACCAGACTCATAAACATCGCCAAGAACCCAGGGTAATCCTCAATACTACCATCAAATTTGGGTAAGTCTAGAGTTGGAAGACGCCCCAACAACTCCGGATGTGTTGGAGGTCGCGGTGCACCCTTCGCAGTTCCACCAGTAACAGTTCTTTCATTGAGGATACTACGTGCACCTTGTGTGATTGTGTCAACTAATTCATAAAATTGGCTGACATCCGCCTTCACCGAGGCAGCCAATTCGTTATCCGCCGACGTGGTTAAAAATGACTCATAGGCGGAGTCAACTGCCGCCTGTCGGTTTTCAACGGCTTTAAATCTCTCTAAGAGTGCTTCCTGCCTGTCTACTCTGCCTACTAAGGCAGCAGCAGAAGTCGCCCACACTAGCTCTGTCCTAATCCGCTTGGTATGCGTTGATGCCATATTTAAATTTAAAAAAAATCAAAATGTATATAAAGAATAAATTACTTTAACCACAAAGAAAATAAACAAAATTTAAATCAAATACAAACCAAGTTTAAAACAAATGATAAACCAAGCCAACCCGGATACAGAGCTTAGTGTACAAATAAATTTATTACAAACAAATTAATTAAAGTTAATAAACGAACACAATACAAACTTATACACTATAAACAAATACAATACAAACAAAATTATATTTATACAACAAAACAAATTCTTATACATTAACGGAGCACAGATATATTAACAATTTATATTTAAGTAACTGGACGCCAATCCTAAGTGGTTAGTGCGCAACAAACAAAACGCGAACTGACCGCGGTTTGCTACCAAAATATGCGATTACACGGGCATAACCACGCTCTGCTACCATAAAATTGTACGAGATAGTCACCACCGCAAAACCGAATTGGTGCTGGGCCCATCAATATTTTCAATTCGGGGTCGTGACTACTCTGAGTGAAACTGCGATTTGCACAGCAACTCTAGTAATACGTAAATGCAATTATTATTAAACCACTTACCTTACAGGCTTGGCGTTCCTGTTACGCTTGCACTGTGCTGCTCCGTGTGTAGTAATGTGTGTGTAGTGTATTTGTATGTATATGTGTAGGATAGCACAAACACTCACAGCAAATAATAATAATGTCCAAAATAGTGTTTACAACAATTAATATCAAATCAATCCATCAAACAAATATTACAAATATTAATACGCGTCGGACGTCACAACGCTTCCAAAACCGCACCAGAATGACCTGTCTTCGAGATGAAAACATGTGCAGGGCGAACCTTTTTTTATAACATTTTTTTTATCACAGTTTGGTTTATCCCGTGCACATTCCTTAACACTGACCAATTAGGATAACACGTCATTGTAATGAAGAGGTCAGGTTTTCCGTAATGTCTAATGTATGTCATTGCATCCTGAGTCTTTTCGTGTAGATACCTCAGTCCTCCAGTAAAAAATTATGGTAATATTACCAGTTGACCAATATCATTGCTATACTCAGTTGAATGCAAAGCATCCTGTAAATGAACATAACTTTCAACCCGTAATTTTGTTTGGTTGTTTCGTATAAAAGCCAACCGTTCCGATTCAATTTTAGCATACTGATCTACCACATACTGATTAAATAACATGCCGTACCTTAGTAATACATTATAATAGCACTCACGTTCCATTATACGATAACAGTAATAATTCATACATGAAACTTTCTTTTGTACTGGTTCTCTTGTATTAGGATTAACTTGTGGAATATCAATTGAATACCCGTCTTCGCCCCGGCAAAACATTAATGGATATTGTAAGCTGCCATATGAGCGATGTATTTCCGAAATTTTATGCAAATTCTCGTCACGACTTCGTAGTGGGATATCCCTTTTGTCGAATTGTTGTCCAGCAATTACAACTGCTACATCGCTTGTTGTCGGGGTGTTATATCGTCGGCTATATTCACCTGTAGGTACTTTGTTGGCATGAATAACTACACTGAATTCTGTGACATCAAGAGGAACACTTTCCATGGTAGTTTTAAAAGATTATACATATTTATTATGTGAATGCAACATATCTTGCAAGGACCTGGCTATAGAGATATCAAGTAATACTTTTGTATTAATACCGTGTATATTATTACATCGATTAGCTGTTTGAATATCTGCATCAGCAATAAAATAAAGCTGTAAAAATGTATGGTCATCAGGTCGGTAGGTATGGTAGAAGACTGCCGGCGAGGTGGTAAACCTGTCCCTGGACTTTAAATGTTGGCATAAAGCCGTGTTCAACCACCCGTTGGCTTTTAAATGATCTCATCTGAAAACATTATTATATAGGCGAATATTCCGTATGAATTCTGCATGTTTTGTGTGATTTCCTTCAAGGAGCGATTTTAAACGTTCTGGTGGTGCAACCATGTCGTCTAGTTTAACCTTACTATTGGAACAACATATACCCTTGGACTAATCTTGCCATTTTAGAGCTGAGCAGTATTGACAAACAATAGAAGGAGAGCCTATAGATATCACTGGGTCGTTTCTGTAACCAATTGTCGAATCGTAATTCATTGCAGAATATTCTTTATTGGACTATCTATCAGTATTTTCCGTTCTACAGCTATTATTCTGTATATTATTCCTTAAATTTCTGTAGCAAATACGGTCTCTACGTAAGCGGAGCTGACTCTCTTCAGGCGTTTCTGTTTCTCTTTGAGTGTTATGCCTATCACGGTCCAACGATAAACGACTTGTGCGATCCATCCAAGATTCTTGTGTTCTTTGGGAAACATGTCTTTCACGGTCCAATGATAAGCGAATAGTGCGATCCACCGATGATTCTCTTTCTTTTTGGGAAAAATGCCTTTCACGGTCCAAAGATAAACGAACACCCTTCTCTTGATCACTTTCGTTGCTTCGGCTCAAACGAACTAATTTGGCAGACGACGTACTGCATCCTATGTTAGATTAAATTGTTACGTATACTTAAATATATCAGTTAAACCTAAATAATAGGTATGTATCTATTAAACTTATAAAAAACTCCAAGATACATATATCAATTTTATGGAATAAGCTCCGAGAAATTTCACTCAAAATCTTAGACTAATCAATTCTACTAAATGACTAATAAAATACAAAAAAAAGTTCCATAACAATAAGTATTTTCGTATCTATCAACCTATCTAAACAAACAAATAAAAAACAAAAATGCAACTTTTACAAGATTTTAAGAAGCTGCATGAAATTCTGAATTTAAATAACGCATTTCAGTTGATAGGTATTAATTAATACTGTATCCGTCTAAATAGCTTTCGAATTATCTATAAACATACAAAATAAAATTCTGGATAGAGGCACCCTAATCACCTAGAGGTGTAAAATTTACTTTACGACCTATTCTCATACCTACCAAATATACCTTAAAAATTTCATAAAAATCGGTCGAGCCGTTTCGGAGGACTTCGAACACAAACACCGTGACACGTAATTTTGAAATATATTACAAAAGATAAGAATGTGCATGAAACGTATTTAAGTTGATAATTATTAATACTGTATACGTCTAAAGAGCTTTAGAATTGTATGTCACCTTTTTTTAGAACATATAATGAGTAAAGTGGGCTATCCTTAAGAGATAGATATATGCCCTCACGGACACTTTATAGATCTATATTGTCTCTGTTGGTTCATAATTTACACCTGGCTAAACAGAAAAAGAAAAAGAAAATGTATCATGTCATTGTCATTATATTAAGTCGTCAATACATTTTGCAATGGTTGTCACATTCTTTTATTTTAACCTATACATACAAAAGTAAACCTTATTACATTTACCCAACATACATTGTTATATCTCAAAAGGATTAGGCAGCGTTTTCAATGAAATCTCCCAGGCGGTTTGACTTTTTCCGACTAGTCCAACAATTATCGTTATATTTCAACCAATCTACACAAAACCTTTACAAATTTATACACTAAAACGTTCCTCATTAATTACTTTATCTACTGGTGAAAACTGTATGAAAATCCGTTCAGTAGTTTTTGAGTTTATCGCGAACAGACAGACAGACGGAGGGGGACTTTGTTTTATACTATGTAATGATGAAGGTCTTTTACCTTTTCAGAGTATTCAGTAGTGGCTAGATAGGAAATACAAAACATAACTTCTAGTGGTTAAGACAAAATAACAATTTATAGTATAAACAATCAGTCAAAGCTTCTTTCGTTTTAAATATAGGCTTCAAAATAGCACAATCCTTATCCTTAAAAGCAGGATACTGCACAAGCGTTGTTGAAAATTAAAAAAAAAATCATTAAGTCGTTACTGGCATGTATCCCTTATTACTATTTGTACCATACACTTCTTCAAATCCTTTTGTGGGCCATCGTTCTATACAGGAAAAGGTTTCGCATCTAAAATACTCGTAAATTTTGATTATTTTTATTCCTATAATTCAATGGCATTTTATGTTAGCATGTCCGACAAAATCGCAATTTAATTAGAATTAAGCGCTGTATAGGTAAGGTTTATGAATTCTTGATCCATTAACTTTTTAATACCATAAAAATCAACGTTTGATACCTCGACAAATACTGGTCTTAACAATTCGGTTCAAGGAATTTAAAAAAAGTAAAATAAAGTTCCTATAAGCTTGTTGTTTACATGTATTGTGTAAGCCTAATTTTTTTTAATCACGCCAAGAAAACAATAACTACAGACAAGAATTAGCTTTAGTGACTCATAAAATCTCATAGGTGTAGATTACGACACTTTTCTAGAGCGTTTAATCCTGCGTAATTTAGTGTTTGGTTCAAAATGACAGCTTTCAATAGTACTTAGTTATAGAAATAAAAAACAGTATAATCTAAATTTACATGTATTTTGGAAAATCTTCTGACGCTCAGTACAATTTTTTTAGGAAATTTCTAACAACATTTACGGTAGCGAATGTAACAAACTGTTACAATAGCGATACACCCAATACAGTTTAAATTTATATAGTACATTGTAATTCAATGGTTGTTACCCATTTCAAATCAACATAAAAAGCCTGACAGCGATGTTTTGTGACGTCAGAATATTATCTTCAGAGCGCCCCCGAGCGAAGTTACAAAAACGATTGTGCCATCAAATACGAAGCAAGTCGAGGCCACGTAATGCCTAGTTATTCTGTCTAATCTCGACGATTACTCTAAAGACAGTACCAATTTACCATCCGTTGACCTAAACATTAAGCTTCTAAACACAATGGCGGCGCGGTGCGGCAATTTTTCCTTATTAGCAGTTCCTTTCAGTAATTTTGTAAAGCTTTTAGGGTTGCCTGTATAATGTTACAAATTACCATGTTCTTTAAGTTAAAAATAAACTTGTTTATTCATGGATTCTGATTTGCCACAATTACTCCCGGTAAAGTTCTAACAAGAGGGCTACCATCATGTTAATTCATTGAAATGATCGCGAGAAACTGGTATTATCATCACCTACTCGACAACAGCAGTAATAATGTACTAGAAGAATAGATTAATTGCTGAAAATATAAAAAAATAGCCTTCTATATAAAAGTTGTTTACATAAGATATATGATTAAATAAACTCATTTCAATTTGTTTACGTTTATTTATTTTTATATATACCTACTTATTTGTTGGCACAAGTGCTTAAACTAAGAAGCAAATAAAATTCAACTACCGCAAAATAATTTTACAGTGATAAGATCACGTTCTTATAATGCCACTTGGCTAAATTCCTATAAATAGGATAAATATTTGAGGCAATGACAAAATCTAATTATCTACACGGAATAGAGCCTTGGAGCACGTTGTTTGCGCTATATAATGTACCATACTACACCCCACATAACTACATACATACACAGCGGGAGCAATGGTTCTGTAACATTATCCACATGCACATACATACCAACAACATACATACAACACCTGTGTCTATTATACCGACCTGAGCGACAACGCAATTGGTACATTCATCCAACAAGCCGTTAGCGCTACGTACATTGTGGATTACAACTTATAAATGGCTATAAAAGAAATATTTCGCAATAAAGATTATTATCTCAACAAATTCGAGTAAGAAGTTAAAAATCATAATAGAAAAAAAAATATTAACAATTAGCTATAGAGCATCTATTAAATAATAATAATATTTTGTTTTACTCACTTTAACATTATATTTAAGCTGCATTACAGTGTCTTTAGAAAGTCTATGATAGTAGGTGAGCATTGATACAATTCAAGAACTTTAAGCAGCCAGTTATGGGAAATACTATCAAAGGCTTTCCGATAGTCAACCCAGCCCATACTAAGATTTTTCTGACAATGGTGGGCGTCTTCGAGGATTGCTTTATTAATCATGAGGTGATCCTTGCAGCCCCTGGCGCGACGTGTACATCCTCTTTGTTCTGGAGCTAGTATATCGTTAGTTTCACAGTGTTCGTATAGTTCGTTTGCAAGTATAGAGGTGAGGAGTTTATACATGGTGGGTAGGCAGGCTATTGGTCTCCAGTTCCGTGGATCTTGTGTATTATCACTCTTCGGAATTAAAATAACTTGTCCAGTGGTGAACCACTCTTCTAGTGTTTCTGATTTATCTAATAGTTTGTTGTATAAGTGAGTAATGTGTGTGTGTATGTTCGTGAGGTATTTTAAGTAATAGTTCTGTATTTTATCTAGTCCAGGCGCTTTCCAATTATGTGTTTTCCTTATTGTATTAATACTTTTAATAACAGAAATGAACAATATTAGAATATACTGTAGAAACTAAGATACATAAGAAACTAAACTTTTTTCTTACAAAATGAAATTTCTAAAGAAAATGTATTTATTGTGAAAGAATAGAACAATTTAATACAAAGTATGGGCTCCTCTGCTATTCAGAACTTGTCGGCAACGATTAATCATTGAATTAATGAGACTGTTTATGTCATCTTGCGGTATTCGCTCCCAATGGAATTGTAGCAAATCCTTCAGCTGTTGGGTTGTTGTCGCTCCGTCCAAGTCCTTCAAAACACGTCTCTGGAGCATGTCCCATGCGTGCTCGATGGGATTGAGATCTGGCGATTGTGCAGGCCAGGGCCATACCCGGATGTTCTCCGTTGCAAAGTATTCACTGGTTCGCCGAGCTGTATGTGAACGCGCATTGTCATGCATTAACCTAAAATCGGAGCCAAAGTTTTGTGCAAATGAGTAGACATAAGGTCTGAGAATATCCTCAATGTAATCTTCAGCAATCATGTTTCCATTTACAAAAACGAGCTCAGTTCGCCTGTTCTTCATAATACCCGCCCATAACATAACTGTTGAGCCACTGTATGGATGAACTTCCTGAACGCACCTGAGCCTTTCAGTATTTCCGAGCCGACGATACACTCGCACCCTTCTTGTATCAGGCTTAAACCCGAATCGCGACTCATCGGAAAACATAATTTTATCCCATTGTTCCTAGGTCCATGTTATGCGTTCTCTACACCATTCATATCGACGAGCGCGATTCCCGTGACATATCGGTGGGCACCTGATTGGACATCGAGCTCGTAGGCCGTACTCATGCAGTCGATTTCGCACAGTTTGAGGACTTACATCAACACCACTTGAAATTTGTAGCCTCAAACCTATCTCTCGAGCGGTTAACATCGGCTGGTGTCTTGCAGTCATTTGTATGTACCGGTCTTGCCGAGTGGTTGTACTCCTTTTACGGCCTGGATGCTATTCAGCGGGTTCTCCTGTATTATTGTAGCGCTGCCAAAGACGACAAATAACACTTCTATGAATGCCAAAATGTCGAGATACCTGAAATTGATTACTTCCCGCTTGCAACATCCCTACAGCTCTTTGCATTTCATCTGCCATCAAATGACGTCACTTCATGACGTAAAGAATATCTAACAATTCAATTTTGTCGCTAACTTTATTTAAATGGTTGGTAAAATTATAAAATCAAGACTAAACGTAGCAATTAAAACGCACTTAAATTCAAACAAATTCGCAGTCATTTGAATTTTATGAAAAAACAAAACATAATCAAATTTTTTTTTACAACCAGCCAGTATGTCATCAATAACAAAAAAGTTTACTTACCTACGCACTTTGTTTGAGTAAATACTTAGAAATTAATTAATATAAATAGTAAAATATGTAATATCACGCATGTTGTTTAGACTTTTTTGATGTGTGTAGTTTGTTCTGTTCTTTTCTCTTGTTCATATCTTCATACCTCTTTATCCTACCTGCTAATGCTTTGACTCTCTGGCTTAAAATTTCAACAGTCTTGTCATGGTCTATATCACTAAATATATTGTACTTTTCATAAAGTTTATCTTTAATTTTTATCATTCTTTTGCTATTGACTCCTCTCTTAATTTCCACTAATCTACCTAGTTCTTTTCTAATGCCTTCAAGTTTATTCTTTATTCTTGTTTTCCAAGGGGGAATCACTTTTGGGTTTTATTGTAGTACGAGGTGTGTATGGCTTTTGCCAATTGGCAGTAATGAGTGTCTTTACTGTTGCATAAATGATGTTATTTAGTTCTCGTAAGGTGTTATGTGTATCTAATAAATTGGGAATGAATTTATTAATTTTACCTAAATTACTGATGAATATTTTATTGAATTTTGGTTTTGGTAGACAAGGTCGGTCTGCTATATCTGTCTCCTTTGTTTGTGACAGTACTTGTAAAAACTGTAAAATAATTGCCTCGGGTTCATCTAAACTTTGCGTGTTTTGTGTAAATGTGTCCTGGGTATATGTATCTGTAGTAAAAGTCTCTATTCTATCTAAAGTGTGCTGATTTATATGTGTCTCTGAAATTTCATCGTCTGGTATCTGGTGAGCCTGTGTGCGAGCAGAAACGTTGACATTTTCTGTTGATGTATGTTCCGGTATGTCGGTTAGTGTATTGTTCACTAAAGGTGGTGGTGTTATTGAAGTTTATTGTTGTCAGGTAGATTACTGTTTGTTTCACTATTAGATTGTTCTTCTTTTATTTGAATTTCCTGTAATAACTGTGTTGAAATCCACTTTCGTTTGATTATGCTTCGAGCTTGGTTGGATAGTGTGTTGCCTGTGAATTTATGTATCTTAAGATTATTTGCATTTCTTTCTTTAAAATATCTTTCTAAACGTTTAATAAAACCTACTCCTTCTGCCCTAGCCTTATAGTAACAAAATATTAATTCATGTATCTCTTCTGTTGACCACTTTCTTCGCGAATCATTAATATCTACTGAACTTGGCATGGTTTCTACCAATGGACCGGCAGAGCTAGTGGGAAGTTCCCCGCTCTGCAAAGTTTCATCGGTGTCTCGGATATGGTCGGCTGTGGTGCTTTCGGGTTCCCCGGCTCTCGCCCGCCTGTTTAACGAAGAGCCACTGGCGGTCCGTATACTGTCACATCCAGCGTCAGTTCCAGACGTGCCCCGACGATCATTGCCAGGCAGCGGCATTAATCGTTTACTTTTAAGATTTCTTTTCTCCATATTTATGGGTGGTTGCCAGGGCCCTTTTGGTCAACTGGATAGTAATTTCGTTTTAGATGTCCGCCTCTCACGTGGCTTAGATGTTTTGCACGGACGTGGGGTTGGGCTTTGAGAGGCTATATTTAAGCTGCATTACAGTTTTTTAATATTTCCCACATATAATATTGTTATATACTTGTTATGCGTACTACATTTTGGTATCCGATTAACATAGCAAAAGTCTGTAATCATTTCACCAATGTTTTTTAACATAAAAAATGTATTATAAATACATAATAAAATAAATATGTATATGAGAATCTAGATTACAATTATGCGTTTTGTTAAATGAATCAAAGTAGGAGTTTTAACATTTTAACCAATGTTTTTATCATTTAAAAAAATGTATTATAAGTATGCAAAAATAATATATATATATATATATATATATATATATATATATATATCAGAAACTAGCTTAGAACTATTAATTATTATTGAATTAACTTTCCAGTTACAATTTAAAATGTACATACACTAATGAGGTGAAATGTAAATAAAGTAAATTTTAAAAAAAAATATTAACCATTTAAAAAAAAAAAAAAACCCAAAAGAAAAAAAAGAGGAAAAAAAAAATTTATAAAAAAAACAAAAAAAAAAAAAAAAAAAAAGGTCCAGGGTGAGGGGCCCCAAAAATTTAAAAATTTGGAAAAAATAAAGAGGGGGGGGAGAAAAAAAAATTTTTTTTATTTTTTTCCCCCAGAAAAAAAAACCCCCCCTTTTTTTAGAAAAATTCAATGTCTCTTCCATTACATGACACCTGGTAACCCTAAATGAAACCACGCTTTTGTCCGCCGTCGTTCGTAGGGGAAAACGCCGGGAATTTCTTTAAGAAACCAGATTTTTTTGCATTTTTTTTTAGAACATCCGAGCCGGGAACCCTTGTGATTACCGTGAGGTATTCCAGAACCGTTACGTAGCTTTGTGTTGTTAGATTTATTCGTTCGACAATACCTATTGAATGTTCATTGTGTTATATCTGGAATATTGATATGAACGAAAATTGCGTATGAAATGATTGGTACAATGGGCAGTCTTATTCAGATCTTCGGCTATTCGAAATATAGTGGTACCACAGTTATTCGGATTTAAAGCGAGACGCGAAACAAATTTGAGTTATAAAATTGAGGATTTGAATCGAGGAAGAAATACAAGATTGAAATTGATTGATTGAAACATGGTAAGAAGTCAGTCATGGTGACTCGCTAAAGTGTATTGATTTTCAAGATCAGCTAGTTGGTGACTTTCGTTGTGGAAGCTATATAGGTCGGAATGAACAACTACCGGTGTTGGATGTTTTTAAATTTGCGGATGTACTGAAATATTGCTTTTCTTTTAAAGACAACAATTAGTTTCGATTCGTTATTTAATACCGTTTTATAATTTATGATTTTCAATAGTGTATGGTTCGATAGATGAGGTTATGTTTTTTTAAATACATGTGGCGTCAACAGTGCCCTCACACCTGTTCTGTTCAACTTTAGCGTTCTTTTAGCTTCGGTTCTCACCCTGATAGGTGGATTATTTTCACGGTCACAATCAAAATCGGTCAAGCCATTTGGAAAAAGAATCACAAACATACCTGAAATTTTATAGATCTATTAAGTGAGATTTACAAACATAACTCCATATTTATCAATATAGACAATAATTAACAACAACAACAAAGGCCAATGATTTTTTTTTAATACGTTCAGAAAATGGTTGATTGAACCCTTATTGCGATAGAGAAGACTTTTCGCCTCCGTTCTACGTATTATCAGATCATAGCTTTGAAAAGATAAGTGTCTTAACGTATGTTTTGTGTCATGTTTTTAAACTATTTATCGTTATTATCTTTATACTAGCGGGCCCGGCGGACGTTGTCCCGCCCTGATCATATAAAAATCCTTGACAAATTATATACTAAAACCTTCCTCAAGAATCACTTTATCCACTGGTGAAAACCGCATAAAAATCCGTTTAGTAGTTTTAGAGTTTATCGGAAAAGAAAGACAGAGAGGAGCGGAGGGGAATTTTTTTTATACTAATATGTAATTCTTATGTATGTGTAAATGTGACTGAACTAATGTTAAACGGTTGTACAAATTTTATTTACGTGTTCAGGTGAACACAACAATGGTTTACATTTACTATTGGGTGGTGCTGCAATCCAATTTTAGTTTTTTTCTATCAGGACAGCACAATATCCACCAGGCCCGCTTATTTTATACTAATCTTAGAAAAAGATGTACAAAGTAAAGTCATTAAGAGAAAAATTAACAGAACAGAAAATACTATCATCATCTTCTTTTCCTTATCCCACCTAAGTAGGGTCGGCACAACATGCTTTCCTCTTCCACTCTCTTCTATCACATGCCCTTTCAGTATTCACACCTTTTATACACATAATTTTTCATACAATTCATCCATACCTTTTTCGGTCTGCCTCTAATCCTATATCCGTCCACCATAATACTCAAAACTTTTTACTTTTTTTTTTATCTCTCCCCATAATATGCTCGTGCCATGTTAGCCTACCGCTCCTGAACTTCTCTGTCACTGGTGCTATTTTCAAACTTCCTCTGATATACTCATTCTTAATCTTATCCATTCTAGTCACACCACACATCCACCTTAACATTCGCATCTCTGCCATATGTAGTTATCTCTCATCCGTCTATCCGTAACAAAGAAACACTAACATAATTTAATTTTACATTCTATTCAGTTTTTTATTAAAAGAAAAGTATTTTAAACTCTATAAAGGTTCTAAATAAAATAAACTAGGGGAGCTATCTACGTTCAGAATACCGGAGGCATATTTTTAAAGCAACCCCCGGGATGCGATAAGGTCATACATAAACCTTACCGGTCTCCCCGGATACAACGGTAACCAACGTTATGTGACTATCTACACTTATATAACTAATATCAGTTACCGGGTTCACTTGAATAAGGAGATTAATTTACAGAGAATGACAAGAAATGACGAAAAAAGTGCATACAATAATTTTGATGTCATTGGAATCTACAATGTTCCATCGGTATTATTATACTTTTATAAATAAAAACAATATACGTGCAAAAAACGTTAAAATACCTATCGGGGGAGTTACCACTGATCTACGTTCTCAGACAGACAGTTGGACTAGTTACATATACGGGTAATACATCGTAACTTTTGTAGGTGGTAGAGCCACGCTGAAGCTATTATTAGTTTCAGCATGAATGGGTCGGGTCGTCCCTTGTTTGGGCAGTGAGAACGCCGGATACGCACCTCCCCATACCATTTCCCCTCCCCCACTTCACTCCCCACTCTCCACTCCCCACTCCCCCAAACACAGGCCGGAAACGCACTTGCGACTCCCCTGGTGTTGCTAGTGTCTATGGACGGCGGTGATCACTTACCATGAGGTGACCCGCCTGTTCGTTTGCCCCTATAATATATAAAAAAAAGTAACAACATTCAGTGTTGCATTTCTGTATCGGCTAACGTTTATATTCTTTATTTTGTTTGATGGATTGATCGACCAAATCATAACCATGACGTCACTATGGATGGCGTCATACTTTCATATAGACGACATTTTTACCAGGTAACTGTTTAAAATTTAACACCCTTCAATCCTTTGGTAGTTCATGGTCACATTTGTAATATAAAAATGAATAATATCAAAACAAATACCAATAAACAACAAGGAGAACCTTAGTTAAAGTTTGTCCTAAAAAATTTAAAAGGATGGAAACGATACTTTTAAACGTAAACAAATCTAGGTTCAATGAACAACATTAAAGGGCGCTTTTCAAGGTTAATCATTACGTGACGGCTTATCGGCGGAATGCCGTACGGTCGGAAACAAAGGGAAGCGGAGCGTGGGTCGAGGTGCGGGGAGAGTTGCGGGACGCAGGCGGAACTGCACGGCAAGTTGCGATTGATTGCTTTCCTTATTATTATGACACCATAGAATTTTGCGTAAATCACCTGATGTTGAGTGTATATCAGTTTTGTTTTTCTCTAGATAATTAGGTCAAATATTGAGCACCTATTTTTTTAATTGATTTAGAACGAGAATCGACTAATGATTATCTTGTAAAAATATTGCTGGCGACTAACCAATCGCGCCGGATATAAATATATCGCCGGATCCTGATAAAACTTTAAATAAGAAAACTAAAAAAGAAATTGTTACGACAATCAATATGTTATACAAACAGTTGCCAATTGACAACTAGACGTTGTTTAAAATTAAAACGTGGCGCCATCTATGAGATATTTATAACAGTCGGTCCTACAGCTTTTTTATCAACAAACTAATTTAAAGTCTCATCTGTTCGATACTGATGAAACAATTAATACACAATAATGAACATTGACAATCATTTAATTTGTAATAAAAAAAATATTGAGGCCATTTATCGAACTACAAATTATCTCTCAAGTTGGACCGAATTACACATAAATGTCAACTTTCATTAAAAATCGGTTGAGTAGTTTCGGAGTTCATCGTGGAAAACATCATGACACTGGACTTTTATATATTAGGTCTTTACCTATGAAATTGCCGTTTTGTATGAAAAAATTTAAACGAATTTTTTCATGTATTTTTTATTTGTATTAATCGAAGTAATCACCCATGCAATCAATGCATCTTTGCCAACGTAGTGGCAGTTTATTGATGCCCTTCTTAAAGAAATCAGCTGGACGGGAGGCAACAAATTCTTCAAAGGCATTTTGTACTGCCTCTCTGGTATTGAATTTTTTTCCCGCCAAGGAGTTATCCAAATTCTGGAAAAAGTAGTAGTCTGTAGGAGCAAGGTCTGATGAGTAGGGCGGATGATGCAGAACTTCCAACCCCAGTTCTTGCAACTTGGAGACCGTCTGCTGTGCAGTATGAGGTCGCGCGTTGTCGTGCAGGAGCAGCGGAGACGAGGGGTTGACCAATGCTGGTTGGAGATGTGCCAGCTTCTCCATCATTGTATTCAGTTCTTCACAGTACACATCTGCAGTAATGCTCACCCCATTTGGTAAGAAGCTGTGATGAATCACACCGGCGCTAGACCACCAAAACAGTGACCATCACTTTTCTAGGCGTAAGTTTTCGTTTAGGACATTGTTTAGGTGCTGAACCAGGATCCAACCAACTTGCTGAGCGCTTGCGGTTATCAAACAGAATCCATTTTTCATCGTAGGTAACAATGCAGTTCAAAATTCCTTCATTTGTGTGTCTGTTGAGCAGTGCAAGGCACGTCTCGGCGCGTACTTCGCGCTGGTGATCATTGAGTTCGTGGAGCACCCATTTGTCAAGCTTTTTACCTTGCCAATATGACGCAAATGGACCAATATTGTTTTGACGCTAACGTCGAAAGCTGCTGCTAATTCAGCCGTAGATTGTGTATCATCAGCTTCCACAATCGCCTTTAATTCGTCATTGTCGACCAAAGTCTTCGGACGACCGCGAGGTTCATTTTTCAGGTCGAAATTCCCAGAACGGAAGCGAGCAAACCAATAACAGGTGGTGCGTTGATTTGTAGTGTTAGCTCCGTAAACGTCGTTGATGTTTCGTGCCGCTTGTGCCGCGTTGCTGCCACGACGGTACTCATATTCCATAATTACTCGAATTTTTAACGTATCCATGATGACAAAAAAGATTGAAATGCGATGAAAATGTAACACTAATCAATAAACAAATGACTACTTTTGGGAAAAGAATTCCATGTTTTTAAAATAAAATTAATTTGAAATTGGTATTCTTAGCCAAACAAAAATTATTTTGATTTGAAATGGCCAGTACTGCAGAACGGCAATTTCATAGGTAAAGACCTATTATTTAAGATGTTAGATTACGAAATGGTCTAAGATAGTAAACACGGTAAACGTAGATAGTAACTAACTCTTAAGTGCAACTATCAGAACACACCGATATAGGCTTAAAGATTATTAGATTTTCATTTGAAGCTGATAGTTAGCCATGTGAGGTCAGAAAAAGTACTAACACCATGCTATATGTAGCTTCATCACGGTGTTTTCCTACACCGAACACTCCAACTCATTATTCATACGGTTTTCAAACACGGTGAATACTGAGCCACCATCCTATCAATACAATATACTAGCATCGTACCAATAGCAAACAAGAAAAAATAAACATTCGTATTTAGTAATAAAAATTCTTTAACATTTCATTATAATGTAAATATTTGTTCGTAACATGAAAGCATTTTATTACGTTTCTTTGAGAGTACAATTACATAATAGAACAATGAAGTCTAGTATATTAAAATACTGGAAGAGATATATTAATCAAAATCTGCTTCGGTTGCGAATTATACTTTTGTAACCAATTACGATCTTGTTTGTTTATCTATTTTTTAGTGCTTATTTCTCCGTTTCCAGTTTGACAAAGAAGGTACTTCTTGCAAAAATTTCTGCAATGACGTCATTGTTCCAACAAGACGGTGGTCCTCTTGTTCGAATGTTTTGGACTATTTGCGATATCCCAGAACTCATGTTTCATGCCAAAATTTACCGTTAAAATGACCTATATAAAGTGTATTATAATATAATATAATATAAAGTGAATTGACACAAGATATGAATAAAAAAATTAAACCAAAATTAATGTAATTGTAACTACTACTAATCTTTTCTATTTTTTTACATTTACTAACTAAACATTACTGTCTCTTGTCCTAATTAATGTTGACACAGACAGAAACACAAATCGCGTCTCATTAAAAAAAAACACAGTGTCGTCTCTAGTATATGTCCGTACATTCCATGCTGCTTTGTTTCTACAAATTTATAAGTATTACTCCAGCATAATTTGAAACAATAATAGTTTTCTTTGAACGTTTCTGACTTCAAAACCTCTTTGGAACGTATCTTCAAATACTTAAGTAGTTCTTTTGTATTATTTTTAACTAATTTTTATGATATAATTCGCTGAATTTTCTAGAAGATCATAACTTTTCTAAATTCGCGGTTTGAAAACTTAAATATTTAATAGGCTTACAGTAATAATACAGTTTATAGAAAACTATTTCAAATTTATTTTCGAAGTCGGGCGATAAATATTACAACTTTTCAACTAGGCGAGTTGCTAACACTGATATATTGTTTTTTTTAGTGAATTAGATTTTGTTTAAATATATAAATAACTAGCTGTGCCCGCGACTTCGTCCGTATGGAACCTTAAGTAAAAATCGGTCACTGATAAAGTCATCTGAATGTATTAAGTCCATTTACTTATCTACTTTTCTCTCATAAATAAGTCGTGTCGTCATTAAAATTACAATAACTTTTCATAGGACAAACTGATTTGAATGAAACAAATACTACATTTTAGTCGAAAACATGCTTTATGATTTTCTTGGAAAGGTCTTAGGAATATTTTAGATTATTGACAGGTCAGGATTGTTAGGTGTTCGGTTTTTAAACGCACTGTTAAGTAATTTACCTTATCTGTGTTCGGAATGACAAAATGATGTTTTTTATCCCGAAAGACAGGCGGGTTGGGGGGGGGAGGGGGGGGGGATTTGGGGGGGGGGGGGGGGGGGGGGGGGCGGGGAGGGGGGTTTGGGGGGGGGGGGGGGGGGGGGGGGGAAGAGGGGGGGGGGGAAAAGAGAAGGGGGGTTTAACGGGTAAGGACACTGTTAAAAATGACAACAATATTAGTGGTATACAGTGGTATACCGTATTAGTGGTAAGAGTATTTAGCTATATAAACTGTTTATGAGTAGACTGCCCAAACAAATTAATCCTCGAATGCTGAAGACTCAATTATGAATTCGTTTTAATTCGAAAACCACGTGTAAATTTCAATATCAAAGTGAACCGCAATTTACTACGAGTGTGCAACAGAAATTGCTGGATATAAATGAAGTTTCGTTATCACTTTTTTGTCAGAATTAATCTCTGAAATAACTGAATTGATTTTGACGAGACTTTCACTAATAGAAATAGTATTTTGCAGACTATTATTTAAACTACATATTATATCTCGTTACGCTTTTCTACAGAAGCTAAGTAGTGATTGAAAAAATAAACCCGATCGAGTTTTTTGCCGGTTCTTCTCGATGACTGGGTTGTTTTGCGAACCTGCAGTAGATTTTGACGTTCATAAAGTCGCCTTCTTTTAAGGCCTAAATTGAAAAATATTTTTTGTTTGATTTGATGATGAAATTATGTCACCAAAGAATCTCTAAATGCATTTGACAAATAGGAAATTATAGAAATATAGGGAGGAATTATCTGGAGTATTATATTTAAAATGAGTAAATAATTTTATTGTGATGTAGTGATAGTGAGGGTTTCTAAAATTGATTAAAGAAATATAAAATGGAGATTGAAAGTTAAAGAAATGTTTTAAAAAAAATAGTAAGAAAAAAAAAAGGAAAAAAAAAAAAATAAAAATAAAAAAATAAAGAGTGTGAAAAAGGAGAAATATAAGAAAATATGAAAATATAACTATATATATTTTGAGTAAAAAAAAAAAAAGAAAGAAAGAAAAAATGAAAAAAAGATGTAAAAAAATATAAAATATGAATATATTGTAAATAATAAATATGTTATGAATATATATATTAAAAAAAAATATATATAAAAAAATAAATATAAATAAAAAAATGTTGAAAAAAAAGAATGAGAGAGGATGTTATAAAATGTGAAAAAAAATAAAAAAGATAAAAAACTATATATTGTTAAGAGTTTAAAATATTAGAAAAAAAAAAGAGGTAAGAAAAAAATATTTATATATTTAAATGATTGATAAGATATAAGAAGAAAGAAGGAAAAAAAAAAAAAATAAAAAAAAGAAAATATAAAAAAAAATAATAATAGAAAGATATATGAATTTAAAATATATTTTTTGAGGGAGTAAAAAAAGTATATTTATAAATATAAGAGAGAAAAACATTTTTTGATATATTTGTGGAGAAGTGGGAAAAAAAAAAAAAAAAAAAAAAAAAAAAAAAAATTTTCTATAAAGAGAGAGATATTGGAGAGAAAGGTGTGATTATTTAAAAAAATTTATAGAGAAAATGGGAGAAGAGAAAAAAAAGATATAAAAAAAAAAAAAAAAAAAAATGTTTATTAAAATTGTTGCATCTGAAAAAAAACGAAAAAAAAAGAAAGAAATGTTGAGAAAGTAGGGAAGAAAGATAAAAAAAAAAAAAAAAAAAAAAAAAATTAAAAAATTTGCCAGTCAAAGTTTTGTGAAGATCAGTCCAACCATTTTGGAGATAACGTTGCAGGCGAAGTCAACGTAAATAGATAAATGAAAATTTTAAATTATTTTTAGGTCATCATCGTCTGAAACCTTCCCGTCGAAATCGGTCCAACCGTTTTGAAGATAGCATTGCGGATGAAGCCGCGGTTAACAGCTAGTCTAATTTACAGTAGCCTAAGTAACTCGCTGTAATTTTTTCTATCTGCCAGTGAAATTCCCTTCAAAATCGGTCCAGCCGTTTCTAGATTACCCGGAATAAACAGACAGACAGACAGACAGACCGACAAAAATTTTAAAAATTGTATTTTTGTTATCAGAAGCGTGTATACTTTCATACCCAATCAGCTCAAAAATTTTTATTTTGATATTACATACAGGCACTTCATTTTTATTATAATTGTATAGAAGATAACATGTATATTTTTTTATTTCCAGTTTTAAGCATCGAAAACAAAGTTAAAATTTTGCCGTTCATAATGTTTCTTGTTTTTTTAAAGATCTTCATATTTTAAATGTACATCATTTGAATATTTGAAAAATAACGTTATTAGGAACGCCTTAAATTGGATTTAGTTCATTTTGAAATGTAACGACTCATATATAAAGTATAAGTAGGTAAAAAGTATTTAAATTATAATTTCAGTAACTACCTGTTGTTTGTCCAACCCAATCTTTTAAACAGCTAAACTGATTTTGACGAAACTGTCATTCGTAGATAGAGGACTCTTTAGAAAATACTCTTCTCTAAGCTACATATGATTACGCTTTTCCTTGGTGGCTAGACAGTAATGATAAAGCTTAGTAAAGGTAACTTAAAATAAATAAAAGAGAAATGAAACAACAAAATTATTTTATTTATTTATTCATAAAGAAATCAACAGTTAAGTAATTCTAATTTTTAAATATATATATATACATATATTACAATATTGGTTAAACCAAGAGATTTCCAACACATAATAATTACAATAGATATGCACCCCTAACAAAGTAACACTTATAGCTTATGGTGGCGCCGTTGCGTTTTCGACGCCACCGAAGAGCGGTGTGGAGGGTTTCTATGCTAATTTTAAGTGGACTGTATATGCGGGGGTGCTATATTTGATATTCAACTATTGCTATCAGCTACGACTAGGGAGACAAGGGTAGGAAGGGAACTTGGCACATACCTCGCGGCGCTGCAGCTTCCACGTGGCTAGCCGGCTAGGTGATTCTCGTTTCTCTCCACTGGGTCTTCTCCCATACAACACTTATTGTTTATAATGTATGTCGGCACGTATGTAGCGATGCGTTTATTTCTCACTCGACCATGCGAAAACTCAAAATGTAGCATGCGGCGCGGCGCGGCGTGAACACAACAACACTATGATGCGGCGCGGACAACACAACAGTAATGGACTGGCGGCGCCTTCGTCGCGCTACCGTATATAAGCATGTGCCATAGGAAAGGGTAATTGGTCGGGCTTCAAAGTGGCGTGATCTGATACAATAATGCGGGAATTTCAAATATATATAAAGCGGCGCAACCAGCTTATTAATAACATATTAAATAATAATAGTAATGGTGGCTTTCATCACAAACGAACAATTAGGGTCCCGATAAGTTAGTTATAAATAAAGAAAAACCAAATACTTTTTACGTATATAACACTTAAACGCAGCCTATGTCACTCACATGATTAACGTGAATAAAACGACAATATATCAACTCGTTTTGGCCAGAAAATGTAAAAAATAAACATTCCCACATTTAAGTAACATTACCATTATTTTGTGTAGTCGGGTAAAAAGATTAGATAAAACCCATTTGTAGTACTTTTTGTAAATGACAATTGTTTGTTTATGTATGACAATTCTTTTCAAGTACCTACGGAATATCGCGTCTAGTGTGGTATAGAAATCATCGAACGAACTACTTCACTTAACAATACAGTTTAAGTGGTGTTGCTAACTTTCAAACTTCCCTTATGAACTCCCACTTAAAGAGGTGTTGCTTGAACATTATTGTAAAACTTTTGAAGATTCGCATAACACGTTCTGTTGTTCAAAGTATATTATTAGCAACTATCCCAAGAATTATAATTCTCTGGCACGCAAATATTCACACCAAACGCACACAGTTTTTTACATGGTTCTTTTTTGTTCTTAGATTTCTTCAATTATTTGTATTATGTTGTTTTCTTTTTTCAATGCGTCTAAATATGTATGTCTAAATACTATACTATTTAAGGCATTCTCGTTACAGGCACTATCCAATTTGGATGCGTTGTTAATGCTAATTTCTGTAATTGTTTTTTTAGAACTTAAATTACATGTTTTTCCATTACTTTATTGTGCTTTTGGAATATCACGACATTTATTAGAGATCAGTTGTGCCCGCCGCTTTGAATGCGTTTTGCTATGTGATAATTATCGTTTTATAGAAATAACTTTACTCATATTTTATGATTTCTAAAAATATTCTCGATTTCAGTAAAGTTGACTGTAATTATATAAGAAGTTTTTTTTAAATCAAAAATAGCGCCGAGGCAATTCTTAACACTAATGTCAATTAATGTAGACGGTATTGTTAAAGCTATGTTACGTAATACACTTTGTACACAGCTATATAACAATATTAATTTACGCTGTTGTTATTTTACAACAATTGTTATTATAAACCGTTATCAGTTATACTGCTGCTGAATAATTTGCTGTGTCGTACCGCATTAGAATCTGTAATAGTGACATGTTAAGTAATAAGAATTCTATCGTGATCTTGAATGTGATCAGCGTTAAGCGCTGTCTCTTTCGCAATTGTCGGTTGTTGCTTAACGCTTGTTGCGATAACATTAGCCGATTATTATGAAAAATAACGGCTAACCAACAGCAGTTACAAACAAACAATCGCGGCTCTCCTCGGTAGCTTTTTTTTCTTCTTCGAACTGACTACGCTATTGACCAAGCAAGGTCTTAACAGTTTCACCGGACTAATTCTTAAACCCAAGTTTCATCCCACTGAGTGGCTTAAGCGTCTAAATTAAGCCATATTAAAAAGCCAAATTAAGCTGTGATAAACAGTTAGACCAACAGCGATAATCAGCTCCAAAAAAAAAGATGGGGAGGGACATTCTCACGTGAATCGTCGCTTCGTTGACATCGTCATATATAAAATCTTATATTTGTGTGTCTGTAGTTTAAATGTTTGTTTTTATTATTAATTCTTCCATAGGCTTAGTTAATTGATCGATTGAATTTTAAAATTAGCATAATTTATGATCGTGACTTTAATAATCTGTTATTGTTGTTGCCTATACAATTTAAAATCAAATACACTTGGGAAAGGTTACAACGCGTATTTTTTTCCTTAATAATACATTACTTTAATATCAAATAGGTACTTCTTATGTGAAGAGAGAATAAGCAAAAAAAATATAGGAGGGCCTGAAGTGTCAGCGGCAATCCATCACGACAAGTCGCATAGCTGATGAGGGGCGCGTTTGACGCAGGGCGGGCGGACAACCGACACGATCCGACACTATTATTTGGCACAGTTCTGGAACCGACCATCCTGGGTGAGCCTTACCCATGTACCGTATTATCGAGGTCATAATTTATATAACGTCTAGACAGCCAATTTTTAGGATAAATATCATAAATAATAAAAGAAACTTAACAAAGGTAGGCGTTGGTTATAATTAAATGTATATCATAAAAATCCTGTCTATAAAAAGTATTTTTGAAGCGATGAGGGCTAAGTTGATAGCTTGTTTTGACACCTCTTTGATGGACGTAGGTTCGAATCTTAACAAATCGTGTTGGAACCCTCGCATTTTTGTAGCGCTCTTTGTAAGCTCCCCTGGCTAGCTACCTCCATCAAATATAAAATTTGTCTCCAAGCACCGGTTGGTATGTCCAACTGGCACTTGATAGTCATGCCCCCTCTCGGTTTAGAGAGTTTACCATCTTCGTCATTTAATATCTGGTGAGATTGTGGTCAAACGCCTATAAAGTATAGTAAAGTAAATTTTCAAAAAAAAGTGTTAACCGACTTCAATATCAATCAAAAACCCATAAGGCACTAAAAAGCGGAAAATAAATAGTTTATCAAATTAAATAAAACATATGAATATGTGTGCTACCTAGAGATGTATTGGCAGCCGGTGCGAACCGAAATTTCAAATTTGTTCCAGGTAAAAATGTATTACAGAGACGCGAGAGTGGACTTAAACTTTGTACCTATGTAGATGATATGATTTTCGGTTCGCACTGACTTCCAATACATCTCTAGGTAGCACACATATTATATGTTTTATTTAATTTGGTTAATTTGATAAACTATTTAGTTTCGCTTTTTGTCTTATGGGTTTTTGATTGATATTGAGTCGGTTATATTTTTTTTTGAAAATTTGTTTTTTTTCATTTTTAGTGTACATAAATATATTTTACTAGGAGTGCCCCTAACTCCGTTCCGCCTTAAGTATATTAAAATATGCGCATTTTTGCGGTATGGTATGCGATATGGTTTCAATTGGTTGTACAATAAATAACGTTTGGTACGACGCACCTTATCAATACCGCGATAGTTTCTACCACCAAGTCGGTCCACGCGTCACACATAATACACTTAAGTAATGTAATTACAATGCTTGCGATGTTGCAACAAGCAACGAACATAAGCACAATAGGTTCCTAAGAATTGAAGAGTTTTTTTATAATATTGGTGGCAAACGAACATACGGGTCACCTGATGGTAAGTGATCACGGCCGCCCATGGACACCTGCGACACGAGAGGAAACACAGATGCGTTGCCGGCCCTTAAGAAAGGAGTAGGCTCGTTTCTTGAAAGTTTTCTTACTTTGTCACGGATCCCATAATCAGAACCTAACCAAACTCTCATCAAACTACCCTTGAAGTACGTCCTTCCCAATAAAAAAATAATCATCGAAATCGGTTGCTTGATATTGAGTTTTCGTTATTTGTCGTGTACATACTTAATGCAAATTTAAAACTTTCGGTTTTGCACTGGATGCCGTTGTCGGAACTGGACCAAATTGAAATGGGACCACACGGGAAGTACCAGCTTTCAAATAAAAAAAGAATAATCAAAATCGGTTCACCCAGTCCAAAGTTATGAGGTAACAAACATAAAAAAAAAAAATTAAAAAAAAAATACAGTCGAATTGATAACCTCCTCCTTTTTTTGAAGTCGGTTAAAAAGTGAGTTTTTGCACTACTATTGCAGTATATATAAGTAGATTATGAACAGAATGCGGCATTATTACCATATAGCTTAAATTTATAGCTAATCTGTCTGCTATAGCACAAAGAAAATTTACCAAAATCCGTCAAGAATTTCACTAACTACAAATTTTTGACTTTCGTCCGTTATTCTGGAGAACCCCTTGCGTTTTATGGGACAAAAAGTATCTTAAATGTAACCTTGTAATATTAGTTATCACTGTGTCAAGTTTCGTTTGAATCGGTGCAGTACTTTCAGAGTGATGCGTGTTTACGGGGACAGACAGACAGGCAAAAATTGTAAAAGGATTATTTTTGTGTTTCTATATCGATAACAAAGTCTACCCCGATTATAATTTTCAAAAAATATTTAATGTGAAGATTTGGCCTTGTTACAGTTTCATTATAGTAAATAAATAAATAAATAAATAAATAAATAAATAAAATATAGATTATATTAAACTTAAACTTGTATTTTTAGTAACAAATACGGATGTAACCGTATGATGGGTCTGAATTAAATGATATTATTATTAATATTTTACTGTAAAATAAACTTTCTAATCTCTTGTTTTATGTAAAACCGCCCTTATCTCGAAATAACAATGAGAGATGACCATGAATTATGATTGGGTCGGTTTGCTGAGGGCGGGTGACAAAACACTAGATACCCTCCGTCAATATTTACTTCCAGGAGCAGAACTCAACGATATCCGAATCCTTTCACGGAGTAAGCGAAGCCTCCTATTGAATTTTGAATATATTTGCCGACCAATTTCATAATATTTATCTATACTGATGTTTTAAAGCCAGTTGATTGTGTATTGTTTTGTTTGAACGCACTAATGTATATGTCAGTCAGATTTTAAAAAATCTCTTTATTTATTATAGTCTACTAGCAACTGCTCACGATTTCGTCTGCGTTTAGGCCTATACAAATGACAACTTACATTATCTTTATGTAATCGATTGTAACGGTCTATCCAGCGCACACCGAGTTACTTGGAGTTCTCACTTGGTAAGAATTTTTGCAACTTACTTAGCATTTAGCGTTATATTTAGCTATATTAGAAGCCCAGGAGGTACACAATATTAAAGAAATTAAAGTATTGTTTTATTTGTAAAAGGAACAATAGTACAGTACATTACTCATACAGTAGTACTAGAAGAACATAGCTCAGGTTCAGGTTTCCTCACGATGTTTTCCTTCACCGTTAGTTGAGAGTTACCAATTTAAATTAGTAAACGTACACGAATTTGGAAAAAATCATTGTTACGTGCTGGGATTCAAACCTGCGGATATCGGGTTGATATTCCACCGGTCAAACCACTTGACCACCACGACTAATTTGTTTCTTTGCCCAGCACTAGGATAATGCAAACTAGTACTACTGAACCTTTTATTCAGTAATAAATAGCGTCTAGACATCGCAGTGTCCGTGCTACCTGGCTTATTTGATAGATCTATGTTCGGATTTTAACTAGTTTCTGTTTTATTTGAAAAGAAACTCAATTTTCTTTGTAACCTTTATACGAAAAAAAAAAACAGTATTTTTTTATCAAATACCAACTCAATATATAGTTAATCTTTTTCCATCAAGTAAGGTGATCCACTCAGTAAATCCCTCATCCATTTTCCATCATCCATCCTAAATATGATTCGGTTCTATATTTTCTGAAAGCACGCCTTTAAGTTACCTGCGTGGGAACCGGGTTTCCATTTTTTTTACAATCCAGGTCTGTACTTGACCATAATTGAGAGACTTACTCCCCACTCTGATATAATGTTAAAGTATAATACAAGTTACTTCTTGGTTTTAATTACTAAAACTTTAATTAACGAGGAAAGAGAGGTACTTTATATAGTAAATTATCTTATCTATCAAAATATATAAAAATCCAGTTTAATGATGTTTGTCCTCGATAAATTCCAAAACTACTCAACCGATCTTCATGAAAGTTGGCATTTATGTATAATTTGGTCCAACTAGAGAGATATTCGATTAATGGGCCTCAATATTTTTTAATTACAATTAAAATTATTGTTAATGTTAATTATTGTTATTAATTGTAAGTTTCATCAGTCTCGAACAGATGGCACTTTAAATTAGTTTGTTGACGAAAAACTGAAGAAGCAACCGTTATAGATGATATTATCTCATAGGTACGCAATCTTACGCAAATACTTTATTATAATTTTAATTCAACGTTTAATAAATTAGCCCCAGCAATGCGTGCCCGGACCGCTAGTAATATATAATACTCTGTAATACAATAAAGTAATATTATGAAGTATTATATTTATTACGTATAATAAAAATAATTTTGCATAATTATACTTTAGCTATAGATTACCTGTTATGGGTTAGTCATCACGCCACAACCCTTAGGAAGGGAGCAATTACCGTACTAAATGTGGATCGGAAACTACATTAAGCAAGAACGAAGAGATAATACAATTTGGCTCTATGGCACTGTGCTAGAAGTCATAATTCGATGCAGTGACAGATAAAACGCAAGTGAAATCGCGGTATGCTACTAAATTATATACAGTTATATAATACAGATAAAAAAATTTCAAAGATTAACAAATCTTGTATGCCCGTAAACAATATTTAGTGAAAAATTGCCTTAGGTACATGATACCTGATCTCCGAATACCAACGGAGTAATAGTGAATCTTTAAAGAAGTCAACATTCTGTGACTACGACCACGACGGAACTATATATAATTTAATGATGCTGCAAATAGTATCATGTTAAATTTAAAGTATAAAGTAATAAGAAAATAAAGTAAGCTGTCACTCTCAAATAGGTATGCTGAAACAGATGATGTATTGGACTAAAGTTTGATAGCTAGCGAGTCACAAGAAAAATCTTTATAACGTCATGTTTATAAAAAATCACATTTTTTTCCTTGAACGAAAGTTATTGAGTTTAATATCAGACGTTAGCTTATTTAATGCTTTTGGATCTGGATCCGGATAGTAAGTAGTTACTAAGTAAATACTAAGTACAAGCGCCATGACACGCGGGTTTTTAATATCTAAAGGATGGAGCAAATATGTAAACAATGGTGACGTCTGGAAAGGATGCCCCTCTCTGTGCACCCAGTAAAAATGAATGTGACTATGTCTGTTTTGTAAAAATATATATCATGAGACGATAAACAAGATCGAGTTTCTTGCCTGTTCTACTCAATGACTGGGTTGTTTTCCGAACCTATGGTAGCTTTAACGTTCATAAGCGCCTTCTCAAGGCCTAAACTGAATAAAGTATTTTTGATTTTGATTTTTGGATTTCAGCAGATTAGTAAGTAATAAGCGATTATCAGTAAATGCTGATATCAATAACAATGGTTTTCGTTCATAGAAAATAAGTTTGACCCCCCTTCAATATCTGAATACGTTCCTGCGCTGAGAGGCTAAATTAATAAACTTTTTTAAAAGCTCGCCGTGGAAAGGGCCTCGGTAATTGAAATGTAACGGAGATAAACACGCTCCGTGTATCATGGGCTTATATTTATAATGAGTGTATTGTTCAGAACCTTCTGGAAATTTCTTCGACACTCGCATAATGATTATACAGTCGCTGAGTATAAAGAGGCAAGTAGATAAATAACATTCATTATTAAATGGATCATACACCTGTACACTACCTGGAAATCTATTATATGAACGAAGTACAATGGTTAACTTTCTCGAAATTAGTAGGTTAAAAGAATCTTTATTGTTGTTCACCTTTAAGTAATAAATATTTCGAACAGAAAAATCCGGGCCCCGTGGTTTCACTGCCATTCCGTTTTTGTCGACGCTGTCTGTTTTATTCCTTCGTCTTCGCTTAAAATACTATGTGACCTACATTTTATGTATTAATTATTAAACTACTAAGGTCCGTAGTATTTATGTTGTTGTTACATATGTCCGATGTTACATAGTCTGTAACAATCATTAGAATACAAATTACAACAGGGACTATTCAATTGGGACGGTGATGGCTCAGTTGTTAGTGTTGTTCCAACACCGCATCATTCGACGTAGGTTCGTATAATTGCTTATAAGCCGAAGCTTTGTGTAGGTGATAGAGCCACGCTGTAGCTATTAGTAGTTACAGCATGAATGGGTCGGTTCACCCGGGGTAGTACCACCCTCTCACAGAAAATCGACGAGAAGTAACAGTGCTTGCATTGTTGCGTTTCGTTCGGTCAGTGAGAGCGCCGGAGGCCCACCTCCCTTCTCTCTTTCCCTTCCCCCTTTCCCTACCCTTACCCCCACCCTCATACATAGGTTGGCAACGCACTTTCGACTCCCCTGGTATTGCTAGTGTCTATGGACAGCGGTGATCACTTAACATCAGGTGACCCACCTGTTCGTTTGCCTGCTTTTGATATAAAAAAAGCCTTTGTTGAAGGAAAAACATAATGATGAAATCATAGTATGGTGGTGTAGGGCTGTTTCTAAGCCCACCTGGCTAGTTACAACCCTCAAGGTGAAAATCCATCGCAAAGTACCTATGGATACTTTCCAGGAGTTGTTCTTAAGAGCCTGTCTCTCTAGTTTTGGCGTATTTATTATATGGCCAACATTGTCATATGTGAGATTGTAGTCAAAAGCTTAAAACCAATGTATTACGAAAAAATTGTGTGGTTTTATGAAACTACGATGCAAGTGAAACTTTTCTCAGGTTGTAGGCATTTAACTGAAAATTTTCGTAAAATTATACGATTTAAAATCGCGTTTTTAATCTTAACTTAATAATTGGAAAATAGGATTTATAATGGGAAATCAATAGTAGACAAGATATCTAACTATACATTTTACATTTAATCTGTGTCTTAGAGTACGGAATACATACAAAAAAAACAATAATTCATGTGATAGACGCATGTTAAAAACTGAGAACAATATTTATTTTATTCATTAAATCATTTTGAATCATCAATTGAACGATGTACGCCGCCGTATTGGCCTTGGGTGTACTGCCAAGTGCCCTCACTTTACTCCTACTCTGCGGCCGGCTGTAATGCGACATGCGATAAATAGACTAAAAAGAATCAGGCTATGGAAAAAAAACCCTTAAATAAAAATCTGATCCCCGCGGCCGGCTGTAATGCAACATACGATAGATGGACTAAAAACATTCATACTATGAAAAAAAGTTTCACTTAAATAAAAATTTGACTGGTTGATTCAAAGAATAACACATTCAGACAAACAAGATAACTCTTTAGTTGTATTATATATCACAATTCGATTCCCGTCGACCAATAGATGACGGAATACCTTATTCTACGAGAATGAAACAATATATTTTGATGTTATAATACAACGATACTAAGATATTGGCTATCGTAAAAATCGGCATCTACCCCCGGTAGGGATAAATAAAATTTATTACTCAACCGGAGAAATTCACTAGTTTTATTACCGGATTCCGTTTCGGAACGTCAAAATAACTGTGGTTTTATTAGGATGAAACCGGTTGGTCTAATTGAGATAAAAGATGAAGTCAAGCAGATTATGTGAAAGGATAGTGGAGGCTCGAATAAAACAACTGTAAGCTAATTATTGGAAATCGTCCCAATTCCTACGAAACCTGCAGCAGTTGAGCTCTTAAAAACCTACGCAATCGCTATATATACCTGCACTACGCAATCACTATATATACCTGGCCCAGAACTCTATGTCATATATGTTACTCTCACTGTCACGGCTATGAAAAATTGTCATGAAAGGCAAGTGAACCTTCATACCGATTGTAGGATTTTGTGGCGATCATTTTATCAGTCCATACCCAACTAATGTAACAAAACATACTATTACCGTAATAGCCAGCATGAGTAGCTATTAGTTGTGACTCTAAAGGTCTTAGTTAGTACCTAGTTGACAAAACTAGCTGGTCGTGAGCAGTAGTCCAGCAAATAACATTTATTGGCTAAATGGACAGACAAAAATTTACTCGTTTGGAAATATAAATAATTCTATCGTTCAGTAAAACCATTGGAATACTGGAATTCTTAACCGTGATTGGTCAGAGGCATAATCATTATTTAAAGGAACCAAGTCTACGAAGTTTGACATTAAATAACTTGTTATCAGCGCAGGTTCGCGCAGTGATTTCCAATCGAATCCCGACTTCGCTCGACCTTTCAGACTTTATCTATTTTATGTGACTTTACAACGTTCGGAATGCTTTCTAAGGTTTAACTGGGACGAATCTTTTTATCTACGTAGTTTGGCCATTTCGTGCCGTGCAAGTTTACGAATGAAAATATACTAATATGGCCTTAGCCACACAAGACTTGTTTGTTTTTTTTAATTTATAACCTAAGCCATCAATGCGTCAACATGAGCAGCATTATCTAAGATCCGTTCTATTCTTTCTGGCAGGGATTTCAACAACAGATTCCGCGGTTGAAACGACAGGAAACTTTAAATACGGGCTACGCGTAACCATATTTCGTTAAAGAGTGTCAAGATGGAGTGTGATTAATGTTTCAAAAAAATTTCTATGTCAATATAACAAACCTAACAGAATCCGAGAGAATTTTAAGCACCGTCCACACATCACAAATAAAAAAGGACCAGTCCTCATATAGTTTTAACAAGCACGTATCCTGGACGTACCACAAGCTGAAAATAAGGATATCGCTTTTATAGCCTGGAGTGATGGCAACGGTTGTGAAAGAACGTATATTACGACTAATCGAGACTTCTTTACAACGAAACTGGGACAGTAAAACCCGTTTGTTTCCTTTTGTATTCGACTGGAGGTGATATTTTTTTATACAAATACAGTGACTGCGCTGTATCTAATTTAAACAGTAGTGCCCACTGAAAGATCTACAATCACTACAAGCAAGTGCCGCCGCCGCAATTCGCCGTTATCATGCAAAACGTTGTCATACAAGGTGATTGGTTGTATACGAAGCGGGTACAAATAATCTACCAACCCGATTATATATTCGATATATGCAAGCTAATCCCGCAACGCAACACACATTATCAATACCTCTCCCTTTCTTTAAACAGAGATTGAGCACCTACGGCCTCGTAACCATAGATAACGTCACCGTGGTCTGGGGAAGAATTTCACTCCTACATACGCGCCGCGAAACCTCTCGGCAGTGGCTCATGCCTTGAGTCGATACCTTGGAGTGGAGCCCGTAAGCATACTGCTAACAAAATAGTAACACTGACAATTTTTCACTCACTAGCTCCACGACATAGATCACCCCCACATACGTGCACACGCACACAAGTCGGTACACATATAGTGTTTCACAAATACAGAATACATGTTTGAGTTCGTGAAGCAGACATGCTGACACACATGTGTGTCTCACTAATTCTTATATGTATAATTAGCTTAGCTAGGTTAGCTTAGTAAGATTCGCGTTTTTGATTCAAGGCCACTTTGACACGCTTAATCTTCTTGTCGAGCGACTGAGCCCCTTAAACGGTCGTCAAACTAGTCTAGTGAAACTGTTAAGGTCCCTCACCTTCATGTATGGTGGTACATGTAGGTGGTAGCGATTCAGACGGATACAGATACCATAGCATCCAGCAATGTTCAATTTTAAGATTGTTAATGACCGTCGGTAACTTAGTTTGCGACTGTATCTTTATAAATAACTAGGTTTTTTCCCGCGGCTTCGCTTCTATTAATGTAGATCCTACCTATTCCTCGGAAATTAGGATTTTTCTGGCTGTAAGGTACCCTACATTCTTTTTGATGCGTCCTGAGTCTGAAGTTACCGTAAACGTAAACATATTAAGTCCAGCGCGTACGGTTCTTTTCAGAATAGAGAGTGTATACAGCTCTTTAGAACGCCATAAAATTAGTAAATATAAACGACTTTAGATAAATCTACAAGACAGGCTTACACTTAGATGCACGGATATCAAATCAATATTGTACTGCCTAATAATTAGGCAAAAAACTTTATTTATTGACACAATATAAAATATATATATCCATATCTGATGGGTCAATATAACAAACACAAAAACCTATCGCTGATAACTTAATATAAAAAGCACTTTCAGCACTCATTCAAAATTTTTACAGAACATTTAAGACACAGATTTTTTTTCAATTATGGGGAAACAAGTCAGCCAACCACACTACACCAAAACTTTATTAAGGTGTTACAGTAGTCGGATGAGGATTAAATTGTGATGTGCTATGTAATGTAGCACATATTGTTATATTAGATAATTTATTCCGACGTACAGTTGCATACCTGCTTGGTACACACAAGCTCTACACAATAAGATTAACCTACCTTTAGCTTTGCTTTCTTAATTATGCCTGCAAGCGAGTTGGAGTCTAACACGTGCTTGTGTGGAATTGTAAAGCGTTTAATTTCCCTATTATCCGATTTCCCTGTATTTAAGCTTATCAACATATACTATATTCATATAATATATTCATGCAATTAAGACTGATTTGGGTGTCTCAGATATCTATGACATTCCGTGGAATCTGGTAAGAAAAATATTAAATCCATCCACAATAAATTATACTTTTACAATCTGTACTAATATTATAAAACTGAAGAGTTTGTTTGCTTGAACGCAATAATCTCAGGAACTACTGGTCCGATTTGAAAAATTATTTCAGCGTTAAGGCTATATGCTATATATATCATCACTAAGACCAATGGAGCGGAGCACCAATGAAGAATGTTTCAAAATCGGGGTTAACGTACGTATTATATAAAAATATTTTTACCTGCTACATAAACGAAGTCACGAGTTAAAGTTCGCGTTATCTCAAAATAGCTATTCCACGCGGACGAAGTTGTAGGGACAAGCTAGTATTTTGTAATACTGTTCGATACACAGAGACATTCGTTTTAAAGAGATTTGATTATACGAAGTTAAACCGAGTTTTACATCTCCAACTAGAATATACGCCCGAAGGCGACAAGTGGACATGTGGGGACAAAAGTATACACTTCGAATAATTTCTAAGTTTCTGCTTTATTACCAAGCATGCTAAGTTAATATTCCTCTGCTAAGATAAAGTTGAAAATTTTTAAAGGAACGAGTAACGTTTCAAAGTGAAATGGTCAATATTTCTGTTGGAAATGTATCGAAAATTTTAACTGTATACTGCAAACGTGAATGGAAGCCAAGATGAAAGAGAATTTTACGAAATAAGTTATAATAACTTTTTGTTAATATAAATAATATGAAACTTTCGTAAATATAAAATATTTTTTTTTTTTTTTTTTTTTTTAAGATATGTTTTGTTTTTTAGGAGCCCCCTAAAATGATGTTTATTATTATTTATATCCAAATTTATTCCAAATTATATAATTTAATAATTTCAAAATAAAGTGTCACCGACTAATGACTGACTAACTAATGTCTACTATTAAAAAAACCGGCTGTTTGGGAAGAAGAAGGAAACTTGTAAGGTTATTTTTAAAAACTATAAACTAGAAAAGGAAAAAAAAAAAAAAAAAAAAACAAAAAAAAAAAAATTATATTGGATTGATTGCAATCAAAGCCGGACTCTCACGGATTTTGGGGGCGACGGAAAAAGGAGGAAACAAAGCAATAGCCGACGGATCACGGACGACGGATCGAGCGATTTAGGCGCTAACTTATAGAGAGCGAGCACCACAATAAAAAGAAACTTTGCGTGTATCAATGAGTACACGCGGAAGAAGTGAAACTTCTTTGACTTATATGTAAAATTTAGAATGAATCATTGTAATTATTCAATCTCATTTCATATTTTTATCATTCTGTAAGCCATAATTCGTATAAAAAGTCGAAAAATAAGAAAATTAATTGTAAGAAGTTACAAAATCCCATGTAATTTAAATAGGAAATGTATCGTCTTAAGAGCAAGGTTTATTATGGATATTAACTGCTTTTTTAGACGATGTAGTAAAAATTTAGAGGGCGTCCCGTGAAAAAAAATCGACTTGGTAAATAAATGACACCCTGATGTAAATAGTTTACACATTGCATCACAATCAAATGCAATCAATAATTTTAAAATGCAAACTAACCATGTTACCATGGCAACGGGGTACCGTTATAATATGGTAATATTAATAGTTACCATAACAACGCAACGTGTAACGCATAAGTATTTTTTTCCCTACCGTGCCGTAAGAAGTTTTACTTGATTTTTTTTTTCACCTTCCGTTATTTTCTCTGCGAGCGTGTGGTAAGTACTAAAATTATATACTATGTTCAGATGCAGGTAAGTCGACTCCAAGTCTCATGTTTTAATACACAACTGACATTTAAGACAGCACCATAAACGGTTCTCGTTATATCATAAATCTGCCTGGAGCCAACACTAATAACAATGGCTATAATCTGCGCTAAAGTTTTCATTTTAAGGATGGTAGAAAACTTTCATTAGTATTTTGGAAATAATGTAATGATAAGAAGCGCACCAACTTGTCACATTGTCCAACGGCCGCCATATATTTTGTTTCGACAACTGTCCATTGTCAACAAATACGCAATAGTTGTTGTTTTATGTTTTATATTCTTTTTTGATAAAAGAAAAAAAGGAAGGCTCAAAAAGGGGTAGAGTAATGTTTTTAAAGAAAGGTGTGGTTGGAAATGGTCTAGAATAGCGTCAAGGAAGGATGAATGGAGAAGTTTGGGGGAGGCAGTATTATATAGTTCATGAATAATAATAAAATATATAATAAAGCTATATAGATTCCATTGTAGCAAATAAAAGGCTTTTTATTTTAATTTATTCTTTTTTTACACTATTTTATGAGTTAACGCTCTTCCTTTTGGTTCATATTTTTTAGCCTTTAGTTTGTTATAGGGTTCATTTTTTTATTGCGTAACTAAGCGGAATGACTTGAGTAATTAAATGAGGAGGGACTCAAAAGGAAAAGAAGCAACTTATACCTCTCTTATTCTTTCTCGTTAGAATTTCGTTTTATTTTATAATAAAGAACAATGTTACAGAGGGGCTGGTATTACTCGCGTTCGCAGGAAGTGTACCTCTCATTTCCCTGCACGTACTCCCCGGGTGCTGCTAAAGAGTAACAAATTTTGTCCGCTGCACTGTTCCACATATATTGAACCTCGCAGCGACGAATAGAGTAATCAACAATCGACAATAATAAAAGATGGATGGATTTAGCCACAAGCTAAAATAAAATAAACAACAATGAATGTAAAATCCTGGATTAAATATTGCCAATAAACTTCTTTATATATAATTTTTGAATGTAATAATTAATGTAGCTCATTAGTCGGGTAATACTTAAAATATATAGCATCAAGTGTACCAATAGAACGTTGCAACTGAACAAAAAGTTTGTACGAATTATTATTACAACAAAAGGTACAAATTAATATAAAAGGCGACGATTTCATTACGAGGCTATCAACAGTAATACACAAGGGCTGTACTAATTTAATTATAGCAGACATTTAGATGGGGGAGCGATGGAGAACATCATAAATACAATACGGGCCACAGATTAAACAAATATAAACAAATATCGTAGAAGTGACAATTCTTTGCTTTTATCGAAAACATTAAGTGATAATTATCATTACATAGTATAAAACAAAGTCCCCTACCGCGTCTGTCTGTCTGTTCGCGATAAACTCAAAAACTACTGAACGGATCTTTATGCGGTTTTCACCAGTGGATAAAGTGATTCACAAGGAACATTTTGATATACAACTTGTCCCGGATTTTTTTTATAATTAGGGCGGGACAACGTCTGCCGCGCCCGCTAGTATTCAATATAAATGATCACAAATAAGTTTTTATTTTATTAATCCTTTACATTGGAATTTCGCTTTAACAAAAAACTGGAGGAAAGAAGAATTGTAATATAATTGTATCTGTTTTATTATTAACCTTCTAAATACTAATCAATTCGGAATGTATTGACTGTTTTTTGCTATACGTGACTCGTATCATAAAACTTCAGTTATTATATGGTAAATAACACATAAAAATATAACGGAATGTGAATATATTGAAAACTGACGAACGCACAAACAAATTGATCATTCTAAACTTACAGAAAGCTTCGTTATTGAGAAATGATACACGAAAATATCCGTTATTTCAGCCTGCATCAGCAATAAAGCAAAAAATCAACATATTTGTAGTTTGATGTATGATAGATATTAAATTACAGTTATTTTAATGTAACAAAGCAGTGAAATTACAATTACTTCAGATGTGAAATTAAATTTAATTTAAGTGTTATAATTTAAGTTTATTGTGATACCGTGGATGTGCTAATTTCTAATTGGTTTTTAACACCTTGCCAATACAAACAAATACAAAAAGTTTTACATATACCAAGGATTTCTGCCTAAGATAACTTTTTTGGCTTTCCGGTGGTAAACAAAGTATTATATAAACAAAGGATTCCCTAAAACAGAAGAATGAACGCTGCAAATAATTATTTACAAATATTTTGGATTCACTGTAAATATAATATAATGAAATATAGAACCTAACAGATTAATGATTTCATATAATTACTTTATTTATATATACATATATTTATTTATATTATGTGAAAAATAACGATGAAAAATCTGAGAAATAACGATAAGGGTTATAATTATCATGTGATAAATGATTTTTCATAACATAAGAGAAATAGCAGTGTTACAAATTCACTTGTATTATATTGCGACGAATTATTTTTCATTTTATTTAAAAAAATAAAAGTGATTCATAATTGAGTCGTTACATTTGTAAATGAGCTAAATCCAATTTTTGCTGTTCCTAATATTTTCCGTTACTTTTCAAGATCTTTAAATTTTGTACATGTAAGACATGAAGATCATAAAAAAAAACTAAAAATATTATGAATGGCAAAACTTTAACTTCGTTCTCGGTGTATAAAATCTGGAAATCTTCAAAAAAATAAACATGTTATATGAATTATGAAAAGAGGATTTAGTTCATTTACAAATGTAACGACTCAATTTTGTATGCCTAGTCGAGACTGTACTTGATTTGAAACTGTACAAAAATAGTTTTAATTCTCCTAATAAATATCAACCTTCTTTTCTTTTAATAACAAAAGGCCACATAAAGTATCAGCAAATGCAAAAGCGTCACGTCTATCGTATCTATTCTCAGATATAAACGTTTAATCCTTTCGAAACAAGACTGTTTAATTAACAGACCGCAATAATTGGAAAACAACAGATAAGCGAGCGGTTGCGAATGTAGCAATGAAGGGTGGCACCCTCTTAACGACGTAGGTGGGTGAGCATTATCATCGACTCGTATTTCACCTGCTTCAATAGTATATTTTGAAATGTTAAACCTTGTCGAGTAAAGGAATTTTAATGAAGAGAATTCTCGCGAACATTTACGTAATCATACCATAAGAAAAAAAGTGTGTGGTTTTATGAAACCACGACGTAAGTGAAACTTTTTTTTGGATCGTAGGCATTTAATTGAAAATTATCGAATTTTTTTTCGATTTAGGGGGTATTAAAATTGCTTTTTTAATCTTAATCTGATAATTGCACAATGGGAATAATAATAGGAAATCAATAGTAAACAAGATATCCATTCTATACATTTTAATTTGAATCTGCGTATTAGAGTACGGAATAGATAATAATCACAATCATTCAGATGACACAAATTTTGGCGTTGGCTGCTATGCCGAACGACTTTCACTTTACCTCTACTCCACGGCCGCACGGTGGCTGGAATGCGACATGAGGTACATGGACGAAAAAATTTCCGGCAATGAAAAAAAAATTCACTTTACAACAAGTGTAAAATGTACTATGAATTATTATTCTTCATCAAAATAATGTAACACATTCTAAATCAATGGAAAAATATTAATACTAATTCATTATGAGGGTAGAAATGGAATAATACCGTAACGCTATAAATAAAATATATAATGAAGGCGATTACGTATTAAAATGTCGTTGGAGATAGACGCGCTTTCCAATCTCGTGTTATATTGAATATTTATATTTAATCCTGGGACTACTCTTATTTATATCACTCTGATGAATTTAATATAAAAAATCATGTTATAGGTCTTAGTAATATTTAAATTGTACGAAACGATATACAATGTTATACATCTTTTTATTAAAAGAAGTAGCACTTACAATCAATTTGTTTCCTTGGAGTAATGTATTAAATTGTCTAAGCAGAATTTAGTTATAATTCAAAGCAAGTACCGACCCACAGCCCGAGACTAGATGAAAGATTAGCATACATTTGCATAGATTATTCCCAAAAATACGAGACGATGGCTCAGTTTTGACCTAGACCCGGCGAGGCACCCTCGGGTACCCAATAAATATTACAAACGAACTTTATTATGTATGTTGAAAACCAGATTTAGGTACATTTATTTTAAGAGTAGATCAGTAGACAGAGACCACGTTTTATTGTAATGAACTATCTGCTTCTTCTGGAAGAAAGTTATCTATAGAGATAGCGAAGCTTGTCTCTAGACAAATCAGGATAATATTTACAGATACCATTCATTTAAATATATTGTGTGGTAGTCATAAAAATACGTCATACTGTGAAGCTGTAGAATTGTCTCCAGGTCAGCGTTTTCCCTACTTCCTTCAATATGGGCTTTAGAAGAGATTCAGACGATGGATTGTAAATCTCTTGCTAATCTTGGTTAATATGCTTCGCATAGTGACGTTGTTTTATGCTTTGTAGGTTTTGTGTTTTACCACAATCACATCTGATGTTAAATGACAATGTGGTCTGAGATGGTAAACATTTTAACCCTAGAAGGAACTGACTCTCAAGTGCAATCGTCGGAACCACCAGCAGGTGCTTGGCGACAGATTTTCAATTTAAGGGTGGTACCATCATGCAAATACTATCAATAACAACATTTGTATAAATCCGCAGATTGGGACCGCTTGCGGGAATTCTACGCATCGTACCCGTGGAAGCAGCTCTGCTTCACATCGAATGATCCTGACTCTTATACAGCTGCCGTCAGTGAGACAGTCTTAGTCGATATGGAGAACTATGTTTCCAACTCACTAGTAGCTGCTGGAGTAAAAAAAACGACCGTGGTTTAATCGGCTTTGCAAGAAAGCTAGAAACCTGAAACAAGCGGCTTACAAGGCTTGGACTACGGCTCGAACTAATTAGGACCCAAACACATCTGGTGTGAAACATAAGCTAAATGTTGCTTCAAGGTTTAGTAAAAGACAAACAACCAGAGTTAAATTCGATTACACCAGCAGAATTGGCGCACGGCTGGCAAGTCACCCTTTTAAGAGTCGTGTCTTTTGGTCGCTCGACAAAATCGCTGAGGGAAACTTTTGTCAGCCGTCTTTCCCACCAATGCCAAATGCCGATGCCAACTTTGCGCACAGCGCTAAAGAGGAAACCGATTTACTAGGTACTCTCTATGCCTCGAACTCGACTAGGAACATCGATGGAAGTATCATACCGCCTACCCTCTTGCGGTGCGAATGTTCCATGCCGGAAACTTATATCACACAAAGGGATGTCCGGCGGGAGTTGCTCTGTCTAGATGTTCATAAATCGAGTGGACCAGACGGCATACCAGCAGTGGTGCTCAAACAGTGTGCTCCGGAGTTGTGTCCTATGTTAACGCGCCTATTCGAACTTTCATACTGTGGAAGTCAGCCTAAGTGCACCCCGTGTCTAAAAAAGGCGATAGATCAGATCCATCGAATTACAGGCCTATCGCTATAACCTCCCTACTCTCTAAGGTGATGGAGTGTGTCATCAATACCAAGCTCCTGAGATACCTAGAAGAATGCGATTTAATTAGTGATCGTCAATACGGCTTTCGCCACGGATGCTTCTTCTGGTGTATCTCACATACCGATGGACTTCACATTGAGAGTCAAGATGAGGCTTTGGCAGTTAGATTAGACATAGCGAAAGCGTTCGGCCGGGTCTGGCATCGGCGTCTACTATCTAAGCTGCCTTCTTACGGATTGCCGGAAGGTTTATGCAGATGAATTGCCAGTTTTCTGTCCGGCAGATGTATAAAAGCAGTAGATAGTAGCTGCTCCGAAAGCATGGACATAAATGCTGGCGTCCCGCAAGGCTCCGTATTATCTCCAACATTATTTTTGCTGCATATTAATGCTGTCCATTCCAGAGGGGTTTCCTTCCACGAACGATCTGATTGTGGAATTAGCTTCCTGCTGAAGTTTTTCCTGGTGACTACAGTATGGGGTGCTTCAAAGGGAAAATAAATAGGTTATTTAAGGGTCGCCAACTCACATATGACACTTCTGATGTTACAAGCGTCCATAGGCTGTGATGACTGTTTTACATCAGGCGGCCCGCATGCTTGTTTGAAACCGTCGTGGTATATAAAAAAAAACAACAAAAACAAATCGTGCTATAATAAAAAAAAATCGTGACAGTCATAAGGACTGTCCACAGAAGTGAAAACTCAATACAATAGAATAACTGAATGAATGTAAAAATGTTTTGAATTTTTTATTAATTATAGTGTGAATAATATAAACATTCTTAATTTGTAAATTGAAATTATTGTAATTAGTCTGGTTTTCACGTCTATAGGCACTCTGAATAATAATTATATACATCTTTATACAGTTCATTAATCAATTAAATATATGATAGGCTACACAATCTCAATTCAAAATATCATTCATAGATGTACACAGGCCCCTATACTACGCGTCGCTAGTCTGACACAAGCCGCGCAAGCACAATGCAAACGGTCATACTTACTAACAAGTCATGATGCGAAATTATAAATTTACCTCCTACCAAAAATATCAACACGTCTAAAGAAGTTTTGAATTCAAAAAATGATAAACAAGCTAAAAGTTTTAATGAAATATTCCATCACTATAATAAGGTTTTAGGTTATCTATAAAGTGTATCCATAACTATAATGTTAAAATTTTCGGATACTTCGGATATCGGATATTTCAGTTTATTGTAAAAGTTCACGGTGGGCCCGCTCTGCGGTTGCAACGGGTACGGATTTCCTGAATTCCTGTTTATTATCGTCGGCTTGTAAAGGGTTTAATAGAAAACACGAATCCCTTCATTTGGCAAACTCTAGGTATTTTCTTCGCTATGGAATTCGGGGACTCGAATCGCAGAGAACGTATGCAAATATTCCTAAATTGTGAAAGTATAAAATTTGCAACTGAAACTATATTATCAGTAATTGGTGTGCGTGACTAGTCAAATCTTTTAGGTGAAAAAGTAATTCACTTTGTCCAAATTAAGTTAGAAACTAAATAAGAGGAAGAAGTAAAAACATCTACTGGTTTAACAGTATCAGATTCTACATTTTATTTGTGCCTCTCTTCTAAATCTTGCGTGAAGATTATATGAATATAATCAATCCTAATATTAGACATTACATACTCTCTAAAAATCAACTCTGTCCTCTTCAGAGACTTTAGGTGGGTTGCCTTTCATCTTCGTCTTTTCAATATTTTCTTCCTTCTTTAAAGTCTTGTAGTCATAAGAGATTCACTAACAATAGAAGGAGGTATAAAGACACTGACAAAACCATAACACTAAAGTTATTATTCTTCATAAAATTATAAATGTGACGAAGGGCCGAAGAGGAACATATAATGTAACAATAAATGACTCTGTAATGATTATAAGAATCATATCAAAACCTGATATTAAAAAGGACGAAAAATTCATAGAAAAGCTAAATTTGAGTGAGGCACTCATATTTAATGGCTTTATCACGACTTTATGTATAAATAATGATGTGACAGCTGTCGTCCAAACGTTGAAAACTTTGACGGTCTTTTCTTAAAGTTTCTAGTGAGCTTCAAAAATTATAACTCGAGCTTACGGAGTAAACCAATCAGTTTGTTTCAATTTTACAGAATCTTGCGTATATAAATTCTCTGTTTGTTAATATTGTAAACCAGAAAATATGTGACTATAGATGGATGTCTTTCAAGTACAAGTTACTGAACAGGTGTTGATAAAACATTTACAATAATAAAACTGATGTCAGAATAATACATATACTACCTTTACATATTACAAAACAAAGTCCTTCACCAAAGTCGCCACGTCTGTCTGTCTGATTGAACGGATTTGCATTAATACATAGAGTGATTCACGAGGAAGGTTTAAGTGTATAATTTGTCAAGATTTTTTGTAAAGTGGTTGAAATATAACGATAATTGTTGAAAGTGTCAGAGTAAGTCGAGCCGCCTGGGAGCTTTCGTCGAAAACGTTGCCTAATTCTCTTTGAAATATTACAAACAATTGATATAATAAACGACGCAGATGAAGTTGTGGGTATCAACTAGTCATTTATAAAGATAGAAAAGTAAACGTCGTCGCAGGCGGTAGTTAGTATTAATGATTTATTAACAATGGTCGAAAGAGTGACATTGAATTTGTTTCTTTAATTGTTTTATTTTTATGTCCACTTCAGCAATTTTTTATAATACACTATATTCATTCCAGATAATACCCTCTAATAGTGCCATTCTGGTAATTCACAAAACCTTTCAAATCAAATCAAAAATACTTTATTCAACTTAGGCTTTAGTAAGGTGCTTATGAACGTCAAAGTACCACCGTAACGTACTACTTATTCGTACCCCGTCATCGAGAAGAACATACAATACATTACACGTTACAATCGTTTTTAGTTGATGCACCCAGAGGAGTCAATTCCTGACAATCACCATTGTTCAAAAATTGATCCACTCTGAATAGCCTTTTGACACCAAAACCAGCTTGACATGGCGCTTTACATTGTTACGTTACGTTGAAATTTACAGTCCGACAAATCGGAAATATGCTTTGGGATTTTGTGAAACCAAACATTATTACCTAAAAAACTTTTACTGGGCTTACCGCATCTGAAACATGGAACGACCAGCTTCTTTCATTCATTATTAGATTTCTTTCATTTCGATACACAATTTTTCGATTGATTCGATTGACCCGTAATGATAATAATAAATATAACCCGATAATCTTTTTACTGTAAGACTCCATACACCGAACCCTGCACATGTTCTTCATCCTTTTAGAAATATATTGAGATTTTGCAGAGAAATAAAATTAAGTTGAAGAGTTAAATCTGGAAGGACATTGTCATATGAATAAGAATAAATCATAAAGAAATGATGGAAATTCACCGAGCGGAATGCATTTCCGTGTGTCAGAATAAATGACAAGCAATACAATCGTAGCGCGGGCGGAAACAGTCAAGAATGATATGTTGTCGGAATTTCTCATTTTATATACAGTATTACTGGCAATCACCCGCGTATTTGTTCGCATTAAATTGAACTGTAAAACTGAATAACAATATAATATAGTCCGGCGTCACCTGCTGTTGAGTTTTTTTTAACTTTATTTTTGGCAACCAATCTTTTAGATTATTACTGCCACTGTCGAGTAGTTAATATTATTACAAGTTCTTCTTCTATTTTATTTTTGTCAACCAGTCTTCTAGTAGATTATTACTGCCATTGTCAAATGAGTATCGATATTACAAGCTTCTTGATATAATTACAATGAACTAACAAGATGGTGGCCATCTTGTTAGAACTTTCCATGGAGTTTTTGTGGCATCTCAGAATTCATGGTCCGTGGTATTATTTTCCATTCACTTCACTTATGCACAATAAACAAACTATATTACATAAAACACCACCGATTTTACACAATATAGAGTCAAGTAACACAATATCGTGAATATAGTTGATAAAATCCACTGTATGATAACACAAAATCCCGCCAAAAACTCTGCTGTTGAGTTATAATAGAAAATAATGTCAAAAAAACCTTCTCCGTGCAAGAACTCTTTTATGGTGATCACTCCAACGGTTCTGGATTTTATCAACATTTGAGAATTTTGTTTATAGAATTTCGTCTCGTGTAGTAATTATGATATTTTACGACACTACTCTTCATTTGAAGTATGAATATATGAATGGATAAGGTTTTAAATTATGTATTTTTACAGTCAACAAAAAAATGTAGAGTAACAATGTTTTTCAAACACTTTCTTAAACCTCGGCCTGAAAATTACACACGCAATAAAAAAAAATAGTTAAATAAGTGCACCCTTGTTGAAGTGGTGTGCTTATTAAACTCAGCAATTGATTTTTATTTATGGGTCATTCCATGTCAAATCGACAAATTTTTTACCTGACCCCCTTTGATTTCGCTGAAAATTTTCTATCTTTTTCTACCCCCCGAAAGTTATTTTTCAGAATTTTTTCAAATTTTTTTTCCCGACTCAAAAAAAGTTATGAATTTTTGAAAAAACCGCTCTTTTATTTTTAAATTGCCAGAACTTTTTCAAAAATTGACCGTTTGGGAACTTTTTTTTTCAAAATTTTTGTTTTTAAATGTAGTTTTCGAAAAAAAATATGAAAAAATTTTCAGAGTCCCAGATATATGAAATATTTTAGTTTTTTTGAAAAAACCGTAATTGTCTCAAAGTCCGACCGTTTTTTTTTTTTTTGCTCTAAAAATACTTCAACTAATTCTGCAATGATCCCCGTTAATCAAAAGATGTGACGACAGTCGCTTCTAATTTTTTTCTTGATTATAAAAAAACTTTTGTTGAATTTTTGCTGATTTTATATAACTTTGTTATGAAATTTTTTTTATTTCCTCGTGAAACCTCAGAAGTTGAAAAATAAAATTTTATTGGAGAATTTCAAGTGATTATCGTCCAAGAAATTGTTATTTAAAAAAAAAAAAAAAAATTTCTCTCATTGACGTTATTTTTTTACTCTTATGGACGTTTATTTTTTTGGTACTGAAATATGACAACTTCAAAAATACAATGGGTTTAAAAGTTACCTCCAGTTGATACAATGTGATAATTTAAGAGCTATCGATTGTCGGTAAAAAAGATATCATCTACATTTCATTTAAATAATATGTATAGATATATATCTGGGACTCTGAAAATTTTTTCATATTTTTTTTCGAAAACTACATTTAAAAACAAAAATTTTGAAAAAAAAAAGTTCCCAAACGGTCAATTTTTGAAAAAGTTCTGGCAATTTAAAAATAAAAGAGCGGTTTTTTTCAAAAATTCATAACTTTTTTTGAGTTGGGAAAAAAAATTTGAAAAAATTCTGAAAAATAACTTTCGGGGGGTAGAAAAAGATAGAAAATTTTCAGCGAAATCAAAGGGGGTCAGGTAAAAAATTTGTCGATTTGACATGGAATGACCCTTATATACTAGATGTGTCCGTGACTTGGTCTGCGTGGAACCTTATGTAAAAAACAGTGACTAATAAGTCATCTGAATGTATTAAGTCCATGTACTTACCTATTTTTCTCTAGTACTTAAGTCGCGTCGCCACTAAAATTACAATAACTTTTGATAAACCGAACCGATTTTAACGAAACAAAGACTGAATGTTACAAGTAGATAAGCTTTATGATTTTTTTAAAAAAGGTTTTATCATGAACACAGTACTTTAGCAGTGATGTGCGTCCATGCAAACAGATATTTCTAAAAATGATAGAAATATTTTATTATAAGACACCTGCAGCATTTCTTTTCACAAAAATCTAAAATGTACAAACATATTAGATTTGCTTTTCTATTATATAGATAGAAGATAGATATCATAATACTTTGTTTACTCCAAGGTAGAATATAAAATTTACAGTATATATAAAGTTAACTTTGATACGCTCTGTTATAATAATAATGTTATGAATATAAGTATAGTTATTATATATCGTATAAAATTTGCTGAGGTACGAATAGACCGAGCGTTTGAAATTAATTTTAACTACCTACATAGTCTAGCGGTGAAAGCAGTTGATTTGTTGGTACTTGTGGTTGACTGCGCTGAGTATCCAGCTTAGAGTAATTGAGTTTAATGTGCCTGTGAGGAACTAGTACTAGCTTCACCTCGTAATGCAAATACAGGTGTCAACGCTACCTTTTTATGAACCTTTATATCAACTTGTGGCGTTCCGCCTTTCTTAACTTTAATAACACTTGTTTGAACAAGTCTTAGGATATAAGACCGGCGACATTGCCGACAAGGTACCTAAAATACTCGTATCCAGGGGCCAAAAAAATGTAAACTCACGCGCTACCTCGAGAAACGTCACTTTCACCCAAGACGCGTAGGGACGCTAAAGTAAGATGCTACATTGATCAGAATATCTGTATCACAGTATGTATTACTTGTATTACATCTGCAGTACAAGGACAGACAATAGAGCACCTCCAGCATATTATTTCACTTCACCAGTGATAACCAACACGAACCTTGGAGGCTACAAAACGCCAAAACCTCGTGATATTTTTTTAATACGAAATATAAACAATACGCTGGTATTCCAGTTTACACAACAAACGCTCATGTCGACGATCCATATATGAATGTATTAAAACGTATCATCAATTGCCAAATTTTATTATTTTCCTGTGATTTTGGTCCTTTCAGATGGATAAACAATAGGCCAAAAGGTACCGTTGAAGTAAAAAGATTTTTTGTAATTGGTCAGCAAAACTAAGCAATGCTCTAACCCTGCTCCCATGCTTATGTAAACATATATATAAGTTTTTTTTCTGGTTAAATATACAAATATTGTAGAGGTAATTACCACCCTGACCCCCCTAACCCCTATGTCATCAAAAATAAGCAAATCAAGGACCCCCCACCCATCAGTCTTTACGTAATATTGAATGGCCCTAAAAATCAATCCTATTTAATTCAACACGTATGTTCAACGTTCAAACATCTGTATGAACTATATATATTCAGGTATTCACCGATTTTTGTCGTGGTATTTACAAAACGGCGCGCCGGCGATAATTGTTGATGCATATTAATTTTACTGCGATCGTTCCTATACTACGATTTGAAGGTCTCGTACTTTACGCAATGCGTATTTTCATCCCGAGTGTACAGGGTGATAATAACTCACGAAGTCAGAATAAATTTTCACGTTCACACTATATATTAGAGCTGTCTTTATAAACGCAACGTTGTAAAGTCAAAAAAGAGATTTATTAATAAATTAGGTCTCACATAATACTTGTTTATAACTAACTTTGTAAACGGATGCAGCTGGGTCTCAAATAATGAGCTATATGTCAAAATTGTCATTTTGACATTCTTTTTTACTGCGATACATGCATTGTACTCGGACGTGTTTCAAATATATCAATTATAATCATATTTGTGTTTGCATTTTCCGTCCTTAATTCACTTTAATCATTTAAAAAGTCCAACATTTAATTTTTCTTTTTTTATAATCATTATCAACATATTATATCATATCATCAAATGTTTATCAATATTTAATGTTATATAATTTAATTTTTCATTATGTTTAATAGTGTGTACGTTGTATGTATCGATGTGACAAAGCGTTGTAGGTTTTAGTCTAGTATACTCCTTATTTTTGTTATTATATCATTCATCGGACTTTTGACTGTTGCATTATCCACTATTGTAAATAAATAAATATCAAACTATAAGAGATCTACGTCAGGGCCATAAGCATTTTCCTGAAGAAAGATATGAGCACATGTATTAGCGATTTCAACCTATGAGAAATGCACAGTTCTATTTCCACATACGGTGATACTTTAAGAATATTTTTTAGGTTCAGGTTTCCTTACGATGTTTTCCTTCGCCGTCTACCGATAATGAGATCAACTTAATTAGTTAGGCAAATTCCGAAAAATTCGTTGCTACGTCTGGATTTGAACTTATCGGACATCTAATTAATATTCCATGGGTCAAATTCGACTACTACGATATTTTTTTATAATAGCACAGTAAAATGACAAAGTCATAAGCACAATACAAAGAACAATAATGACCTCTGAGAGAAGGATAGTCCATCGTATTCGACACAGTTACGTTGGCGTGTAAGGTATATTACCTGGCTCATCAGAAATGTAAAGTAAAAAAACAGTCACTATGGAATGGATCTATTACCACTTATATGGTGGTCGCGTTGAGTATAACCCTCTATCTTTCCGCTTGGTTACTAGATATACGCATGTTGACCAGAAAAGAGATACGTCTAAATATCCCATTAAGGTAGGTATTACAATTACCATGAAAATCAACAAATCCTGGCACCTATTTCTTTAATTAAAATGTTATCATATATCATTTACATGGCAAATGTATTTAATTTATAATGTTGAATGATAATGGATAATAAAAAGAATTAATGTGATACCTTTACGCGCAGTGAATGGCCCTCTGTGTATCTTCGAGGCGAGTGTGCGAGAGCGAAATTGACCGCCAGACCACGGTGGCGTAATCTGTCGCTACGCTGACGTGGACACGAGCACGCTCTGTTGTCTGATTTCTACAATATTTGTACTATAAAATAATTATGTTAGAAAATCGTCTGGGTACAACAAAAAACGTCGTAAGAATTCATCTAAAAGGACCACTACAGTTATTTCCAGATATAATTCATAAAATGTAAGAGTGATTCGAGGCTACCATTACAATTAAAAGGGTCATCAATCAGTGAGAGTGTGTACTAATATCCCGTGTATCGACAGGGCTGTGCATACTATAACAATATCGAGCTTTTGGTGAAGGAAAACATTGTGACGTAACTGTACACTTTATTTATCGCTCTTTTACATAGTTACATTCTATAAATTGAAAATCCGCTACTAATCCATGGTATAGTGTTGACTTTTATAAGCGGTTTCTAATCTTTTTTTAACCTTTGGTATTCCTAAAATATTTTTTATTTTATCGCTGTTTAATAACACAAGATGAGCACTTGTTTAGAACTTCATTTCCACAAGTTTCTTTCCATTTTTTGTTGGCATAATATTGTTTCAATAGAAAACTGGTGTTAAATAAATTTTCATAGTCGTAATATATATAATACTAGCGCGCCCGGCAGACGTTGTCCCGCCCTGATTATGAAAAAATCCTAGACAAATTATATACTAAAACGTTCCTCATCAATCCCTCTATCCACCGGTGAAAACCGTATGAAAATCCGTTCAGTAGTTTTTGAGTTTATCGCGAACAGACAGACAGACAGACGCGGTAGGGGAATTTGTTTTATTAGTATAAAAATGTACATAGTTGTAATGAAGTCCTACAATTTCATTATATTCACACAAAATATTACGCAAACAATAACAATATTACGCTCATCTTATAATGCTAATTTTAGTCCTTTACCTTGTGATCCATTGCTTAATTGTAAAGAGAAAAATTGTAAAGAAAAATTATTGAATTGATTAAAGAAAATAATTGTAAAGAAAAAAAGAAAAAGCGACTCACAAGATAATACAATAAAATAAACAAAGTATCAATTTTCAGTAATTGGAGACTTTTGTAAAGATCGTGAATTCCCAAAGCAAAATGTAAAAATGTTTTATTTTTTTGGAAAATACGCAAGTTATCCATAACTTAGTTAAATTATACGCGCAACCATCGGGGCGCCCAGAGGTCATAAATACATATTTAACTTCTAAATTTGAGTAGTGCTTACAAGCTTATTATTCTCCAAGGTCTTTGTTGAAATTTGCCCCATGATTTAACTTATAATTTATGTAATATTGAAGGGATAAGGGCTCAGAGTGTAGAATCTTTCACTAATCTTAAGCTATCTAACAAAATAAACATCGAAATAAGACCTTATCAACATCATTATATCATCCTTATGATAATCCATTGTTAAGGCTCATTTTGCTGAACTAAATATATAATAATCCAGTGTGATCATGTTTGTCCATGACGAATTCCGAAACTACTAAACAGATTTTCATGAAACGTTGCCATTTATGTATATTTTGATCCAACTTGAGAGATACGATAATTTATATTTCGATTAATGGCCTCAATATTTTTTTTTACATATTAATTTATTGTCAATGTTGATTATTGTTATTAATTGTAAGTTTCATTAGTCTCGAACAGATGGCGCTTTAAATTAGTTCGTTAACGAAAACTGTAGAACCGATGTTGTAGATATCTTATAGATGGCGCTACGTTTTAATTTCGAATATTTTTCAATGATAATTTTAATTTAACATGTAATAACTGAGCTACAGCAACGCGTGCCCGGGTCAGCTAGTAAACATATATAATCATTACTCACTAATGTATCTAGCCATTACATTATAGCCAGGTTTTTTCTCGACTTAGCTATTTATCCTCAACGTATATCGTCTCTTAACATCGATATCAAACGATCAATAGTATCAATCGTAATTGTTGTCAAACGTAAGTCTATATAAAAACATAAATTTTCAACACATTTTTCCGGATACATTACACACATATTCGGAACTTCATTCGCAAATGGTTTTATTGATTAATTGGAACTAAGTATTTTGTTGAATTGTGGATTATTATATATTATTAAAATGAAACTTCGCAAGAAAACGCTCTGAAATTCGGATTCGATGTCTTTAATGACAAAAAATAATGGGGGTAAACACTGTGTCGGAACTGTGTTTAAAACACCGGTTCTCGTCTGATCACCGTAATTAAGCAACGTCCAGTGCGGTCAGTTCTTGGATGGGTGACCACCCATGAACACCGTCTCACGTTGGCTTTATATTGTTTTTTTTTTACTGAAATACAAAACTTTCACTCCCATGGTATGCCTTTACGACGTACCCTGTTTTTTTTTATTTCTAATGGTAACATTGTTATTACTGCTTAACCTTCACAACTCTTTGGCTGATTTTAAATTCCTATAATGACTACTTAGGTCCATATGGAACAGTATACTTATACATAACTTTGCAAAAGTCTTCTATCCTTCGATTAAATCCTGACTAAAGAGGCTCTGCTACCACGGTGTTGAACCCAGACAAGCAACAGACGCTTCCATTTTACTTATATATTAATGAGATATACTATAACAATCAGTCTCCACATTTGTACAACACGTAAAACTGACGTGAAGTAACACTGCTTGCATCGTTGCGTTTCGTTCGGTCAGTGAGAGCGCTGGAGACCTACCTGTCCTACCTCCCCCTCGCTTTTCCCCCAAACACATGCTGGCAACGCACTTGTGACTTCCTTGGTGTTGCTAGTGTCTATGGACGGCGGTGATCACTTACCATCAGGTGACCCGCATGTTCGTTTGCCACCTATAATACAAAAAAAATATATATTTTGAATTTGGAAAATCATTACATAGTATAAAACAAAGTCCCCTACCGCGTCTGTCTGTCTGTCTGTTCGCAATAAACTCAAAAACTACTGAACGGATTTTCATGCGGTTTTCACCAGTGGATAAGGTGATTCCTGAGGAACGTTTTGGTATATAATTTGTCAAGGATTTATTTTTAATCAGGGCGGGACAACGTCTGCCGTGCCTGCTAGTAATAATTAATATCAAAATCAAAAGTATGTACTTTATTCAATTTAGACCCTGAGAATGCGCTTATGAACGTTAGAGCTACCACTAGTTTAAAAAATAAACCGATCATCGAGAAGAACCTGCCAGAAACTCGATTTACTTTATCGTTTCATGATACATATTTTTACAAACGTACATAATTACATTCGTTTTTGGTGGAAGAGAGGGCCGTCATTTCCAGACGTCACTATCGTTCACATACAAATAAATAAATCTGCGTAATAAATAAAATACACGTCGAATACACATGATCATCCATTTTCACCAAAGCCGTGGTGGCCTAGTGGTTTAACGGAATATCTACAGGACGTTCACAGGTATGAACTCCACCATATACCAATAAATATTTCGGTATTCGCGTACATTTACTAATTTAAATTGGTAACACTATCGACCGACGGTGATGGAAAACATCGTGAGGAAACCTGAACCTGAGAAATGTTCTTGTAGTACTACTGTATGTGGGAAAACATAGAATAGTGATTTTCTCAGCGTTTGAAATTAACAATACGTTGTGGGCTGGTGTGGAGATTATGTCCATACCTTCCTTCGGGAAGAGGCCTATGTCCCTGCAGTGGATTTTTTACGGGCTGATGATGATGATGGCCCTTTTAGAAGACAGCTATAAAGTATAATAAATATAAGTTGAGATTAAATTATTCAAAATTTAGTTCGGTGTTAACTTCCCTTGAATGAATTTACATAACCGGAGATAAATTGGAAAACGCAAAATAATGACATCAATAAAGTTATCTTTGCATAAATTCAAAAGGATTATTCTAGAGAAACATTAAAAGGACAGTTTGAATCACATTTGAAATGATGCCAAGCCGCTGAGACCCGGAAAGAATAGTATTCAACCTAATAGCTACGCTTTAAGATAGTCTAACGTTCAGTTTACACGGTGACAGAAACTTGCAAGATTTTGCAAACAGTAGAATAGTTTTCGATTTCTTTATGTCAACTTTTGTTCAAGTCTTATGTGTCATAATCCATTATTGTTTCGTATATACATTTTATTAGTATGTGGAACACACAGTATGCATATTAAATTCATACTCCATGATGATGAAATGATAAAAAATGTCACTTGATGTTAAATGACGATTCGGACTAAATTGTACCATGCCTGGAGAGACTAACTCTCAAATTTAACTGCTGGACAGATCTATACGTACTCGGTTATACAGTAGTTGCTGTTCAGTCGGATCTTAGAAAAATGACTCACCTTGGCATGGTATTACTATGATGTTTTCTGTTAATAAAAGCACAGACTCATTTTAATATTCAGGCCTACGTCAATTCAGATGGGATAATTTTACCAACAACTTTTATATAAATAACTGAAAGTATTTAAGAAAATAATTAAATCACACCTAATTAACACAGTGTGCTATCTGATAAAACTACACTCGAGTGAACGGAGCATATATTTGAAACGTAAATCAATGGAATAATTCATATTTTTAAACTTCACTTGCAGAACTATTTGTGAACGCGGCGAAATTCCTATGAAGCATATATCTGTTATCTCTTCTATTTGTGACCAAATTATATGATGTACTGTCAGTCACTTGTCAATTTTGTTCCACGGAAACATACATATACACTTAGCTATTCTTACTTCAAAATTGATCAGTCAAAGAGTTAATCATGATAGAAAAAGATGATCGCTTGGAATAATGAATTTAAATAGTTGTTAGTGCTTTCGAAATTCAATAAAATATAATAATTAATTTATAAGATTACAAAAGGAGACTTAAAACCTCTCGCTGTATATCTTTATTTCCTTCCCATCATCAAAATCAAAAGTACTTTATTAAATTTAGGACCTGAGAACTGCTTATGAATGTCAAAACTACCACCCGTTTGAAAAGCAACCCAGTCATTGAAAATAACCGGCAAGAAACTCGATTAGGTTTATCTTTACATTATACATATTTTTACAAACAGATAGTTGCATTCGTTTTTAGTGGATGCAAAAAGAGTGGCATCATTTCCAGACGCCACCATCATTTACACATTGATCCACCCTATAATATAAACCTTTAGACAATACAACCCGCTTGGCATTGTGCTTGAACTCACCATACGGCAATGTGCTTCGGTAATGCAATCGGTAATGTGCTTTTGGGACTTTATTATATAACATAACACTATTACCTAAAGAACAGTTACTAATCTTAGTGAGCCTAAAACAAGGAATGACCAGATTGTAATGTTAAAGTCACCAAAACTGCAGACAGCTGACATGTCGAATGCTTGGGATTTCATGGATAGATAAATAGATAGATATTATATAAAACCTGAATCTCCTAATCACGATAGTGCGACAAATTTAAGTATTTATTGTAACCATTTAATTTATTATGACCATCGCATTATTCTCTCATTCCTAGCCTAAACCTCAACCGCTGGCCAATTCTCCTGCTTATACCTCATTTTCTCAACATACATCTTCGTTATAATAATACACATAACCAATACATAGTAAATTTTAATTAAGTAATTCTTGGAATTTCTGTATCCAAACGCAAGGAAAACTGTGGAAAGCCGAGCACTTATAATATTAAACTTGTTTTTATTTCTGATTCGACTATAAACCTTTCGAATTGTACACGCTAAGGCAACAATAAAAGCTTATTTATGAGTATTTTTACACGCAAAGCGACGGCTTCGAATGCGTTTAAATTGTTTTTAGTGTTGTGGTAGCGTTTGATCGAAGAGTCGGGTTGTTTTTACACTCGAAACTATAAGCTGATTTCGTCAGTTGTTTGATATTAATAGGGTTGCCAAATATGGATCTATGAGGAGATGGAAATGATAATGAACTTAATAGTGGATTCTAATTAAATATCACTTGAAACGTCTGTCGTGCCTTTTAAGGAAACAATGAAATAAGTGTCGAATATATAACTTTTTACCATCTACGCAGATTAGTGTTTGGTTAGGTAACGATTTAGGGAAAGGAAGTCTACAAACTATAAATTGTAGAAGCTGTGAGCAGGTAGCTATGTTTATGGGGGTATAAGTTATATTATAATTATACGAGATAGATATAAGTTTTTGTATACTAAAATATAGGCGCACACGCAATCCATGGCAATGTAAACGTGTCTTACATAGAAATACTTGTATCTATTTTACATAAAAATACCTATTTCTAACAGCATTTTCTATTGTATTTATTAACCTTTTAAAAAAAGTGCGCATTGCTTATTTTTTATTTGATACGTTGTATTTTTAATTTATTTAATTAACCATTTAAAATGAACCGGTTAACATTTTAACGTCTGAACAAACGTATATACCAACTGGGTCCTTGGCTAGATAGAGTAAGCCATCAATGTGTGGATACAACGCGATTATTACACAATTCCTTTGAAAAAGCCGACACGCGTCGGCCAACCACCAATGTTGGTACCAAGGTCATTTTTCTAAGCACACGTTTGGCAAATAGAGTTGGGTCCAATGGCCTTACCGAACGCTCGGGTTCATTTAATAAAGTTAAAAAGTAATTATCTTTATGACTAAATTACTATTCTCAAAAAGTATATACGCAGGTCACTGTGAGACAACGTGCAGTCATTTCCAGCTTTTGTTAACTTAATTGGCATGTAAATATTAAAATGTGAAATTCAACAAGCAGTAAATTACACGGGCTTTGTACTTCTCTAATAGGAGCGTAGTAGGAATCGTTTTGTTTGTTAATTACGTTATACAAGACTTGTGTGGGTGTGGTTCGAATTACCGCAAGGGAGCTGAGCGTGACATCCAATGCAAACATACACCGTACAACAGCTATATGAATTTCAACTTTATGTCGATAGACATAGAGTCATAACGAGTGAATAGATAAGTTTGCATTTTCAAATAATGTTAGCAACTCATATTTCATAGGAACGAACTAAGAATTTAAAGTTGGTTTGGAAATAAAATTTGTACCGTGTGAGACTAATACGCAAAAGCGGCTTCGTCGACCGTTTTCTTTGATGACAATTATGATTTCTTGAAGTTTCTTTAGCATTTTGAAGTGTACGTAATTGAATTTTATTTTCAGAATAACTTTTAATTGAAATCATAAGGACAAATACCACAAGATCAAAAACATTAGAATTTCTTCATTTCTTGTATATATATAGGTTGAAAGTTTAGGCAGTAGCAATATTTATGGAGGATAACCTACACTCGACTCTCGTCTCGTTTCGTAAATCAATTAAAAAATAGGTGCTTCTTAATATCTGGCCTAATTATCTAGAAAAACACAAAAAAATATACGCAATCCTCTACGCTTCTCTGTTAAAGCACGTTGTCATTGACCGTCGTGATATCACTCTCACTTGAAAGTGAACGTGGGAACGGTATGAACAAAACAAAAGAGTTTATTTCCCGTTTTATTATCGAAGGTTATTAACTCCGAGACGTCCCTTACAGCTTTAAGCACCGGTCATTGCACCTAGGTTTATTATGATTATGTTTATACTTTTGAAAGTCTTAGAACAAACTTTAATTAAGTCTTCTTTGTTATTTATTAATATTTGTTTCGATATTACTATTTTATATATTAAATGTGACCATGAAGTGTGATATCTTGGAATACTGCGAGTGTTTAACCTTTCACTGGGTATAAAATATTTTGAAAGCTTTTTTACTGAGACACTCACTCGTTACCGTGTATTTGTTTTCGTGATTTGTTCGGCTCATAACAACTACCAATTGTATCTGATTCTTTTAAAGTAAAAACTAAAAACGTGACCGACAAGCTAATATTAATAGTAAATCTATAAGCACGACGCGATCGATGTTTTTTATATGACTAAAATATTAAGATAAATGGTTATGAATCCCATATTAATTACTATATCAGTTAAATTATATTTATATTTTGTGCCGGACTTGCGCCTGTATGATATGTCTTGATTAAGGAATAAAACATAAAAAAATAATACAATTGTCGCTCGGAGACTCGACAGATATCAAATCTAAACTAAAGGTAATGGTTTTTTATTTACAAATTATGAAATTTTACATTTAGTATAGTTTTACATCTAATGTATGATTCCTAGTATACAATAATTTATTTAAAAATCCAAAAATTGCAAATTCTATAACTTATCCTTATTCTTATTTTGTTATTTTCATTTTCAATAACTGTTATATTCGAAGCGGTGGTTTACTGGTTACTGGTTAAGTCCACCCACACATGGAATACTGTTCTCACCTTTGGGCTGGAGTGCCTCAATATCAGCTGCTTCCGTTTGACTGCATCCAGCGTAGAGCGGCTCGAATCGTCGGCGACGAGGTAATATCCGATCGGCTCAACTCATTGGCACTGCGTCGGGACATCGCGTCTCTTTGCGTTCTTTATCACATTTACCACGGTGAGTGTTCAGAGGAGTTGTTTGGACTTATACCTGCCGCTACATCCCACCACCGTACTACCCGCCTAAAGCAAAAATTTCATCCACACCACCTGGATAAGTGGAGGTCTTCCACAGTGAGGTTTTCAAGGTCGTTTCTGCCTCGTACTTCGACCCTGTGGAGTCGACTCCCAGCGGCGGTGTTTCCAAACAATTATGAATTGCAAACCTTCAAGAAACGAGCGTATACTTCTTTAAAAGGCCAGTAACGCACTTGTGACTCCCCTGGTGTTGCTAGTGTCTATGGACGGCGGTGATCACTTACCATCGGGTGACACGTCTGTTCGTCTGCCTCCTATAATATAAAAAAAAACTCTAGTGTATTAGTTAATAATCTGTTATACTAATAGCCATTTCGTGTCGACTTAATTTATTTGTAACTTAAAATATACCAAAACCTATTCAAATAATACAGCTACAATTTAAAAAAAACAATCATGTAAAGCAGTTTAAGGAATTTTGAGTTACAATTACCAACTTACAGATAGACTGAAAGACATTATCCTGTACATACACTAGCAGACCCTTACGACTTCGTCTGCGTTTTCATCTTTGTTATTGATGATATAATAAATTTACTCCGTGTATCTATAACGATATATGTAGCCATAGTTATATTTTAGCCAATTCAAACTATAACTATACATGTTATTCTATACTATAAAGTTTTACTGAAATCATTTCTGTAGTTTTACCTGAAACAGCTAACAACATCCATCCTAACAATCTTTCTCATTTATAATATTCATAGAACTGAGAATATCTTTTCAACATTTCCGTTTACTTTCAAATCAGCGGAAGTGAAACTTATAAAGTTTCTGAGTAGAACGTGAAAAGTTTAGTAATGTGTTCCAATGATCAGCTTAGTAGGTCAAGTGAGAGCTGAAAAGAAGGCCGTATTTGCTATAGAATATATATATATATTCAAAATATATGAGTATTGGATACCAACGTCACAATCTTCTGTCCCAAAGCACCAATATAGGCACTGCTGTCTTCTGCTCCGAAGGGTGTGATTGGGGGCATGGACTGGCACACGAGCCATTGCACGTAATTGATCGGAAGTAGTAGCCTTTATTTAAGTAAAATCCATTTATGGGTCCTCTCCATCTTAAATGGCAGTCATAGAATGCGTATGTGAAACTCGTCAAGGAGGAACCTTATAACAATACTTGTTAAAAACCCCACGGTTCTTGAAACACCCTTTATTTCGAGAAGTAAAAACTACTAGCGCATTACTTCTGCTCCTCAATGCGTGTAACTCTAAAATCTTTCTAAGCTTCTTCTTAAGCCAGGTCGCCTTCGACAATCCCTGATGACACTTGTGTACGGTTCACACAGCGCATCTCGCCAAGGAAGTAGCCTATTATATTTTTGCCTTAAGACAACGTTCCTATTGAGATTGTTATTCTGTAGGTAACCACTTAATATGGGTAAACAGCATGCCTTTTTGCACCTTCCTTGCATAAGAAATACTTTTAATTAATTATTTACTACAGCGGACGGTGAGCCATGTTTTTGAGCTTTTTAGTTTGATTTACATTTTTAGTTATAAATCATATTAAAATTATACAATATCATGTGTTATGCATAAGTTTTTGTGCCCGAATTCACGATTCAAAAATCTTCTGAAAATGGACCAAAATTTATAAGCCCTAAACTAAATTTCAAACTCATAATAGATGTACAGCGGTTAGCTACGACATGGGTTAATTCACACCTATTATAAATTGGGTATTCGAAATTCTCGAGAACGGTGCGGAAATTTCTCTAGAGTTAATTTCTAGAAATGTCTATGTGTTTGTTTCAGAAATGATGTTTTCCTTTTAATCAATGTAACATGTACTATAAATATATTTTATAGCGCTTACTCTTTTTTATAAGTCTAAGAGCCTTAATTGAATATAGTTAGTACCATTATGAAATTCGAGTTTAGAACTTCAAAACAAGATAATAAATGTTTATTTTATCAATAAACAGTGAAAATCTATATAGATAAAAATCAATTGTCGAATCTACGCAAGCGCATATTTCGTTAATACTTTTTTCGTTTTGTATGTAATTATAAGGACAAGGGTTACATGAAATAAATTGTACTGTAAGAGCTTCAGCATCCCACCGCTGTAACAACTGTAGAAACCTAGACTGACTTGGGCATCCTAATAATAAGACTCGGCATGCGTAAAATAGACTGTTTGATTTTAACTCTATATATGGTATTTATACACACAATAGATCCTTCAATTGTTTGAATGTCATATTCTTCTTACAATAAATTCAAATGTTTCAGCCAATCTGCCAAACAGGATGACATATTCGAGAGGTACAGTATGAAAGAAAGAGAGAGGGAAACAAAAGACAATAGGGAGATCTTCAAAATATTGACAGAATTAACAAACTGACATTCCGTTGCTATTTTATTTCTTCGCATTACGCACATTAACACGCCAATTATCTCTTACATAAAAGACAAACTTCACTTTTCTTTATATTATTTTTTTTTTTATATTTAACCTACACTAATCTTATAAAACCGAAGAGCTTGTTTGCTTGAACACGTTAATCACAGGAACTACTGGTCCGATTTGAAAAATTCTTTCGATGACAGATAGCTCATTTATCGATTAAAGCTTCACATTCATCATCACGCTAAGACCAATAGGAGCGGAGCACCAATGAAGAATGTTTCAAAAACGTTTTTTTCCCCTTGAGAGCTTCCGCTGCGTATGAGCGTTAGTCCAAAGTAACTATTCCACGCGGACGAAGTCGCGGGCAGAGGCTAGTGGTAATAATAAAAAGTAAATTAAATAACAACAGAGAATGTTAACAATAACGTATGCCTGTTCACCAAGAATTGTTACGCTTTATTTTTCATTCACGTTTGAGAGAGAAGAATTAACTAATCTACTGAAATGACATTTCTTAATATAATTAAATTCCACTCAGATGGCTCTTTCAATATCAGTAGTATCGGTGAAACAGTATTATTTGATATAGTATTTACTGAAGACTTTCATTTCTGTGAACTCATTTAAAAAAGGATTCAAGCAGAAGCAAAATCTTTGTACAATTTGATGAGAATACATCTACACTACGTATGTGTATATTTAAAATGGAATTCGCTCAATATACATAAAATATTTGTAACAAATTTGAATACGAATTTCTAAAGTTTTTCCATATATTTTTAGAAGTCTCATAAGCTATAAGATTTGTTAGACAAAACTTGACTTAATTAATCAATTGCATTTTATGAACTCTCGATTAATTTACACAGATATTACTAATAATAATAAGTAATAAATCAACTTTTAAGACACTTTCGAGCCGAAAATATCCACAGGCATCGCAGCAGATGTTTTAGGATTATATCAATATAAACTTCATTTACATTTTATTGATAGTAATTTTATAGTATTGAATTAATGTAGAATTAATTAGAACAAGAGTGCATGGATTTTTGCTGATAACATCAAAGCAATAATAAAATTTACTGAGAATTTGGAGGTAAAGTAGCAATATAGTCACGCGCAGACCTCGAAAGTTCACTCACTCTTTGCGGGCATTTAAAGCAATTTGACCATTTCAAAGGATGAATAGAGAATACCAGATATGCGAGCTATATTGCGGATGCATATTTCGCAATGTCTCTTTTAGAGTGAAACCTTTTTTTTCTATCACCTCAAATTTTTTCGTCCATCTATCGCATGTCGCATTACAGCCGGTGCACGGCCGCGGTGTAGGGGTAAAATGAAAGGCGCGCGGTAGACCAGCCAAGGCCAATATGGCGGCACCCATGGCTCAATTTAAAATGATTTAAATAAATATTGTGCTCAGTTTTTAACATGCGTCTATCGTCTCAATAATTGTATTTATTATGTATTCCGTACTCTAATACGCAGATTGAAACTACAATAGTTGGATCTTTTGTCTACTATTGATCTCCTATTATCATTCCTATTTCCCAATTATTGAGTTAAGATTAAAAACGCGAATTTAATACCCTAAATCGAATATTTTTCAGTTAAATGCCTACGGTCCGAAAAAAAGTTTCACTTGCATCGTTATTTCATAAAACAACACTTTTTTTAAATTAATTAAAGTTATTGTAAAGGAAGTACTAGAAACTGGCTTCAGGGACACGATTTATTTATATAGGATGGTATCTTTCATCAAGTACGTAACTATGGAATATGATTGGTTTGGTTGGCTTACACTAAAACAATTGATAGGATAATGAGAATTTTATTATTATAGATTTAACTTCTTAAGTACGTTTTCGTAAGAAGTTATTTAATGTATTTTTTTACAACATTGTTACTGCGGATATATGTAAATGGAACGTCCAAAAATTTGTTTCACCCATACCACTTATTTTATAATTAAGGGAAAAGGAAGAAGAAAATAACTGGTACTATATTTGATTACTGAGAGTTGTTACCTCCCTAACTTGACTTGAAAAGATTTGTATTACAGTGAGCATAGATAAACATATATATTAAAATAAAATAGCGACACCAACATTTTATAATTATTTACATATAAATCTGGCGATAGTTCTACAGCGTCCCTGAAATAAATCTATAACTACCACGAAGATGGAAATTCAACGCTTGGAAATAATATACTTAATTTATATAACAGATGGAATTTGGTGACAATTGTCTCAATATCTTCAAGTTCATACGATAACAATTGTGATGTATCGGCATAATGAGGGCACATTTTAAGTAAGATCGGTCTTATCATCGCGACCGGTTCCAACTTGTAAAATCTACGGGCACCCAGGTGAAAATTAAAGATGCATGGGTAGATAATATCGTATTTCTTATATCCGTTAAAATAATTTCAACACGCACATAATAATTTAAATATGAGACCAAAAGGACCGAAATACAAAAGTGGATTAATTCATTGCACGTTTAAATTGATGCTTCAAATAATTTCGCGGCAACATTGCATGAAATTCAATGGCCTATACATGTTTACGCTAGTAATAAATCAATAAACTTTTAGATTGTTATGAGACCATTGTAAATGAAAAAGACTACTTTTCGCCATATTCACCTTATTTTCATCTTTTTTTTACACCATAGCACGCAAACGAACAGATGGGTCACCTGATGTTAAGTATTCACCACCGTCCATAGACAATTACAACACCAGAGGAGTCGCAAGTGCGTTGCCAGTCTGTAGTGGGGGGGGGGGGGGGTAAGGGGAAGTGGGCCTCCGGCGCTCTCATTGACCGAACGAAACGCAGCAATGCAAGCACTGGTTTTTCACGTCGGTGTTTCTGTGGGTCGGGTGGTAGTACCCCGGGCGAGCCAACCCATTCATGCTGAAACCAGTAATAGCTTCAGCGTCCCTCTACAACCTACAATCTCCCTTACTCTAATCACAATTGTTCGCGACAATTTATAGTGTTTTGTGTTAATTAGTGATGTATATTTAATTGTGCTTAGTTTTATAGTGATTTGTACAAATAGTGCATAGCTTTGATAGTAGTTAGATAGTTTTGTCCACAATTAAATATATCTATTGGATCGTGTTTTATTTTACAACATAGAATAGTATATACGTATATGATATTATAATTAGAAATAGTTATACGTATATCTTGTTATTATAGTTATATGTGGTGTAGTTATACATACTTATGGTGTAACTATCTAGAAATAGTATAGTTTAAAGTATTATAAGATTTTACTGACACTGAATCAGTTTCAATGAAGGCCTATATTCAAACCTCTTCATTACGGCCACCCATTACCCTGATATCTCTAATACGCATTAATCGGTTGATTCGACCATAACGTAATTGACTAACTCATTGATAATGCGTGATGACTATTGATGGAGTATTGACTCAATCATCGTTAATTAAATTGAGACATTGATCTATCTAGTTTAGTAGAAAATTGGCCCAATAACTTCTAGTCTGAGGTTACCGATGTATATATTATGTATAAGGATTTATTTCAAATTTAAGAACGTTCATAAATGAAGTAAATTTTAACCCTGTTAAATGACGCTGAGCGAGTACATTGCGAAGAATTCTGGACGTTTAAATAAATGGGCATGCAGTAAAAAAATTGGAGTTTTTGGCGGGTTCTTGGAATGTCATGTAGTGGATTTCATATTTTATCCATTATCTTATCTTATTAAGCTCTGTATTGTGCAATATTCATGGCGTTTTGCGTAATATTATTTGTTTATTTTGCACAAGTGTAGTGGAAATAATACCACGGAGTATGGATTCTGACTTGCCACAAAACGTCCTAGGAAAGTTCTAACAGGCTGGCCACCAACTTGTTAGGACATTGAAATGATCGCAAGAAACTTATAATACCATTACCTACTCGACGATGGCAGCAATAAACTACTAGAATTTTGATTGCCAAAATAAAACCTAAAAAATAATTGGTATAATACATTTCTGGGCTTTTGAATATTTCAATATAAGATATATCTGATCTTGGAAACAGGATATAATGGAACAATTACAGGTTAGCATTGTTTTTATATCTCAAATTAATAATCACATGGCTTTCTTGGATATTACAGAAGTTAATCACAACTGAAAACATAAGGTACTTTTTCTTAATTATATAATTGGATAGATTCGATAAAACACTTTATACGTCAATTTATTTAAAATCAAAATACTCTTTATTCAATTTAAGCTCTGAGAAGGCACTTATGAACGTCAATATTACCACCGGTTCGGAAAACAACCCAGTCATCGAGAAGGATCTTCAAGAAACTCGATCTGGTTTATCTTTTCATAATACATAACATTATTTTTAATTATTACAACATAATAGACAGTATATTAGTTTTTGATGCACAGAGAGAGGCGTCACTTCCAGATCTCCATCATTGAAATATTGATCCACCCTGTAATAGCCTTTATGTATTAAGACCCGCTTAACATGACACTTGAACTTACTATCTGGCAAATCGGTAATGTGTTTTGAGACTTTGCTATAAAACCTAACACTATTAGCTAAAAAACGATTATTGGTCTTAGTGAGCCAGAAACATGGAGTGACCAGTTTGTTATTGTTTCTAGTGTTTACATTACGTCGGTCTTTTACTAAATACAGATTATCTAAGATCTAAGATATTAAAGACCTTGTTTAACTATCCCAATTACGTTAAATAATTACATTAGTATAAAGGCAGATGGATATAAGAGTAGAAGAAAACTGAAGAGGATATTGATGAATTGTCTGATTAATGATATGTGTATAAAACGTGTGTATACTGAGATGATAGCTGATACAGGAGAGTGGACAAGGAAAACCTATTATGCTCAGCCTACTTACGTAGAAAAATAGTAAGAAGAAGAAGAAGAATATACTGAACAAAATGCGGATGACAGAAAAGGATGCGTAACGGATTTGCAGATCGCTTAAATAAATTTATGTTTTCTCGGATGCCAAAATACTTGTTTATAAACAATCCAGTTCTTTACGAACAAAGTTATATTTTACATAAATTCAAATATTATCATCAACATACCAATTGCCAATAAGCTATAGCAGTACGAAAAGAAAACATACGATTTACGAATCCTACCGACTTGGTTTTTGATACCCAATCGAGAAAAATATAGCAATTCGCATCCAAAGCACACTCGCTGAAACAACATCAGGCCGAAACCTGAAATAAGGAAGCAATAGATCGTAAAATAAGATGGAAACAATCGTAGCTACTTGTTGATGTGGAAATAAGAGTGTAATTCGTAATACAGTCACGTTTCTGTAGAGGTCTTAGCGTACTCAGCCTAAGTGTGTTGAAAGGGGACCTGGTTTTTATATCCCTCTCATTTTTATCTATTATTAGCAACAATACTGAGAAAATAATAAAATAGTCCAAACAACTAAAAATAATATTATAAGTTCAACATTACGAGATATTATATTGAAAATAAGATTACATTCAAAGGAACGTCCGCTCTCTATGAGATCTCGACACGTAATCACCGCTATTCAAGACTGGCCCGTAATTTACACGTGTAACCACTCATCACAAATATATATTCGAAATCTACCCACGATATGTTACATTATCTAACTAACCTTGGTTTCTCTATATTTATTATTTATTACGTATACAGTTAATTTAAAAGATGCTGAAAATTTAAATAAGTTTTTATATGAACCTAAATTAAATAATGATTCCTGGAAAATGCTTGTAGAAGACGAGGTATTTTAATTACATTCAATGTATAATTTCTTAGTTTTTAATATTTGATTATAATATATATATATATATATATTTAAATGCCGTTGTCATACCATAAGCTCAAAGCTGATTAACACTCATTGAAGTATAAACCATCCATCCGCCTACGTAAAAATTCGACTTTATTTGTGTGGGGAGATCTAAAATTTTTCATATTACAGATTATAATAAAGTAACGCAGTAACTATCTGACAGTATGTTTGCACAAAATTCAAGAATTTAGAACAAAATCGCACTGTTAAATACAGGAGTTGAATTTATCCGCTAACACAATAAAAAAATGCTCCTTAAACTTTTGTAAGTCTCCATATCTTAATATATATATTTCTTGTGTGCGTGTGTATGTGACTGAACTCCTCCTAAACGACTGGACCGATTTTGATGAAATTTTTTGTGTGTGTTCGTGGAGATTCGAGAATGGTTTAGATTCACAATTGGACCCGGCAGGTGGCGCTGCGTTCGACTTTTAGGATTTTTTTTGTTTTCAAGGCAGGACAACGTCCGCCCGGTCCGCTAGTATGTACTATAGAATACTTAATAAGAAACCACAACAACATAAGTGTATATTCAATACATAAATATTTTAGAACCTATAATGAGAAAGTCGAAGATAAGAGCCAGTTTATTAAAAGCCTAGAAAAACACTATAAAACATAACGTAACGTAAATAGATTCCTTTATTATATAAAGGCCGTCCACTAAACTCGGGCACAATGGCCGATGTGAACTGCCGAGAATGGCATTCTGTGTCCCACAATGGCCACAATAAACACGACAACCAATTTTGTCACAACTCATTGGGTCTTATCTTGAACACAAATCCTCCTAGGGAAAGTTTTCCTCTACTATTGTGACTCTTAGATCAATAGAAATTGTGTCCTATTACAATCGCGTAAATTCCATTGTGCGTTGTTATTCTAACATATGAGACTGGTTGAGGGATGCATACACTCTTAAGGATATTGGACGTACACAAATAAATCACTCTAATGAACACAATTAGAAGCTGACTGATACAAAACCTATAAGTTTTTTTACTAAATCTATAATAATTATATGAAAGTCTAGTGGCATGATGTTTGTCCACGATGAACACGAAACTACTCAACCGATCTTCATGAAAGTTCATGAAATTTTGGCCCAATTTGTGAGATAGGATAATTTGTATTTTCATTAATGCCCTCAATATTTTTTAATTACAAATTAAATTATTGTGAATGTTGATTATTGTTATTAATTGTAAGTTTCATCAGTCTCGAACAGATGACGCTGTAAATTAGTTTGTTGACAGAAAACTGTAGAACCGACTGTTAAAGATAGATGCCGCCACGTTTTAATTTTGAATGTCTTTTTCAGTAACTGAGCCGTAGCAACACGTGGACGGGTCAGCTAGTAATCTATAATATTGGCTGATGGATTACTTTAATTTTGTACCGACGCATAGTTATTTTGAAGGCTTTTTTTCTTCTTTTTTTTCAGCAGTTACACACTTCGCAAGTATTTGTCAAATGACCTAAATCAATTACGCATACAATATCTAGTTGATTCGATGTAGAACTAGTAGATTCAAGTTGCTGACTGGATACAACAAAAAAGGAACAGGGTCATTTACCATATAATACATTTAAATCAAAATTAAATGTGTTTTTCCAAAATAGTCCATATTACAATTAGAAAGAGTTTACAGACTCTAAGAACAACAATTAAACATGTGCTCTGTGGTTTTATGTAAAATAATATGTTAAAAAATATACTTATTTGTTATTATTACTTTTATTCGACATATAATAGGTATTTACCTATGAAATTGCCGTTCTGCAGTACTGGTCATTTCAAATCAAAATAATTTTTGTTTGGCTAAGAATTCTAATTTCAAATTAATTTTATTTTAAAAACATGGACTTCTTTTTCCAAAAGTAGTCATTTGTTTATTGATTAGTGTTACATTTTCATCGCATTTCAATCTTTTTTGTCATCATGGATACGTTAAAAATTACAGTAATTATGGAATATGAGTACCGTCGTGGCAGCAACGCGGCACAAGCGGCACGCAACATCAACGACGTTTACGGAGCTAACACTACAAATCAACGCACCACCTGTTATTGGTTTGCTCGCTTCCGTTCTGGGAATTTCGACCTGAAAAATGAACCTCGCGGTCGTCCGAAGACTTTGGTCGACAATGACGAATTAAAGGCGTTTGTGGAAGCTGATGATACACAATCTACGGCTGAATTAGCAGCAGCTTTCGACGTTAGCGTCAAAACAATATTGGTCCATTTGCGTCAAATTGGCAAGGTAAAAAAGCTTGAAAATGGGTGCCCCACGAACTCAATGATCGCCAGCGCGAGTACGCATCGAGACGTGCCTTGCACTGCCTCAACAGACACAAATGAAGGAATTTTGAACCGGATTGTTACCTGCGATGAAAAATGGATTCTGTTTGATAACCGCAAGCGCTCAGCAAGTTGGTTGGATCCTGGTTCAGCACCTAAACAATGCCCTAAACGAAAACTTACGCCTAGAAAAGTGATGGTCACTGTTTTGGTGGTCTAGCGCCGATGTGATTCATCACAGCTTCTTACCAAACGGGGTGAGCATTACTGCAGATGTGTACTGTGAAGAACTGAACACAATGATGGAGAAGCTGGCACATCTCCAACCAGCATTGGTCAATCGCTCGTCTCCGCTGCTCCTGCACGACAACGCGCGACCTCATACTGCACAGCAGACGGTCTCCAAGTTGCAAGAATTGCGCCTACAGACTACTACTTTTTTCAGAATTTGGATAACTCCTTGGCGGGAAAAAAATTCAATACCCGAGGGGCAGTACAAAATGCCTTTGAAGAATTTGTTGCCTCCCGTCCAGCTGATTTCTTTAAGAAGGGCATCAATAAACTGCCACTGCGTTGACAAAGATGCATTGATTGCATGGGTGATTACTTCGATTAATACAAATAAAAAATACATGAAAAAAATTCGTTTAAATTTTTTCGTACAAAACGGCAATTTCATAGGTAAAGACCTAATCTATATTAATATATAAAGCTGAAGAGTTTGTTTGTTTGTTTGGTTGAACGCTAGGATCTCAGGAACTACCAGTCCGATTTGAGAAAACCCTTCGGTTTTAGATAGCTCATTTATCGAGGAAGGCTTTAGGCTATATATCATCATGCTAAGACTAATAGAAGCAGAGCACCAATAAAAAATGTTTCAAAATCGGGCACATTTTTCCTTTTGAGAGATTTCGTTAGCATTAGTGTTATATACGTTGCCATGGTAACGTGGTAAGTTTCTATCGCAAACCTTTTCAAAGTTTATTTTGTTTTCCTGTTCAAAAAGTTTATACTACTTTTATTTCCAATTTTTTATTTGTTCTCTATTACGTATTATAAAAATAAAGTTTGTGTATGTACAATTAAAATAATAACTTTTTGATGAATGGATAAATAACCAAAAAATTTTTTTTTATACTTTGTCTATATTTTTAGATTATTATATTTTGTCTGTTTGTTTGTTTGTTCCGGGTAATCTCCAAAACGGCTGGACCTATTTTAACGGGAATTTTACTTTTTACTGCCAGATAGCCGAAATTATAGCGGTTGACATATTCTATTTTATTTGTCCGCGGCTTCGTCCGCATTGCTATTTCCAAAATGGTTGGACCAATTTTCACGGGATATTCACTGGTAGATTGCAGACCTCATAAAAAGTAATTTAGGTTTTTTTCAGCCGCAGTGGAATATCCGAAATCCTTGAATTACTTTTCACGGGACTTTCACTGGCAGACAACTAACTAATGAGCTATTTTATTTTAAGGTAGTGGGCTCGGCAGACGTTGTCCCGCCCTGATAATAAAAAGAAAACCGTGACAAATTATACCTAAACCTTCCCCATGAACCGTTCTACCTACTGGTGAAAACAGCATTAAAATCCGTTCTGTAGTTTTTGACTTTATCGCGAACAGATAAACAGACAGATCGGAGGACTTTGTTTTACACTATGTAGTAATGAACTGTTACTTATGCATTTTTTCGTGTGAAATTGATCAAAAATAATTTGTTTAATGTAAACAAGCGCGTGAGACGTGCGCTGTACTGGACTCCAAGAATAAATGTTTGTAAGTTGAATTATATTATCATTTTGGTCAATTTGGCAGCAATTTTGTTTTATTTACCGCGTTTGCATCTAAATAACTCGGTGATTATAGCAACGTATAAGAATTACACAAGTATATTGACAATATGGGCATGTTATATCTATATAATAAACAATTTAACACAAATTGTTCGATAATGTATAGTTTAAAATTTTCATTACTTTCTTATATAGTGTTAGTGAGCACCGAGGGTGGTATATAGTGGTTAAAGTTCCAGGTATGTTGCTGATGATAAATCCCTTCCCATTCGATATACTATACGTATTCACATATCTAATGTACACGTAACATAATACAGTAGATGGCATGCGTGTAGTAGCTACAAATGTTTTTGAAAAAGTATTTCTGTAATGTACACCCCTACTTACAATTTTACATTTTTTTAATTCATTTCAAAAAAACGCGTGCGGAGCCGCGGGGGACAGCTAGTATAATATATTACTTAAGTACAATACACTGTTAAATAAATGACGTTTCATGTAACATTACCTTTTGTTTTATCAGTGACATATTACAAAACAAAGTCTTCTGCCACGTCTGTCTGTATGTCCGTTCGCGATAAACTCAAAAATTAATGAACGCTTTTCATGAGGTTTTCACAAGTAGGTAAAGTGATTCATGAGGAAGGTTTAGATATATAATCTGTGAAAAGTTTTTTTTTTATGATCAGGGCGAGACAACGTCCGCCGGACTCGCTAATAAAAATTATGAATTATTAACAAAGACAATCCAAGCCAAGTTGTAACCACTTTAACGTTCTACCAATATTTGCAATTTCGACAGAGAGCTCTGCTCTCGCCACCAAGCAATGTGAAGATATCAAGTCCCTTTTAATCTAAAGCGTTAATCAGTAATGCATTGCCTTAGCGGTTTATATCTTCTTCTTCTTACCCTTATCCCACCTAAGTAGGGTCGGCACAACATGTTTTCCTTTTCCACTCTCCCCTGTTAGACGTCGTCTCGGTATTCACACCTTTTATATACATATAATTTTTCATACAATCCACATCATACCTTTTTCGGTCATCCTTTACTTCTTCCTATATCTATCCACCTTCATACTCAAGACTTTTCTAGTTACATGGCTTTCGTTTCTTCTCATAACATGGCCGTACCATGCTAACATATTACTCCTCAGCTTCTCTATCAGTGCTACTAATTTCAAATTTCCTTTGATATACTCATTCTTGACCTTATCCACTCTAGTTACACCACACATCCACCGTACGCATCTCTACCACATGAAGTCTTTTTTCATCCCTCTCTTTCGTAGCCCAGTACTCGGATCTATAACACGACTGGTCTTATTATAGTTTAATACATCTAACAGGTTTATATATGTCTAAAAAAATTATAAAACAAAGTAGATTTACATATATAATATACGTATATTATACTTATATACAATTAGAGAAAAGTCGATGTATTCTAATAAAGATGTTAGGAGTTTTCGGGCAGTTATATATGTAACACTGACTAAATCTAATGACGTACATCCAGATAATGTATTATAGAATTATACATATTAATAGTACCTACAAAAACACCGGTGTTGGTATATTAAGGATATTATTGATATTATCCAGTATTGATTTTTTGTCTTTTATTTATAATCAAAAAGTATTGATTATGTTTAACGCTATTTTAATTAATATTGAGTAATTCTCTTTCGATTAAAGACTTTAGTTACATTAGATATATAGTGTACATCAAAGTTACCTCTTTCAAAGAACATATTAGAAAATATCACAGATTTAAAATTGTCCGCATTAAAAGTTGTTTATGTGAATATTGAATATTGTTATTTTATATACCTTTAGTTTAAATACCGTAACCATAAAGAATTGATCTAAATCGTTTAATTCTTATGAGAACGTATTACTACATATGAGTTATACGTTATTACAACATACAAGTCGATATGATTCACAAAAGTCGGAAGGTTCTTGTGATATTGGATATGACTAATCTAGTATATAACATTACAGAAGTATGGACACATTCTTAAGCTACGCTCAAAGTGTGAGGTATAGAGATCGTGTAACTTTGAAACACGAATGCAAAATCTAATCTACGACCATACAAACAGTCGGCTATGTCAACAGAATTTCGTTTCTGCGAGACATCAAAGCTACGCTTCTATTACGTTACGAAAGAAAAATTCGTTTAATATTTATGAACTAATTACTTATTATGAAGATCAAAGCTAAGTAATTAATTTATCTAAATATAATCCAGCCTCTCTATCTGTATTAATGAGACGGTAACATCTGTTTCTAAGAAAGTTATTTCATATAATAGAAAGCAATCTTGTATTTGAAGTGAAATTTCTTATAGGAAGCTTAAAACTCTGATCGGGAACCTTTTTGTGTGACGAAAAAAGGTGGAGGTAAACATTGTGTCGGGTAGAGTGTTTTTAACACCGGTTCTCATCCGATCTGCAAAATTAAGCAACGTTGGGCGCGGTCTGTATTTGGATGAGTGAGCACCTGGCAGCACTACGTGTCCGTAGGCTTTTTATTGTATATTTTTCATAAAAAAAATTCCCAGTAATACAAAAGTTTCACTTCACGCATAAATGTTCTGATCAATTGTTTATTTTATCTATTTTGAGCATTAGATCTAACCTCTGTAGCAAACATTTGTTGATATTACGATTCTCAAACTTTAAGACATCACAAAAAGGATATTTACTTGGACGATTTTTAAGTTAACTAAGCTATTTACATTAACATGAAATTCTGTAACTAACAAATCTACTCTATACATACAATAAAAATGAAGTGTCTGTATGTAATATCAAAATTTTAAAAAGTAACTGCCAATCAGTTTATGAATTAGTAATATATTAGTATGAATGTATACACGCTACAGATAACAAAAAAGCAATTGTTAAATTTTTTGTCGGTTTGTCTGTCTGTCTGTTTGTTCTAGGTAATCTCCGAAACGGCAGGACCGATTTTGACAGGAATTTCACTGACAAATAGCTGAAATTACAGCGGGTTACTTAGGCTACATTAAATTAGACTAGCTATTAATCGTGGCTTCGTCCGCAACGCTAACTCCAAAACGGATGGACTGATTTTCACGCATTTTCACCGACAGATAGAAGACATTATAAGTAGTAATTTAGTTTATTTTAATTTAGACTAGCTGTTAACAGTGGCTTTGCCCGCAGTGCTATCCAAAACCCAAAACGGTTCGACCGATTTTTACGAGACTTTCACCAGTAGATAGCTGATCTTATAGGAAGTAATTTAGGTTATTCTATTTTAGACTAACTGTTACCCGTGACTTCGCATGAAATTTAGCAAAAAATATGTTGTTCAATGTAAACATGTGCATATGTCGTGCGTTGTACTGGACTCCAAGAATAAATATAATTGAAATTCATATATATATATATCTATGTATGTAATTTGAATTATATTGTCATTTTGGACATTTTGGCGGCCATTTTTTTTTATTACTGCGCTTTCGTCTACATAACTCAATAACCATAGTAACATACTAGACTATTGTATCGAGTTCAATGAGCACTATTTAAATTGTCGAATATTATAAACTGCTTAGGCAGATATCAAGTTTCATATCTTGATTTATATTTATGCGAGACGTCAGCTCATTCATTGTTTAAATTGAACATTATAATTATTAATAGTAATTTTGGAGATAGAAGGGGTCTTTCTAATAAGAAATTAGATCATAAACGTATTATTATTGACAATATGAGCATATTATATCATTATAATAATACATTTAAGTAATTGTTTCATTAGTTCCTTATACCGTATAAGTGAGCACTGAGGTAGTTATATGGTGGGTTAATGTTCCAAATACGTTGCTGATGATAACCCCCATTTCACACACTGTTAGTATTTATATATCTAATGTATACGTTACATGTTACTGTAAGTGACGTGCGTGTTGTACTTATAATTACTTTTAAAGAGCATTTCTGTAACTGTGCATGTTCTCACAATTTTATATTTCTTTAATACAATTTTTAAAAAATTTAAATATAACTAATATCCCGTACAGAATGATTATATAGTCATCTTTTATTCATCTCTGTTAAAAAATCTGTTAACAATTTATAATTAACCAGAAGTATCCAGCGGTTTTACCAACGTTTAATTTTTCCCTTTCTCGGCCCCCGACACCTCGGGCCGCGCCACACGGCCCGCACGCACTACTCACTCTACATTCTCAATTTTTTACGGTAATTTCTCTACTCTTAAACGTCGTAACGTGATGTTAAATAGGAAAGTTATATCAACTAATAATTTTTTTGTAAATCGGACCAGTAAGTTACAAATTTTAAAGCATTCGGAGAACCAAAAAAAAATTGTGTGGTTTTATGAAATCACGATGCAAGTGAAACTTTTTTTCGGATCGTAGTCATTTAACTGAAAATTTTTCGAAAAATCATTCGATCTTGGGTGTTAAAATCGCGATTTTAATCTTAACTTAATAATTGGAAAATCGACATGATAACGGGAAATCAATAGCAGACAAGATGATACACATATTGGCCATGGCTGCTCTGCCGAACGCCTTTCATTTCACTCCTACTCCGCGGCCGGCAGTAAAGCGACATGCGATAGACAGGGAAAACATTTGAGGCGATGGAATAAAGTTTGACTTTAAAAACGATTTTCGTTATGGAAGCATGACAATACCAATAGATTACTTAATAATTTAAACAAAATCCTGTAAACAATTGCAAACCTTTTCATATTTCCTCATAAAAGAAAATTAAAAAAAAAATAAAAATGGGAATTAAAAATTTAATTATATTAATTAATTTAAGAAAAAAAAAGGGGGAAGAAATTTTTGAAAGGGGAGAAAAAAAAAAAAAATTTTAAATAAAAAAAAAGAAGAAGTTAGGTAGGTTAATAATTTAAAATAAAAAAAAAAAAAAAAAAAAAAAAAAAAAAAAAAGGAGAGGAAAGGAGGGGGGGGGGGGGGAGGGGGGGAAAAAGAAGAAGAAAAAGGGTGGGGAAAAAAAAGAAAAGGGGAAAGGGAAGAGGGAAAAAAAAAGGGGAAAAAAAAAAAGAAGAAAGGGAAGAAAATAAAAAAAAGAAAAAAGAAAAAAAAAAAGAGGGGAAAAGAAAAACGAAAAGAGAAAGAAAGGACGGGAGACGAGCAAGAGACCGGACGGAAAGGAAGGGGATCGGGAAAGAAAGGGAAGAAAAAAAAAAGAAAAAAGGAAGAAAAAGAAAAAAAAAAAAAATATGAGGGGAGGGTAAGGAAAAAAAAAGAGAAGAGGGGGGGGGAGGTGGAAAAAAAAAGAAGGGAGGGGAGGGGGAGAAAAGAAAAACAAACAAAGAGAAAAAAGGAGGAAGAGGGGAAAAAGAAAAAAAGGAAAATGAAAAATAAAAAAAAAAAAAAAAAAAAAAAAAAAAAGAAGATAATGAATCTTCACATAACAAAAAACAAATCAAGTAAAAAAAAAAAAAAAATAAAATACAAAACAAACGGGCAAAGAAAAAAAAAGAAAAAAGAGGGAAAAATGCCCGGCCCCAAACGCAAAACCCAAACCCACCACAAGCAGAGAAAAAGAGCAAGAAAGAGAAGAGAAGAGGGAAGGAGGAGGAGAGAGAAACGAAAAACAGAAAAAAAAAAAATAAATAAAGGAGATAACAAAAAAAAAAAAAAAAAAAAATAAATAATAAAAAAAAAAAAAATCAAATAGAAGAAAAAAAAATAAAAGAAAAAAAATTTTTTAAAAATATTAAATTTTTTTAAAAAAAAAAAATAATATTAATAAATTTAATATATAAAAAAAAAAAAAAAAAAAATTATTTATTTATTTTTATTATAATATTTAAAAAATTTTAAATTATTTATTAAAAAAAAATAAAAAAAAAAAAATAAAAATTTTATATATAAAAACATAAAAAAATAAATAAAAAAATAAAAAAAAAAAAAAAAAAAAAAAAAAAAACAAAAAAATAAATAAATAATAATTAATATCTATTTCATAATACCGAATTCACCCTAAATTGATAACGGTAAATACCGTATCAAATAAAAGTGTATAGCAGAACTCTCCTTGAGTCGGGTAAAGTTTCGAAACATATAAATCAGGCATGCATTTTGTAAACGTCGATGTGAAACCTCGTAGGGAAATAAATCTACGAGATTAGGATGGATTCTCGCATGCCATGGACGGCGATGTTGTCACCACGCTTTATTATAAATTCAAGACATAAAAAAACATCTTGTAATCAATTTTCTGTCGCTCATATATCTAGCTCCTTACTTCCCAAAGTGGTCCACGGGGGTCTACGTGGCGTGACAAAAAAATTAGTGTTCACAATTCGTAAGCGGGAGTCCACGAAAATTTATCTGCTTTCGATAGTGAAGAACTAAAATGTTGGCTTGACTCCACCTATCAATGTAGGCAGATAATATTTTAAGAGGCTCAGCGACTGCTACTTGTAAAATCCTGCATATTCCATATTCAGTACGTAATGCAAATTTCCGTACTTAGATCTAATCTATACATATATTCTCAAGTTTTGGGAATATGGTAGAAATATGGTCCACTGGAACCAACTAAATTTTGAAATTGGTCTATGAGAAAAAAAGTTTGGTAACCTCTGACTTAGCTGATCCTGATCCATGGAAATAATTATGTGACTCAGCGAATTCATTAGAATCCTAAATACGCTGCTGTTCTTTCTTTCTTACGCGAGCACTTATCATTTGTTGAATTTATGTTATAAATTAAAGAGGAACACAGTACTTGGTTACGTGGCCTAAAACTGTAACAGCCTAAGCCCAGAGATCTAACTAGCCCTAGAACATACTTAGGATCCTTGGTGGTAGATTTTCAAGTCGAGGATTTTAATTAACCAAACACCCGTTAGATAAGGCTTATCGCTATGCTATAGATCTATGTCATTGTTTCCCTTATGAAAAAATCTTTAGCAGTATCCCTAAAGGGCTAGCCGTTCATCCCCATGCTATAAATCCTAATTGTGAAATAGAACACCTATAAAGGTGTTGTCTCATAAGTATTCAAAAGGGACTAAAATACACAGTCTGATATCGGCAATAAGCAGTTGTAGTTATCCATAGGTGTCAATAACTATTTACCATCGGGCGAACCACCTGGCCGATTTCTATACTTAGTTATACCAGGTTGGTAGAACATAGCTAAAATGTTTGTACTCGATTTCATGGTTGCCATCACACATATAGTGGGAGAATTGTCGCAGTGAATGTCTTTTAGTTTTTCGAGTTTTGAGAATCAGGTATAATGACAGTAACGATGGATAATTTTTGAAGTGAAAACTTCTCTAGCCGCGTTGAGCGATTTTGTAAGATAAATTTATTTAGTAGAGAAAAAACTCATGGATTTTCATCACCGTTAACTTCGATATGTTCCCGACGTATTGCACTTGTGCTAGATATTCTAGATATTATTATACTTGACTGTATTATATGCGTGTTTCAATTTTTGTATGGGTAAAATCGTGTAATTTCGTGTCACCAGCCGTCACCGATGACAGCGACATACTCGCGCGACGTATTGCGCTTGCGTAAACTAACGACGCGTAGTATAGCGACCTGTATATATGTATTATGCAGCTCATCGTATTTTTGAACAATTAATAAACTGTATAAATCCATATAATTATTGATAAGAGTGCCAATAAATGTGAAAATTTGACTAATTTTAATAGTTTCAATTTACAAATTATAAAATTTCAATAATTCTGACTATAAATGATTTCAAAATTACAAATCGTATAAGTAATTCTATTGTTTTGAGTTTTCACTTCTTTTGGCAGTCCTTATATCTGACTCGACTTTTTTTTCTTTTTCACTATATTTGCTACTAGATACAGTGCCAAAAATAGGGTAAAACTTACGTCAGTCGACACGAACACGATACTATGAAACGAACATACTAAAACTACAACTGAAAGTAGCCACATTAACGCATAAAATATGGTTACAAGAATAGAGTAAAACAGCCTCTATGGTAGGAAAAGGGTAGGACCGTTGCGTCCGACGCGGGCCGGTCGCGGTCGTTCTCATCGAGCGATAAACCGTTTGTTTACACGACACGTTACCCCAAAACCGGGTCTCGTTCTAATAATTCTATATGATGGAGAGAGACCCTATTACAATAAAAACGTCGAGAATTGGCCTTTTTATTTTCGATGGTGTTATTACAATTGCTTTGTGTTATTCTATTTTAGTTACCATTTATGATTACTTAGGGCTACTACATCAAGTTGATCTTTTACAAAAATGAGACGAAAGTTTTTATCTGATTTTGCAGATGTGTGTCGACTATTTCTAAACTATTTTTTCAATTAATCTATATATAAATAAGCAGTGGGGATACGGTTAAGAACATCTAACTTATATGTTTCTCAACCGTCTTTCTTCGTGCTTTTCTTCTTTTATAACTATTGACGAGCTTTAGTGTTAAATTGGTTTTTTTCTCTATGTTCTAAGTCCGATCACTGGTCGAGCACCTGTTTAAATAATTACTTGATTATTAAACTGTTGACCGGAATCTTCTTATGACACGTTAGGGAAAAATTTTCAATACGCGTTAAATACAATGTAGGTTGTAGGTATATATATATATATAGGACTACGTCTAGTAGTATACAAAAATGAGTAAATGTATTGTTGGAAATAAATGAAAATGTCGGGTAGTTATACTGCGTCGGCCCATATAAGGAGCGGCGCTTGCCATGTTGACTCTCTTTCGGTGGCCGTCATATCGTGCGATAGCTCTGTCCGAACTAGTGTCGAGTGATTAATTGTTAGAATTTATTCTTAGCCGTTTTTATATCTAAATTGGCTAGTTCTCTGTTTTTAATAATCAATAATTGTTTTAAAAATTGCTAACAGTATAGTTAAATATTTATACTACGGGAATTCATATAATATTTAGTTTATTAGTATGCTCATATACCGGGTGTTAGGAGACCGCTTCCGAAAACGAAGACAGACGATAGTACTAATGATACCTTTGATGATGGGAAGGAAAAAAAATCAATCCTGATTTTAAAAAAATCATATTTTGAAAACGTCTTATTAGCATTATTTACATTACTTTACTAAAAAAAAAACAGCAATGTATAACAAAAACAAAAAAACTGCTGGGGTCAACGAACGTCAGCTAGCGATCGTGCATTTTATACTTATTTACAACATTTAATCGTTTCTTTGATACTACGCCCTCCAAAATTTACAACTTTGTCGGTATTTTTTGCAGACGCCATAAAAGAATTAGAGGCAGCGTTCACAATAAAAATTACAAGTAATTTTAGATAGATGTGACGGACATATCTGTTTTCAAAGTATGGTATTGGACGGACTAAAAACGGAAACAATGGTAACGTAAAGTATGAGAATATTATTTTAAATACATTTTGATAGATTAATTAACTGTCGATCATAAATGTAATTAATTTTAAATAGTTCGGGATCGTGCACGCGCCCGAGCGTTCAATGACCCGAGTATCGGCTGTTTTTTTAATTTTGTTACATTGCTTTTTTTTAATATACTTTTTGAAGTGAAACTTCTTTATCGGCGTTGGAAAAAATTTACCGTCACATTTTTCCGTTACGCGCCATCTTGTTTGTATTCATGTCTATGATAATAAAATCCCTTTGTTTAAACTTTATCTAATTTAACTTTATTTTTTAATATATTAATGAAATTGTTTGCCATAAAGAAAGAAAGGGTTTTTTTTTTTTTTTTTTTTTTTTTTTTTTTTTTTTTTTTTTTTTTTTTTTTTTTTTTTTTTTTTTTTTTTTTTTGTTTTTTTTTTAACCAATTTCTGGAAAGTTGCATATAGATCATTTTGCGAAAAATAAGGCCTTAAACAAGTTTCACTTCTTACGTGTGTACACTAGTACACGCACACATTTTTTTTTAATCAGGATTGATTTATTTCCGTCCCATCATCAAAGGTATAATTAGTACTATCGACTGTCTTCGTTTTCGGAAGCGGTATCCTAACATCCTGTATATATGTATATATATATATGTGTATATATATATAATAAAACATTGAAACATTATTAATTTCACTCTTATATTTAGTTTTTTAGCTATTATATACATGTAAAAACTAATTAAAAAGTATTCACATATACTAGTAGATTTTTTGCGATGGGACAGTAAGAAAAAGTACCATAAACGTTATAGCAACACAATAAAATGTTCTTTAGAAATTTTCCCTAATTTTCGAGACATTCTCTGCAGCAAATCTTACAGAAAAACGTTATGAATTAAAAACTATTGTATATATTAATTACCACTTTGTGTGTAAATTTTCTGATCTGTGCATTTTAATAAGTCTTAATTGGTTCGAGAACTATGACTACTATACTAGTCTATACTAATATTATAAAGTTGAAGAGATTGTTTGCTTGAACGCGCTAACCTCAGCTGTTCCGATTTGAACTGGTCCGATTTGAAAATTTTCAGTATTAGATAGTTCGTTTATCGCGGAAGCTTATAGGTTATCATTATATATATCATCACGGTAATACCAATAGGAGCGGAACACCAATGAAGAATGTTTCAAAATCGTCTTTTTTTCCTTTTGAGTGCTTCCGTTGCGTGTTAGCGTTTGCCCAAAGTTATTCCATGGACGAAGTCGCGGGCAGAAACTAGTCAACTTATACAACTAGAACACCGTTGAAACATCTCAATAATATTCGCAGCGGTCGTACTGCCCTTTATCGTGACCCTTTAGTCGAGTACTGCGTTCATATTTTTACGCGATATAAACTCAATTACAATAAAGCCGACAAGAATAGGCTCTCATGTTTTCTTATACCAAAGATTTATAGTACGCTTTATGACATAATATACTTAAACATAATAGTACAAATAAAATCTTTATATAGTAATTGTTCTGTTCGTGTGTATGTGACCGAAGTCCTCCTAAACAGCTGGACAGATGTTGATGTTTTTTTTTGCGTTTTCAGGCGGTTTCAAGAATGACTTAGATTGACAATTGGGCTCGGTAGGTGAAGCTGCTGTTGACTTTTCGATTTTTTTTTTATTATCAAGGCAGGACAACGTCCGCCGGGCCTGCTAGTCTTTATATATAATAAATTCCAGTGTGTGTCTGTGTGTGTATTTGTAATTCTTTTCATTCTGAATGGTTTGACTGACTTTTTTCCTCTGAAAACTTCTTTAGATGCAATGAACTTTGTGCGAAAGTGAATCGTCACGCTTGGGTCCGCGATGTTGGATCGGGCTTACTCGGCTCAACTCGAAATCAAGCGTGTTCGGATCGGTGACGCATTGGATCGTGTATACTCGGATCCATTCGTCATCAAACACGTTTACTAACTGAGAAGAAGCACATCGTTCGAACAATAACGTTTTTACGTACATACCTACGTCATTACATAAATATTATTGTGATATTGTATATATATGCATATAATTAGTGTATACACTTTGCGTATACGGTTAGTACTTAATTACCTATTTAAAAGTGTTCACTTCTATCATGTAGTCATAAGCGCATTCCCACTTTTTTATACTTTTTGTTGGTGGGGCTTTTTCTAAGTTCATCTGGCTACCTACCACCCTCAAGGGACATGCCGCCAAGCACTTGTCGGTGTGTTCTGACAGCTGGAATTGAGAGTGAGTCCGCTCTAAATTTATCTTGCTTATCATCTTAGACCACATGGTCATTTAACATTAGTTGAATCAATCAGTAATCAAAGTCTAAATATAAGTAATATATAGGGGTTTGAACTCAAATGTTTAAAAAAACGATTCTTAGTTACAGTTGAAACCGGTAAGTAGCTTTCGGTATTTCGGTATCTGTTTTCGGCATATATATAATTTTTTTTAAGTATTACGAACAATTCTTTTTCTGTTTCTGACATAAAAGTCATAATCCCAAATATTTAGCTTTCCAGTATCCCTATACGATATGGTTAATTAAATTTTTCTTATGGTAAGACAACGTGCACAGTCATATTTATTAGGAAACTAGCTTAACCCGCGCAACTTCCTCTGCGCCAAATCGGTTATTACCGGTTCCAATTTTATTTTCAGACGCGAAAAATCTTAAAAAAGCCTAGAACCCGATTATAGCAACATCTACCGGATCCAATTGTGATTCCAAACTATCCTATATGTATTGGCAAGAAATGTCTTCCATGTATCCCCTGGGCTGCTCCTGTGGCCCTGACCTCTTCGCCCCATTTACTATCCTCGCAAAAACGCAATCATTTTACCGGCTTATAGTTTTTATTTCCCTATATCTTCTAACCAACCCCACCAATTAACATGCTGTAAAAAGTAAAATTTATCTCCATAATTTTTTTATTTGTTTTAATAAGAATTTGTAAAGTACACATGAAACCTGTATCTAATAACTTTAGTAATTTGTGATCAGTAGATGTAACATTTATTTTCTTAACTTATGTAACAGTAGTTAATATTGCTATGGATTTTATTCCTTTATTTCAAATCATTCCCGCAACGCACGTCATATTATAGAATTTTAATTACATTTATTGTGATGAACTATTGAAAATATATATTTACCAAATTAAAAAGTAATCTAATATGCCTTTATAATATTGAAAAAAATTTCAAAATCGGATCAGTAGGTAGTACCAAAGATTACTTCAAACACCCAAAGTCACAAACTTCAACTTTTACTTTTTAATATTGGAGTTTCATAGATACGAATTCTACCAGTGTCAAGTCAGCCATAGACGAGTCACTTTAGAGTTAGTATTAAATTTTTATTATATAATTTAGTTCTTCCAAATTAGGCCACTGAAATGCACAACGACAAACTCAACACTTACAGACTTCATGCCTTAAATAAATATAAATTTACATAATAATTACCGTTACCCACTGTGTTATGTAAAAGTTTAATTTTGTTAAAACTTATAAAATTAGCCAGAGTATTGGTAAAAGGAGAAAATACACGCCTTTGTGCGTTTGTCAAAATCTGACGAACGTAAACGTATTGTTAAGTAAAATATCATACAATACTAAATTGGGGCAATTGAAAAAAATATGTTTTAGGGTGCCTTCGTCCAACCCACATTCACATATCGAGTTGTCCTTGATTCTGAGCTCTGCAAGATGGACTGGTGGCGAGCACACCTCTACAGATAAATCGTCAGTCCACAAATAGTAGACGCAGCTGCTTGTAACAGTCACGAAACTTATAAAGCCACGGCTTACCCCGAATGTTATACTGAATATATTCGGAAGCATATCATATCAATATCACTTATATGTATTTTTTTCGGATAATTTTCTAAACTATTTCATTTCGATAAGGGAAAAAAATAAAACCCTTTCACATTCACGTGTAAGCATGATTGCGTGCACGTGTGTGGAGGTTATATGTGTAATGTTATTGCAATGATATAAGATTTTGTGTCACTGTATCGTGCGAGCAGCGTACTCAAGAGCTTCACGCCGAGGGAACGGACCTAGGCTTGAGCCGCTGCCGAGGGAGGCCTAGCCTAGTGTGCGGGAGCGAAATTTGCCCCCAGACCACGGCGGTCTGTGGTTATGCGGGCGTGGGCGTGAACACGCTCAGTTTGGAGAGACAGGCTGGTACGGTCGTTCGATCAAAATCAAATAACTTATTTCTATATATTCTATAATGTAACAAAACATACTTCAAAATGGCCATAGAATATATTTATGACTTAAAAAAATACATACAAATATTATAAATGAGACAGTGAGTCTGTTTTTTTATTACTTTCTCATACCTTAACTACTGATTCTGAAAAAATACTGTTCTTGAGGGATTGATCAGATTTACATCAACGCAAGCGAATCCGTGTCCAAAAGCTAGTAACTTATAGACCCATTCAGTAATTTTCGAGTATTCCTATAGCATACTTACGACCGGACAGATAAAGAGACGTGGCGTTTATTAAATCCTCCTCTTAATTGTAAATTACGTGTATTATTAAAAAAAGTTGGTGCAAATGAAAAAATAATTTACAAATACCGATTTTACAATAAATCATTTGTAATTTTTCAAAGTTTTGTTATAAATCAGATATATTTTGAAGCTTATGCTGCCAACAGTCTGTTCACCTGTGCCTCATGGGATCTACATTCTTGTATAATGCTTAAATCTTTATGATTTTGGAGTGTTCAGGGATTAATATATTTCGCATTTAATTTTGAGACAATTATATTGTTATCTGTATTATTGTACAGTAAATATATACTTATAAATAGGTACAATCTTTGACTCGTAAATGGTATAGAAAAAAAATTGTATGGTTTTTATGAAACCACGATGCAAGTGAAAATTTTGTCCGTATCGTAAACATTTAAATGAAAATTATTTGATTTAGGGTATTAAAATCGCGTTATTTGAAAACGTTATTGGAAAATGGAAATGACAATGGCAAAATCAATAGTAGACAAGATATCTAACCATACATTTAATTTTAATCTGCGTTTTATAGTACGAAATATATATAAAATACAATCATTTAAATGATAGACGCACATTAAAAACTGAGCACAATATTTATTTAAATCATTAAATTATTTTGAATTGAATCATGGACATATTGGGTTTGACTACTGCTCTTCCGAGCGTCTTTCATTTTACCACTACTCCGCGGCTGGCTTAATGCGATTGCGATACATAGACGAAAAAATTTAAGATGATGGAAAAAATGTTTTATTTTAATAAGAAATATCTACATTTTTTAATTGCTAATACTAATATATCTGGTAATCAAATATATTACCAGCCTCAATACTACCTCAAATAGCTAGTAATCAAAGAAATAATGAAGATTATCGTTTGAGAAACAAAGGAAGCCTATGTACTGAACTGTTTTGCCACTGCCCATTAGCTGAAGTATTGCATCAGCTTTGAACGTGTACAAATACGTCATTATACATTAATTTACAATATATTTTATAGATACAAATACATAATATATATAACTTCTTTAGTGATACATTTTATTTAAAGCGTCTATTTGTACAGATACTGTAATAATGTGTTTTTGCTTTTAAAGTGTTCGACATTTAGAATTAACGTAAAAAGTAATATTTTCTTTAATGTATTTGTGACACGTATTATACGTGTATTTCATCTTTCGGTACTCCTTCTATGTAGTAACTTTAACTATGTCAAGATCCACACAATTCCTGGCGCGTAAAATACTTGAAAATGGGTAAAAAGGGTTTCCTTCAGATTTTAATATATAGAAGGTTACAATGAAGGAGTTGTGGAGGAATGTCGTCTGGTATTCCATATGGAACGAACACTAATTTTACTATCCGCATGTTACGTCCAGTCACCCGAAAGCACATATAATTCGTACGCGCTTCTAACCCCGTTACAAATTACGTAAAGTTCTGCTACCTCTACTACTGGTTGACTAGACGCTGGAAAGGAAATTGGAAAGTTTTTATACTCATAGTCGTCGCCAAACTTTATGACTGCTCTAAATATATTATATGTACAACTTTGCTTTCGCCGTTTTTATTTCTGGAATTGATAAGTTATTGTAAAATATTGCTTACACGTGTTATATTCAAAATATTTTATGTCGCTAGCAACAACGTTTGCCTATATCTATTTCTTCAGCAATTTACCGATCCTATCTCGAAAAAAGAAAGCGACTTTCGAGGCGATCCATGAGTGGATCCATTTTTCATTTTTTTGGTACCAGCGAAAATACTCATCCGGCAGCTTGTGTGCCATAGAACGAAACAGACGGTAGTCGGATGGAGCGACCCCTGGAACGTACGGCGGGTGAGGTAAGACTTTCCATTTCAGAATTTGCAAGTATTTCTTGTCTAGTTTTGCGACGTGTGAACAGTATTGTCATGCTGTTGTTGTCAAGTGGTTTATCGAATCACTTCTAGAGATTCTGCTAGTTCTTCTTGAATTTGGCTCGAATATTCATCGAGCAGTACTTTCAATTCGTTGTCTTTGAATTTTTTTCTCTTCTGCCAACATTTTTTTAAATGGAAACAAAGAATCAAAGCTTCCCGCAGATAACGATAATTTGGCTCAAAAACTGACATTTTAAATCGAGAATTTCACCGATGCGTCGATATCGATAAGTTACAGCTGTCCAAATTCAATTAGTAATATCTTTAATCTAGGTTGGCCGATGCAGTTATTTATCGGATAACGGCGGAAGAAAAGTTGTACATCTAACACGCGTTGTCTGTACGCGTGGAACCTAATTTAAAATAAACAGTGAGTAATAAAATTATCTGAACGTATTAAGACCATTTACTTATCATTTCTTTTTTCTTACGCAAGTCGCGTAGTCAATAAAATTACAATAACATTTGATATAGTGAACCGATTTTAATAAAACAAAAACTAAATGTTACTCGAGGATATGCCTTACGATTTTATCGTGAACGCAGTACTTTACTAGTGATGAGCTTATTAGCATGCCATTACGTGAAATTATAAATTTATCTCCGAGATAAGAAAATACCTCTCAACCCACGTAAAGCAGTTTTAATTCAAAGAAATTAAATTATTTCTAAATTATAAAGTGTAGTCCCCAAAGTTCTACAATGTTACTTACATATAGTTAATTATAGTGGCCAACTCTGTTCCATCTCAGTATCGGGTTTTGCTCAACAAACTAGTAAATTATAAGTCAATAAAATAATGTTCATAGGAGATTTAAATAAGAAAAAAAATCTTGTTACTTGCTCTAATACTGAATATGTATTTAATTCCTAATAGCCTTTTTACTTTTCTTCCTTTTACCTCTTAGTATCTGGTAATGAAATGTAAACTCTTTGGGATATATCGAAAATATTGTAATTTTTGTTCGTTGTTTAATATCAATGTATATCTATATAGTATATATAGTATTATTAATACATCGGTGTTTTATTTTCGCATGAACATCTCTAAGTTGAAGGTACGGTAAGTATGGAAAGGAGAAATAATAAGTGAAAAATTCACTATAAGAAAGTAATATTCATACTTTTGTAGTATTTAAATTTATAAATAAAACATGCATTCATTTATACAAAGACATACTGTTTTTTATTTTGTGTTCTACAACAATAGCTTCATTGTTTCAATATATTTCAGCTGTTTTTGTACTTTGTATTATATTCTTACATTTGTACCAGTTTTTACTTTTATTTACTATTTAATATAGGCACGTGTTGTTAAAAATGTGAGTGTTTCCATTATACAGATATTTTACTTTGTGTAGATTCAATGATTGTATCACCTACCTATTTTTTTTATAAGATATTGTTATGTACTAAGGTCATGCTAGGCAAACGTTATACTTCTTCTAAGTATGATATAACTACTATAGGCTATAGATTTCTGTGTTAAATAGTTTAGTATTTTCTATCTTATTCATGGAGTCATTTTTTTGTACTATGCAGGTTTGCAGAGATATGTAGAGCTTGGCCACAATATAACATTATAAAAAATATTAACCTAGAAAGATAACCTACGTCGCAGAGGCACCTGCGCCGGAAACATATTGCTGTATTCTTTATCCGACGCGTGTATTTCCGTGTTCTTCTCAGTCAGCTCTGTCGCCGATCTACCTTTTCACGGGACGTCTGTTTTCATACAGTAAGTACTATATATAGTATGTCATTGTAAGCGCATTATAAATTTCTTGTCACCTGGTCGCTTTGTTTTGTAGTACAGTGTATATTCAAGGTTAACACAAAAATAAAATAAAGTTTTAAAGTGAAACTTGTTTTCCATCGCTTCAAATCTTTTCGTCCATCTATCGCATGTTGCACTACAGCTGGTGCGCTGCCGCGGAGTAGTTAAAGAAAAAAGCGCTCGTCAGAGCAGCCAAGGCCAATATGGCGGCGTCCATGGCTCAATTCATAAAGATTCAAATATATATTGTGCTCAGTTTTTTATATGCGTCCATAATTTGAATGATTTTATTTATTACAATACATAATATTCTATTCCAAGACACAGATTAAGATTAAAATGTGTAGTTGGATATATTGTCTACTATTGATATCTTATTATACTTGTCAACTTCTAATAATTAAGTTAAGATTAAAAGTGTGTAAATTTTAGTATCCAAAATGAAATAATATTCCGACAATTATCAGTTAAATGCCTACGATACCAATAAAAGTTTCACTTGCATCCTGGTTTAATAATACCAAATAAGGTTTTTTTAAGATAGAATGAGTACTCAGTTTAATTGAAATAAATCCCAATACATCGTAAGAAGTGGTCTTAGGGAAAAAAACCCTACAGAAAATATTTGGAAGGCTTAAAGAACATAAGAACCTTCGTGATATTACCCAACCAACAATCGATACTGCGGAGGCGTCCAAACGCTGACTTGGATGGAAACACAAACAAAACTCACATTACTCCTAACAGTACAAAGTTTGCCCGAATTGGCTTTAACTAAATCACGGTCCAATCTTCGTGTTAAAGTTGAGTTATCACGAAGTTTGCTATTTAAGGCACATCCTACAAAACTGTACATTTTGTATCAGATGTTTTATGACAAAATAGTGCAGGGTAGTGGAAGGTGATAATAGTGACTGGATAGACTGCATACTACCGTACATCAGGCATAATACCTTCCATAGTTTCATTTTGGGCACTATGCGCATGAACTGCCACCAACTAATTTATCATCTCCATTCCATCCCACGGCTACTTTGATATTATCTTTTTGATATGATGCCTTCATTGCCGTTGCAAACCTGCACCTAACATCGCTGGCTGGATGCTAGTATAGATTAACGCTTACCAAATCGGAGGCTGTCGCTAGTTATTCATATACTTTGATTATTTTACACTACAGTGTAATACAATACGTAACTTCGGTAACAATTTACAAAAAATGATGTGATGAGAATAAAACTTTGACACTGGCAAATTCGTAAACCGAGCCATAGTCATTAAATTACAAAAATAAATGTTGACCTACTTTCAAAGCATCGCTTCAGTCGATTATTAATGAATTACAGTCTGATATAATTATACACGAGTACGCAATTTAAATTAAACCAAAAACGAATCCCCATTCAGCCGTATTATAGCGTTTCCTTTGCCTCATATTATTAAACGAGAGGTTCGCCAATATTATGATGTCATTACGCGGTATTACACATTAATTGCCTCTGGTCTGAAGTTCCGAATTGATTTAAAGCATTATATGTTAAAAATTATATCTTATTAATTTCTCATCCCTTATAATATTTTAGGAACGTTTTTTTCTTTGGTATGAGCTAGTCATTTCAGTGTATCAAACGCTACACACGCTCTGTCACCCTTTGAATTTGAATTTCTATATTATTATTTATATTTTATATAAATAAAATGTTATTTATATATTTTGTGAATAAAAAATACTCTTAAAAATTATTTATCTATTAATTCTTATAAGCATTAAAAGTGATTCTCCCGTGTACAAAATTTGGTCAAAATCGGTTGAAAATAAACGATTACTAAACGTGTTTTTGACAATTCTTGCACATGAGTTTTTTGTGTACCAAAAAACTGAGCGATATATCTAAGTAGTTATAGTTAACTATAAACTTATGTTTTTGCAAATTCAACCTTATGCGAATTATTTAAAGTTGTTTTTACAAAGCAGTGTACAAAAAATCAAAAGACACGAGTGACGAGAGACTATTTCAAATGAGCGCACAATTCTCAATTTTGCGCTCATTTTATGAGGACGGTTTTGATACGTTGACTATGCATCTTGGATTTTTATATATCAATGTGGGTATAGTTTAGATTAGCCTAGTTATCAAATACGCAATACATGTTTAAATTAGTGAGGCTCACATGCCGATACACTTGTGTGTCTCACGAACTCTTATATGCATGAGTAGCTACCTTTTCTTTTTTTTTTACATCTTAGGAGGCAAACGAACATGTGGGTTACCTGATATTAAGTGATCACCACCGTCCATAGATACTAACAACACCAGGAGAGTCGCAAGTGCGTTGGCAGCCTTTGAGGAGATGGGGAAGGAGGGGGAGAGGTGTGAGGAGGAGAGGTGGGCCATAGGCGCTCTCACTAACCGAACGAAACGCAACTATAAGCAGTGTTACTTCACGTCGGTTTTCTATGAGAAAGTGGTAGTACCCCGGACGAGCCGACCCATTCATGCTTAAATCAGTAATAGCTTCAGCGTGGTTCTACCACCTATAAGTTAAATCTTGAACTAGTAATTCAGAGAGAGAGGGAGGTATTAGTAACTAACACGACAAAAATACATTAAAAATGCGTTCCTTAGTTGACTGTGAACCTGATAGCGGTTGACACTGTCGGCATGTAACTGTAAATACATAATTAATTAAAATATGTTGCAGATTGACGTGTAACAATCACAATAGATCACGTGTTTCGCTCGCTCACGGAGCATCTTCAGCCCGATGTTGACTCTTACGATGCAAGCCGGCGATCAAAATCAAATAAAATCAAACGTTTTTTGTTGCAGTGGGACGTGGTAGCGGCCAAATAATTACAGGCAGAAGTACAACAAAGTAACGTCCACTATAATATTTAATGATGGATTTCCGCAAAGTAACGCTTCTTCAATCAAATAAAATATTCGAAGTAATTTAAGTTTTGATATCGACGTGTAAGATTCTTTAACGTCTGTACTTATTATACATTATTATTCTCCGTAAGTGCAAATAGCTATTAGACGTATGTACTATAGAGTTTACGAGCCTTGGTAAGTCGGTGCTATTAACTCTAACAACGGTACGGCCCACGATATAAATTTATATACTAGATTGAACGTTCGACGTATGTGGTCTTTTCCATTCAAGTGTTGTTTCGGAACCGCAGTTAGCGGAACTTGAGTAGAACTATCAAAATTTAAAACCTAACAGTAATTGATAGCGTAATTAGCAACATATATTTAGTATTAGGTGTCTTTGTTGTTACATAATAATAAGTTTTTGCTAACTAGTAACTTATTCGCTTGATTTCTTTTAACATATTTATATCGTTTTTCGAAACCAAAGCTACTTGTATGCCAACTTCTGAAACGAAATATACGTCTGAGTTCGTGAAATACATACGCTAGTACACATGTGTGTTTCATTAACGTATGTATGTATGAATAGTTAGCTTAGTTAGATTGGCGATGCTGCGTAACCAACAGCCCAAGCCGATGTGTGACGTGCATCTCTGAGCTGGTTGCTAAATAAAATCGTCTGATTGCCATAAACGCTCGGCTTAGTAGTCCGATGAAGCTGTAAAGGCCTTGCTAGGACAATTGCGTAGTCAGTTCGTAAAAAAAATCATAGCAGTCATAAGGACTACCGACAGAAATGAAAACTCAAAACAATGGAATAACTGTCTTCTTTTTTGAATATTCAAGTCAATTATGCATAGTATAAACAATTGAAGTTTCATTATTTACAAATTAAAATTATTAATATAAGTCTGGTTTTGACGGCTATTGGCACTCCGAGAAATAATTATATACATCTTTATACAGTTTATAACTTAATAAAAAAGTTGATGGGTTGCGCAAGCTCAATAGTACGCTATGATACGCGTCGCTAGGCTGATGCAAGCCGCACAAGCGCAGTACGGTCAATCACGCTTACTAGCATGTCGCTGAACGCGAAATCATAGGTTTATGTCCTGCACAAAAATACCACTCAACGCGCCTAAAGAAGTTTTAATGAAAAAAAGAATTCTTCGGATTAACTATTCCAGGCACTACCTATATCAATGTTCACAATTAAAGGGCTTGAAGTGAACCTCGTATATAGCTGTAGTTCTAGAATCAATTACAACACACATCAATGAAATGTATTGACCGAATAATTAAGACTTCTTGACAAACAATCCAACTTACAAATGTTCATGCCTTTGCGTTTATTAGCTCGTATTAGTGAATGAAGACATTACCTATTTGAATTGAATGAATAACAGGCTGACGGTAAAGAAGAATAGCTAGAAACAAGAAATAACACAGATCTTCAATTGATTTTTTGTATTATATTTTTAACCATGTAATTTACGTTATAATTTTGAATTTATTTTTCGAATCCAGATTATTTTATGGTGCACGTGTTTTGTTAATTATTTAGTACGTATCCTCGCTTTTGTGTATCAAATTTTTAGGCAAACTCATTACATCATAATACCAATTACTATCATAAGTTTCATTCAACATGTAATAACTGAGGCACAGTAACACGAGGCTAGTAACAGCTAGTAAGTTTATATCAAATGAAGACGAGTTATATTTTTTTAGATAACGACTAAATGAAGAAGTAAAACTTTAAATAAGTGTGATCGAAATCTATTCTGTAGCTTTTGAGTAATGTGCACATAACAGCCAACCTTATAATTTTATTTAAACACTAGCTTCTGCCCGTGACTTCATCCGCGTGGAATAGTCACTCAGGGCTAAAGCTAACAAGGAGCGGAAGCTCTCAAAAAGACATAAAAACTCCGATTTTGAAACATTCTTTTTTGGTAGTCCGCTCCTAGCTCCTTAGCGTGATGATATATAGCATATAGCCTTCCTCGATAAATGAGCTATCTAACACAAATAATTTTTCAAATCGTACCAGTAGTTGCCGAGATTAACGCGTTCAGGCAAACAAATTCTTCAAATTTATAATATTAGTATAGATAAGAAGATATTACTTGGGAATATATTAAAAAAATAATCTGTCATCCGGTTATATTCAATCGTGTGATAAAATTAAAAAACGCGGATTTAATTACATAATTTGCACGCCACAAAGCTCTCCCCAACGTCCTCCGGTTCCCGCTTTAGTGGTATCATTAAGCTAAAAGCGACGCTCTTAACCTTCTGCTTTATATCCACATTCACCCCCTCCCTTTACAACCCCTGGATTGCGTTACCGATAGGGATATTACACTTACTTTATCTTCCAAACATTTTTTGTAACGCTATTAGCAAATATAAACTTATTATTCCATAAATAAATATAAAAAATATTATTCAGTATCAAACTATAAAATGACTAATCGTATTATATGCATCCGAATGCTGGGTTACGAAAGAGTTTTCCGAACCGGTGGTAGTTTTGACGTTCATAAGTGCCTTCTCAGGGCCTAAATTGAATAAAGAGTATTTTGATTTTGGTTTTGATGGATTAGAAAAGATTACATTTGGCAGAGAAGCGAATGTCAAGATGGATGTGTGATGTAACTAGAATGAATAAAATTAAGAATGAGTATGTCAGAGTAACTTTGGAAATAGCAACATTAACAGAGAAGTTGAAGAGCAATAGATTAGCATGGTATGGGCATTTTATGAGAGGAGATGAAAGTCATATGTTAATATATGTCATAATATGTTTGTTTAAAAGGTGTGAATACTGAGATGACATGTGACAGGGGAGATTGGAAAAGGAAAACATGTTGTGCCGTCCCTACTTAGGTGGAATAAGGGTAAGAAGAAGACGATCACTCAGTTTATGACAAAAGTCATGATGAAAGTAACTAAACGGGTGAAATGTCAATTTGATATACGCAGGTTCGAACCCCGACATGTACCTCGTTGGTACATTTTTTTGGTATTCGCATACATTTCCAAATTAGTAATACTATTGGTGAAGGAAAACATCGTGAGGAAACCTGAACTCATAAAATATCCTTGTAGTATCACCGTAAGTGGGAAAATATATGTAGAACTACGGATTTCGTCGGAGTTTGAGATCGCAAATATGTAGTGGGCATGCTCGGTGATTATACCTACACCTTCCTTCGGGTGGAGGCCTATCTCCATACACTGAGTCTCTTACAGGCTGATATGATGTATAGATCTGAAGTAATCGTAGTTTAGTTAAATTTTTTTATATTACTTGTCATAACGTCACTTAAATTATTAAGTTATAGATTTTACTTTATTCCGACGTTTTCCATCTCGTTCACTTGTAAAAAGAACTTACATAAGCTGTTTTGTAGATATGATATTGACAATTAACATGTACACAGCTAACTAAATAACTATATCAACTCAGCTACTGATGTAAATTGTTTTGGCCTTCGAGAGGAAACAATGCCAATTGATGCGATCCTCCGCAGTTATCTGTAAATTGTCATTTTGAAGTTAGCTAACCTACGCCGAATAGTCTACCAATAATAATCTACTGGGTTTTTTTAGCCTATGATGTTGGGTACGACTGCCAACACCTGGATATCTACATTTTTTTTCAGATCTATCACGGACATCTTCTCTTTTAGGGTCCAGAATCTTTTGAGAGATTATACAAAACAGATTTTTTAAATGTATTATTATTTTTATTCCACATCTTTATTCATTTAAGAGTATTTAAATAATAATTTCAATGTTTCGCAAGTTAAATGGAAATAAATTTTGCTAATTTGAATAAAATTGCTACAATTATGGTAGTCAATGTAGGAAACCTGAAGGTACAAGACAAATTCTTATATTAGCACAAATTGTAGATAAAGATGAGAAAGTATAGACTGTTTAGGATGTGAATATTAAGCCATATATATTACCTTTAAAGAACAGGGCCACTTTTATTGTCTGCTAGCATTATATTAGCATTAAATAATTTTCACTGTTTATACCAACTTTCAGCATTGATTATCGATGATAACTCCTTGTAAAATGAATCCATACAGTCAAATTCGCATACAAAAACTAGAATTTTACATTTGACTCGGATCGCTCCAGGTAGACGTTGTCCTTTATCATTACATAGTATAAAACAAAGTCCCCCACCGCGTCTGCCTGTCTGTCTGTTCGCGACAAACTCCAAATCTACTGTACGGATTTTCATTAGATTTTTACCAGTGGATACAGTGATTCATGAGGAAGGTTTTAGTATATAATTTGTCAAGGTTTTTTTATATAGTGAGGGCGGGACAGCGTCTGCCGGGCCCGCTAGTGATAAATAAAAAAATACTAAAAGTCAACCGCAGCGCCACCTTCTGGGTCTAATTGTAAATCTAAACCTTTTCTTAATCCACCTGAACTCACACAATTTTTTTTATCAAAATCTGTGCAACCGTTTAGGAGGAGTTCAGTCACATACACACGAACAGAAGAATATATAAAAACAATAATGAAAACCGGTCTAGTTTCTTGCGGATTTTGCTTCAATGTTTTCCAGCTTGTGATAGTTTTCACATTGCTGCCGACACGGAGTTTAAAATAAACTGAATTTTTATATCCAATGCTCATATATTCTCAGCTAATGTCTAACACTTTCTGGTGTAAGACCGTGCTTACATAAAAAACGTAGTTCCTCAATCGATGCTGTTATCCCGACTGAAATTACAACAGTACCAACGTATGGTTATATTACTTTATTTTATTCAAAGCATTAATTTATTTATTTAACAAAAATCTACGGTCATCTTACGCACTCTAATTAATAACATAATTGCTTATGTGAATTTGTTGGTTTGTTGTGTTATTACATTTTAACTACTCAACCGGTCAAAAATGTTGTGTAGGGGAGAGTGGGGTAATTGAGAACGACGGGTAATTGGGAACAGTTAGATAAATAGTACATCTCCCTGCACTACACCGTCGTGAACCTATTCAACTGCAGAATGCAGAACCATTCATTGCGTACGCGAAAGTGAGAGTGAAAGAACGCACTAGTGTTGTTAGAGTAAGTCAAACAATTATTTTTCTATTTTTGATATAATTTTTGTCGTGAGTATAACAGATGTAAGTAATACAATTTTGAATTCATAGGCATGGTGTTTTGGCTCATATCATGCACGCACTATCTGTTTTCAAATCCAACATGAGTGGAAGTTAATATAATATGATTTTGAGAGTGGTATCCATTTTCATGTATATTGACTGATTCGGGCAATTGGGAACGGCATTAGGTGGGTAATTGGGAACGTTCCCAATTACTTCTTACCCTCCTAATTACCCATAGCACTGCTAGTTGATTGTGTAAAAATATTTAAACTTTACAAATTACCCACAAAAGACTGAACAAAATATCAAATTGAAAATCTTAAATGAAGCCATTAATATTTTCAGAAAGAGTCAAATACCAGCACAGGATACGACTGCTGTTCATAAAAACAAAAATGATTTAGGCGTTACCATTAACGCTTCTCCTCCATTCAATTCCGTGCCTCTTGGCGAAATCATCAATGTTATTCCTAAAAGAAAACCCACCTCTAAGCGTCAAAATAAAAAGCATTATCAGATTTTATCCAGCTCACAAATTAAAGTTCAATTAGAGGTAAAACAGAAAGGACGAAGTGAGAGAAACGCTACAAAATCAGAATTGATCACCAAAAACCATACCAAAGAAGTCACAAGGCAAGGGTAAAGGAGTCTCCAAATTTTGAAGAAAGCTTTACAACAAAAAAAGAAAACGAAGAAGAGTGTTACAGCATAATGTGTTAGGAAAAGTATCCGAAAGAAGATCGGATTCAGTGCGCGGTTGGCCACCTTTGGGCACATTAGTGATGTACTTCCGGTGAGACTACCAGAGGTTGTGTGTATGATATTGTGTGTCGTGATTAAACGTCGTTCTTAATACCCCATAGCGTTCCCATTTCCCCCACGGGATGATCTCAATTACCCCATAGGGTATCGGGTAAAAAGGAACGGCAATGTTTTTTGTTTCCATTTATATTTTTACTAAAACGTAAATTTAAAATAAAATTTTATGACTACTAAGTACATAGATAACCAAAGTTCATCTTGCAATAAAAAATGATCAAGTTTGTCACCTTTTTCTATTATTTTTTAGCGTTAGAAGTTAAGTGTTTCCAAATCCCCCACTCTCCCCTACACGTTTATAAAGGTATATCATTTACCTTTTATTAAGAAAAAACACCTTTCGCTACGTTAGCTCGAGCGAAACCGATTTAAGCTAGTTAGGTTATAACAAACTTTAAAGGCAATATCAGATTTTTAAATTTCAAAGTTCATTTGATAGTATATGTGTCAGTGATATATGTTTGATTTTGTGTGTTATGTTTTTGATATTTTCCTCTGAACTGATATTAGTTTATTTCTATAGAATAAATACTATTTCTTGCCTAAATCCTCCTTTACTATTGGAACACAGATCAGTCTCATCAATTGCTGAAAACCTCGTATTAATCTTGTCAACCGAATTCTGTATATAATTAAATTAAATGGTGGACAGCAAAAATTGATGCATTAAGTGTTCTTGAATTTAACTACACGAATGCAACTATATCTTACTATATCATATAGTAATTATGATAGATATGCATATATTTTTAAATAAATACCACATAACCTACGAAAACTGCTGTGTTTGAGAAATGTGGACTTTTACGTAAAGATTGCTAATTGTAGAAAGGTTTTACCTAATTTAGATTTTATCTCAGCAAATAAAACATTAAAATAATATATTTTACATTTACTACTGAGAAAACTAATTTAAGGACTCATAGTGCCAGAAGTTAAAGTCCTTAGTCATGTACACATAATATAATACGAGAACCAGTCACTCGGTTGGGATGAAAGTAACTCCCGACATGATTCTCGCATTTGACCGTTAGCTTGCTAATTGCGGTGTTAATAATTTAAGAGACTTAGGTACTCTGAGGACGGTGATTTATAATAATCATGAATGCATTAAGCTATAATTTAAAAACATTGACCAATTACTTTAAATTTAAAAGCTAAGTACATTAAAGTAATTTTGACGTCGTAGTATAAGTTTTCTCATAATCATGATTTAATTATGAAACTCCACACGATACAGAAGAAGCATAAATGGAAGAAAACGTTCTCAAAGCGATACTATTATACTAGGTTTAAACTTATTAATACGTTGTCAATTCGAGTTGTAATCTCTTTATTACTTTCATCTTCCCGGACTCGTTCATACAAAAATAGGACATTTAACTTGTGAAAACAGAAAATAAGACGAGGCGGTCATAAGGACTGCCGACAGAAGTGAAAACTCAAAACCATTAAATAAATGTGTTAAATAAATACGCTCTGGTGTCTATATTCACGAAGACATATAGTTTTTAAATAAAGCCGACAACGTTTCACTCTATCATCAGTGAGCAGCAAATCCTGAACAACCAAATCCGACATTAAATCTAACAGCCGCCTCACGGCCTATATAATCCACAAACCCGTTCGAGCTATTTGCCCCGCGATAAATGAGATCGGAATTAGACGCAGTACATCACGAAACCGTTACTCTCGAATAACTGATGTTGTGAACGTTTTAGTTAATATTTTACTTGGGAATTATTGTAAATCATCTATTCGTCTAAATCTAGCATAAAATGGGGATACATCTGCGGTATCATCACCGACGATTAAAGTCTTGCGTTTGTATAGAGAGGATTCTAGTGGAGTCTCCTCTCACGAACATTCCAGTTGTGGAATGAGCTTGTGATGACTGACTACAGTACGGAATTCTTCAAGAGAAAAGTATATAGTATATTTAGAAGGTGGTAGAGCCACGCTGAAGTTATTACTGGTTTCACCATGAATGGCTCGGCTCGCCCGGGGTAGTACCACCATCTCACAGAAAGCCGACGTGAAGTAACAGTGCTTGCATTGTTGCGTTTCGTTTGGTCAGTGAGAGCGCCGGATAACCCACCTCCTCTAACCCATCCCCTCTCCTCTTCTCCTCTTCCTTTCTCTTCCCCCAAACTAAGGCTGACAACGCACTTGCGACTCCTCTGGTGTTGCTGGTGTCTATGGACGGCGGTGATCACTTACCATAAGGTGACCCGCCTGTTCGTTTGCCTCGTATGACATAAAAAAGATGGTTATTGAAGGTTCGACAACACGCATGTAACGTTTCCGGTGTTGCAAACGTCCATAGGCTGCGTTGACTGCTTACCAACTGCTACCGTCGTGTTATAAAAAAAAGTCGAGGCAGTTATAAGGCCTGACGACAGAAGTGAAAACTCGGAACAATAAAATAACTATGTTCTCTTTTGAATTATTAAAGTAATTATAACGTAAATTACATTATTTATATCTCATAATTTGTATATTGAAATTATTAACATTAGTCTGGTTTTGACATTTATTAGCAGTCTGAACAATATGCTAGTCTGACGTTAGCCGCGCAAGCGCAATACAGTCGGTCACGCTATTAGCCTGTCATGACGCGAAATCATAAGTTAATGTCCTGCCAAAAATACCGCTCAACGCGCCTAAAGTAGTTTTCACTTCTATTCTAGAAAAAAAACTAATATAGTAACAAAATAGCGGCACTTGGACCAAGAACAGTCAACATGACTTTTCGCTAAGTGAAGATGTTATTATGAAATACAGTATATTTATTATTTGTTCTCTAGCTGGTTGCGAATGCCATATTGAAGTCTTTTGTTATGTATAAATCAGTATAATCTGAGAGGAGCACTTGCAAATCTGTCCATTTCCAGTGGTTATTGAATTACCTTGCTCAGCTATCTCGTAGCTTTTAAGGTAATATTGTGGTCAAAGGTAAACCAAATACACCTGTGAGTGAAAGTTTAAAGTCGTGGTAGGAAACAAAACAAAATTGTGAACACTTAGATCGGTGCTTTAATCGCTTTTTGCAGCAATTTACAGAATCATGTTTCACTTTTATTTAATGTTTCAAATATTAGCCCCCACGTATCAAAATCATAACTTATCTACTAAAATTTTAATTCAGATTTAAGACTGAGTTCCTCCATATGTTTTTGATACGGCGAAGCTGAGGTTAACGATAAATGTAAATTTAAGTTTTGGTTGCAGGTGACACTTAAACCGTTATAAAGTTATCTTGGTAGTAAAATAGTTTAATCAAGAATCCCAAATATAATGAAGTGAAATAAAATGTACTACCATAATATGGTTATAAAGAAATGGGTCATAGCAAGTGGAAGTTATATGTCATATGGCATGAACCTTCAATTTAAAGGATTCATTCCAAAAATAAATAAGACTTTGAATACAACTAAAATCGAAATACTGACAATCTTTAAAAGGTTTATTTGTAAGTAAGTTTAGTTGTAAGTATTCGATTAATTTAAATTCAATAACTCTCATATGATTCAAAACTTACCCCTAAATACTCATTCTACATTAAAAGTGAGAATTAAACAGTACGAGAGACAAAACATATTATTAGTGCTCTCATTCCGCTTCCAATTCATCAATAAACCACAACAAGGCACGTTGAACCGAATCCGACACTAAATTCAACAGCTGACTGGTAGGCTTTAATCTAGTACCCTATTCGAAATGTTTACTCCGCAACCGATGTACATATACAATTAAACGTAGAGGCGTCAAAGGATATTCGAAATAATGTTCTGTGTTACATTTCATTAGGTGATATACAGGGTTATTGGCAATTCGACGTATTCCCGTTAGGAGGTGATAGGGGTGACTGTTTGTGATAATTTTAATCCCCATATGCAATATGCAAAAGTGAACCATTTTTAAGTTGTTTTTTAGCTTTTTTCAAAATATGTCATAAATGCAACTTTAGAAAACTATTAAAAAAAACTATCGATTTAAATCGCACTTTTTCATCTGATTTATAAAAATGATTAAACACTGGTGTATTTATTAATATTAAAATAACAATTAACGGTTTAGATTTAAAATTCGAGACGAAAAAAGGTATGATTTCAATATATATTGTTATTTTTGTTCCATTAAATGCCTTAAAAACAAAAAAACGTTATGGATCTTGGTTTGCGGTTTATTTTTAAAACATAAACGTTTTCTTAGCTCTCCAACAATGTATAACAACTAGGAACTTACTTCGAAGACACTGGGAAAAAAAAAATCACAAAGGAAGCAGGCAGAAATTCATATGCGAACTAAACTTAAGGTCGTTCTTTAAAATTTCCATAAAATTATTTAAAAACAATAGCCAATGTAAATTAAACAAAGTATACAAATTTCAAATAAAATTTAGAACCAGTAACTGTTTAGTAGTAATGACAATAACTAACAATTCAGATATTTTGTAATTTAGCCTAATTAAAGTTCTTGCTCGAAGTGACTTCCCCTATTGCGTACGCAAAGTCGCATTCGTTTTCTGAGCTGTGACTTAACAACATTATTGGAGTTTGAAATAAACTTTATGGCTAAAAGAATAGATATAAAGATTCAAAGATAGATATAAACATAAATAGATGTAAAGATATATCGCTGAAAGAAAATAAGAAAATTATAATTTTACAACTTATAAATCTAATGTGCAGATGAAATAGGAGGAACATTCAGTCCGTCGAAAGTTATTTCATTGTTAACTTGGATATACGCTGAGGGTTGGGTTTGGTTGGACTTGTCATAAAAATAAGCACGATCGACAAAGTCTTCTAAACTTTAAAGGAACGAATTAGTTACTTTGTAAATTAGCTAGATAATGTACACTTTAACAGTTGTAGCTTCAAAGATAGTATATTTATAATAAGATGTTTATACTGTCTCCCGTAAAATGAAAACATTATTCCAATGATGAAAGATTTACAAAAATAATTGGTGGACTATTTTGTGACCATTCTTAGCGTTATATCATTCCTGAAATTTCTAATCTTTAACTTCGTAAAGTAAGTAGGTATAAGGATTGACTGGTTTCCGCTACATATATCATAATACACTGCAAGGTGCTTATTGGCAGAATTGCAACTTGTGGATAGAAAACAGTTATAGGACCCCAACACTTTTGTCATGGTTTTATCAAAATATTTCTTAATGTAAGGCTTGTGGAATTCGAAGTGACGTCCAAAAAATAAAAACTCCAGGTTTAAACGTACTATCAGTTTCTATTCAAATATTAATTAGGTATTTAAATCTCAATAAATATCGCAACTTTGACAACGTTTTGCAATTGCTCCGAATGAGCTGAAGAAATGCAGTTTTACAGAATCGAAACAAAAGACAATTCTATCAGAAAGTTCAATTTGACAGAGTCTATACGTCTATACGTTCACGTTAAGAGTTGAAGTGAAGTATTGCGCAGAGTGTTTCCGCCGGCTTCCATTATCTACTGGCGGATATTGAAGTCTTGGATACGTGACTCGGTCCGGACCGCCCGTAGCTTTTACTACTAAACACTTTACCAAAAATCCACCGTAATATACGGAGGTAATATTTAAAAAGCTGATAGACAAATATCCGCACAGACTTAAATTCAAATCACTTCATAAATGTATGTGTACAAATTAAAATGCGTATTGTTTGTCCAGAGTAATATTAAATACAATTGGACTGATTTAGACTACATTTATAAGTTGATACAGAAAATTTCATGGAATTTTTTAGACAACATACAATTTGGATTTTCTCTCGGTGCTAAGTAGTAGTACTGGACAAAATGAAACAACAAAGCCATTGCCACGCTAACGAATTCTTTGGTACTAGCTATTCAATAATTGTTAAAGACCTCGTTTTGTGTGTTTTATGTACTTATATTTAAAATCGATATTTAAAAAGAAGAGAATCAATGTCCAAGAGTAACTTGGAGAAAAGGCTATGAAAATAAAAGCATAGAACTTTGCAAATCATTAGGTACATATTATAAAACAAAGTCCTCTGTCACGTCTGTCTGTTCGCAATAAATTCTAAAACTACTGAACGGGGGGGAGTTTCATGCGATTTTCACCAGTAGATAAAATGATACATGGGGAAGGTTTTGGTATATAATTTGTCCTGATTTTGTGTAAATTGGCTGAAATATAACGATAATTGTGGGAAATGTCGGAAAAAGTCAAGCCGAGTTTGTGTGTGTCCCAGTGGATTCAAGAATAGTTTAGATTCACAATTGGACCCGGTAAGTGGCACTGCGGTCTGATTCTAGGAATTTTTTATTATCAGGGCGGGATAACGTCCGTCGATTCCGCTAGTCAGTATGTAGCAAGTGTAAAGTGCAAGTGTAAATTTGGAGTTTTTGGCGGAATCTTGGAATTTCATGTAGTGGTTTTATATTTGATTCATAATCTTATGTTATTTTGGTCTATATTTTGTAATAATAATAGTGTTTTACGTAATGTAGTTCGGTTATTATGTACAAGTGAAGTTGATGGGAAATAATATCACGGAGCACGGATTCTAACTTGCCACAAAAACTCTTTGTAAAATTTTAACAAGACGGCCACCATCTTGTTACTTCATTAATATTATAACAAGAAACTTGTAATATCATCATTACCTACTCGATAATAGCAGTAATAAACTACTACAAAATTGGTTGCCAAAAAAAAGTGTAAATCTTCTAATTTACTGACAAGGTTCGTGAGCGACTCTATCTTGGATATGTGTTTTTTTTGTATTGTTAACATTAATTTTTATCCCATCCCATTCCCATCCCAATCTCAATCATTTTAATAATATAGTTTGTCAAAAAAGGTAAACAAGGAAAGGTTCAAAAGTAATTATTATGGATAAGAATTAAAGTTCAAATAAAATTATTTGAATTACTAGTTACAAAATAGCATGTTAAAAGGGACTAGACAAAACTTACGTCTATGTAATTTACAAAAATGTTAATAAACTTGTTTGATATCAGTTTAAAACCCGATTGCATTCCAGTTTTTAAATTTTCAGCAACAAAATGAACTGTAAATTTCATGTTTTTTATAGTATTTAGGACTATCTTCCGTAGTAATTTCAATAATATATACTTTATAATGTTCAAAATAGAACTGTCGTCGAGCAGACCGTATCTCGCTTATCTTTCCGAAAATAACAAAGGTAGGAAATTCAAGAATTTCTTCGAATCCTTATTACTGTCGGAACGATAATCTCTGGAATTGACACATCGCTGTGCACCTATTAAAAATGTTTGTGACATGTACCTAATGTATTCAAAATATTACGAATATTTGTTAAAAAGATAAACCAGATCGAGTTTCTTGCCGATTCTTCTCGATGACTGGTTTGTTTGTCCGAACCGGTGGTAGTTTTGATGTTCATAAGTGCCTTCTTAGGGCCTAAACTGAATAAAATGTATTTGATTTTGGTAACATTTAAAGAAGGGTGGAAATTGCAAGACGTGCTTGCTATTGTTAGGTTTGATTATTGGTTAACGTTATCTGGACAGATAAGATTTCAACTCTTTCTAGGAATGCATACATGATATTTGCAGAGAACGTCAGAATTTTCTAGATACTTCTTTAGCGTTTATTATGTTTGTATAGTAAAAAGTAATGGTAAATTGTAGCTGCTCTCTAATTCTACTATTATTTTATTGAATATTTGTTGGTTTAGTATTCTACAAACAGTAAGCTGTGCCCAACTGGATCGCGAATAACATTTTGAAGCGATGATGATTCAATGTTTAGGCTTAGGTTCGAATCCGTACGACTGACTCCAAGCTTTCGATGAAGGAAAACAACGTGATGAAGCCATAGCATAGTGGAAGGGCTAACCTAACCTAACCGACCTGGCTAGCTACCACTCACAGCTTGAAAGTCTCGTCAAACATCCGTTGGTGTGTTCTGGCAGCTGCCCTTGTTGTGTTTACCATATTAATCCACACCGTCGTTTAACATCAGGTTAGATTGTGGTCAAATTCCAAAATCTATAAAGTATTAAAAAACACAGCTATAGCACCCGTTAGAATGGCACGCTTAAGCATGCCATATTCACAGTCATTGATATCTATTCAGTAATCAGTAATAACATCTAATAAAGGTATTTTACAACAGACTGGATCCGTACTATCATACACATATAAAACCCATACATAAACTTATAAAACCTCAAAAAATAAATCGCAATGACTATTTTTTTGTTTGTCCCTTTTTTGGATCTGTAAGTGTATATATTATATATAGCTCTCTATCAGCTAGCAGGCCCGTGTGACAGTGATCTCGTATCGTGAATTACGCTGTAAGTACAACAACAAAGCTTCAAAGGATATTACCGATTTGCCGAAGTGTAAATTTAAGCGCCATGTCAAACGTTTTTTTGTGTCAAAAGGCTATTACAGAGTGGATCAATATGTGAACGATGCTGATGTCTGGAATTGACTCTTATGTGCATCCATTAAAAACGATTGCGACGTGTAATGTATTCTAAATATTATTATATATTATGTTAAAAAGATAAAAATGATCGAGTTTCTTGCCGGTTCTTCTCGATGACGCGGTTGTTTGTCCGAACGGATGGTAGTTTTGACGTTAATTAGCGTCGTGTCAGGGCCTAAATTGACTAAAGAATTTTTTATTTCGATTACGATAAGTTATAGTTCCGCCACTAATTTAACTTTAAAGAACTCAAATTCAAACGCCTTCACTCACTACCACTTATACCCCATATGGCTTTATTTCGTCTATTTTCCGTAATAAATTATATAAATCTTAACAATTGTCGTCATTTGTTACAAACTAAGACTCAGCAACGTTCCGATGACGATTCATTTCAAGTCGATTCCGTCACGTCCCAAGGGACAATGTCATCAGGAACAGTCACGCATAATTTATTTTCCATTTATTTTTGCTAGATCCGTCGCTATTTTCGCGTCGATCGGGTCAGACAATTTTTAAGGTGCTGTCACACTCACGTGCTATAGATATATTGTGACGATCGTGGGTACATCAAATGCTGTTTACATTCATAGACATGTGTTTTGTATTCTTACACATATAAAGAAAATGAAATCACTACAGGGACATTCCACGTGAAATGGACAACGACAACAAGGTGAGGTTCTGAAATTCATTTACATTCACCATAATTGCACTTCTAGTAGGTATAAAGGGGAACGTATATTTTTTATTACACAAAAATCTTGTTTATTAATAAATAAAATATAATTAAACTAGCGAGCCCGGCAGACGTTGTCTCGCCCTGATTATGAAAAAATCCTTGACAAATTATATACTAAAACGTTCCTCACCAATCTCTCTATCCACCAGTGAAAACCGCATGAAAATCCGTTCGGTAGTTTTTGAGTTTATCGCGAACAGACAGACAGACAGACGCGGTAGGGGACTTTGTTTTATACAATGAAATGATATGTATACATCTGAATAGAAATATAAGTAGAAAATAGTAATAAACAAGGATTTTGTGATAGTTAAAGGCGATCTATAGGCGGTCATCTATAAGTGTCGTAAAATGTTCACAATATTACTGAGAGGTCAGAACAACAACTAAAACAAGTATGAAATGGATTAGCGTCATACTTCTATCTGTTTCTAATATATGACTATGATTTCATTTGACATACTAGTACAAGTAATTCTTTGCGCAACAAATAAATAGTGCTATTAGTTGCAATTCCTTCTCACAAATTTCTTCTTTATGACTTCTTACTAATAATATTTATGTTCGAGTGTACTTGTTTATTTATATTGTATTTGGTTTAGTAATACTTACCCATAATCATTGTTAGATCTTAAATACGTTTAAACAGGATGTTGCATGTTAATACCACAGCATTTTAATGTGATATCTGGTAACTTAACAGACTTACGCAGGCGCCAGATGGCAGCGCAATGTATGTGGAACATTACATATATGTGCACATTAATGATTATATTTCTTTAATTATTGCAAATCCCACTATATAATTTCGTGTGTACTATAACTGTAGTTTATGCTATATTCAGAGATTAACAAGAATTAGAAAGCAATCAGCCACGCAATTGTTTACTACCCGTTTTTACATGGCTCTTTTTTTTCTAGTTTGACTTTAGTTTAAAAAAAACTAATATATATTGTTGCGTTTGGTATTGTAATTGTAATATTTTTCAATTAAAAAAACTACTTCCCACAAAACCGTCTTTTTAGTATGACTATACTTTAGCGGAATTAATTAAACTAATTAAGAAATAATCTTGGCAATTAACCTCATAGAAACATAAATTGTAAAAATTATGAACTGATTTTTTATCAACAGATCTATTCGGTGGCAGTTATAACACAGACGTTACTAGATCAAAAAAGAGAAACAAACGATCGATCACAAAAAGAATCACCAATTGAGTGAATTTATTGGATTAGTACTAACCTACTACTACTAAAACCCCACGGCGTACCGTCAGACCGTAAATCATTAATGTAACGAATAATAATTGAATGGAATTGTTTAATTATCATTTAATAAACAATCTTTTGCATAATTTGTAGGGTCTTCAATAATTTTGTGAACCACTTATAATAACTACATTGGATCACATGTTTAAAAATTCCAAATCATTGGATCTTTTTGTGACTTAACACAGTGTTCGTAATATTATAAGTATATTAGTATTATATCGCTTTATGTATAACGTCAACTTAATCGTAAGAATTGCGATCGCTTACTCCTTTTTCTCACAATACTTCCCGCAATTCCTACGAATATATTGCACTATAGCTTCGGTGGCCCGGTTTGTTTATATGTGAACAAGCTATGCTAATATTTCGTTCGATCCCTTATGATTCGAAGGCTACGTTTGGTTTTTCTATACTATCTATACATACAATGAGAATAAATTTAACGTATCTGTACATTTTAGACTCTCGTAAAAAACTGTTGCAGGTGTCTAGGAATAAGTAATAAAATACATATCAATCAATTTTATAAATGTTTGTCTGTCTGTCTGCCTGTTTGTATGAACACGCATTACTTCTAAAATACTGCATTCATGATAAAACCTCCGGCTCTTTTTATCACGCTTTTATTAGCTTCACCTGTATGTATGTATGTTTGTAATCGACCCCTTTGAGCTCGATTTTGTCCTACTTTGAACGATCAGATTTAATATTATATACGAGCTGTATGTGTGTGCATACGAGTACTGATATTCGACCAGATGAGCATCATGAGCTACCTGTTGTTACAACTTTAACATTGAACCCATGGAAATTTTCTTATTTCCTTTATTTCGAATGTTTATTACAGAATTTTTAATTTACTATTTTATATCTGTTAACGACAAAGAAAGCGAGAGAGTCGCATAAAGTAAAATTAATTTTCGTTACGTGGCGAAAACATACAAATATAAAGAATCAAAATTTGCGTATCTAATTACATTTAACATTAAAAAAAAGTCGAGCCAATCATAAGGACTGCCGATAGAAGTGAAAAGTCAAAACAATGGAATTTAAGCTGTGGTCTCTTTTGATTTTTTAAATTAATTACTATACTCTGAATTATTTAAATTTCATAATTTGTAAATTTAAATTATTATCATTAGTCTCTCTTTCACATCTATTGGCACTCCGAATGATAATTATATAACATTTATTAATTCATCAAACATATAACGGGCTGCACAATCTCTATACAAAATATCAATATTAGATATACACAACCTGCTATATTGCGCGTCGATAGTGTGACGCAAGCCGCGCAAGCGCAATATGGTCAATCACGCTTACTGGCATGTCATGAGAAGAAATTATAAATATATATCCTGCCAAAAAAACACCGCTCAACACGTTTCAAGAAGCTTTCACTTTCACTTATACGATCTTAATTCCTGAGATAACTTGACCAGAAACGTTTAGAAATTAGAAATTAATAGATAGCTGTTCTATGTAAGTTAAACTCTGTGCTTAAAACAAATAATGTCGTGATATTTTATCTTAGTAAAATCGGAAATGTGTCACGTCGCTTGACAACGTTATATCTAGGGGACGTGACGCGGAAGTCTTGTGTTCGCCCTTCGGCTCCCTTGCAACGTTATCATTTTCAATATTGTAGTCGTATTCACTCTGTTCAGAAATTCATAATGTATCCATATCCAGTGAAATATATACCAGATAATAGTGTTTTCTAACCAAAGAGGTAACACTTTACAGAGGCGATACTATTAATGTTTATTCTGAAGTGAAAACTTCTTTAGGTGTGTTGAATTATTAGGTATGTATATTTCATAGATGTGCGCGCAATACATAAATGCACTTTCTCGCCCATACCGTACTTGTTCTAATCCAAACTGCAACAATCAGAAGAGTGTTGGATGCAGTGTCTGTTGAGCGCTACATCAGCTCCTACCATCACCTTAAGGCCGTTCACAGATATCTGGTTGCCTCGCCACTGAAAGTGGACTGCATTGCTGCCGAGATACATCTGTACTGATGTGGGGTCTAATCGCATAAACTCGAGGACAGAGATGCTCGAGACCCCTCTATCAATTGGCCCACAAACCGACATGGTTACTAAGGTGTGGCCGTCTTATGCAATACAGCTACTAGGATCTACTGATAAGAGTTTATGGACCATTCGTTATTTCTATTGAGACCCTACCACCTTTATAAGGTTCGTTGGCAAACTCTTAGCAGATAGTCCACTACACCTTAGCTACTGCCATCCAAAGAATGGGTTGCATCTGTCGTTTTGTGTAATATAGGATTTTATGTATTCTCTTCTTCACCATCAGCATCTGTTCTCAAATTACACTTATTCAAAGAATCACTTAAACGGACTTCACTAACGGCGCAAGCTACAGGTTTTTTAACTTTCTAGGCCATATTGTAATTTTGTATAAGGTAAGATTGTGGGCATATGTATGAAGTATATTGTAAAATATAGCAGTTATTTTATGTCGAATTGATTTACTACTAACCGAATAATTTATTCTGTGTAAAATAAAGAAACGTGACTAAGAAACAAAAGATGAAGAATAAGAGAAACGTAAATGTTTCAGCGTTTTTCGATGAAAGCATACAACTGCACGAATATATAGAAGGCCAGAGAGACATCGTATTTTATAACATATACCTTCTAAATTTTAAAATGACTATTGTAACAGAGTTGGACCCAAAGTTTCCTCTGTAGTCAGTAAGGCCGACGTGGCAACAACGCCTAGTTTCATAATATAAGCAGACTAAACGAATTGAAGAATCGTGAGGGTCTAGTGTTTTGACCTATGGAATGTCAACTTGATGTCCACGGGTTCGAACCGTACCAATACATGTTGGGGATTTCGCGTACATTTGCTAGTTAAAATTGGTAACTCTATAAGGTAACCTACCTGAGGAATGTTCTTATAGTATCACCATAGGTAGAAAAATATAGAAATGTGAATTTCTTGGAATTTGAAAGCGCCAATATATCATATGCTGGCGCGGGTAATAATGTCCATTCCTTCCTTAGGGACGAGGCCTTTAGCCCTGCAGTGGGTCTTTTACAGAAGCTGCATGTTATTTCAAATGTCGGAAACAACCTCATCGAAATTATTTTCTTTTAAACGCAATATTCTATGACCTATTAGCGGCTACCCCCAACTTCTTCTTTTGTGGGTTTAATTACATCATAAGTTATCTTCGTGTAAATAGTACACGAAGTGACAGTAGCTTACGCAATACACATATCTCTCATCTCATAATAGTCACGCATCAGTCTGTAAAAGACCCACTACAGAACTATAGGCATCTATGTAGTGTAATCTTACAGATTTATTTGAGTCTATAAATAATCCCTAATCCGAGCCCGTCTCGTACTTTTCACCTCTTTTGTTAAACTTACTTGTGAAAAATACTTCAACCGATTTTGGTAAAATTTTGTTCACGGAGATTATAAGTCATTTAGAAATCGATACGCTATATAAACAATCTATACATATAATAAAACTGTATCTGTATAACTGTATCTAAATTAATAATAATAATAAAACTCTTTATTGCACACACACACACACACACACAATATACAAAATTAGACATCGGTCTATAGTATGTGTACATTTAGGCGGCCTTATCGCTTCGAGTGATAGCATAGCATAGCAAACCTAACGAAATATTTATTTTTCAAAAATACTGGGTGGCAATATAAATACACACAAAGAATTACCAGAAACTATAGATAACCATAAAAAAGAAATAACACAACAAAACAGTTCTATTACGACAGCGAGAGGTAATATACCAGTGTAGATATTTTTTAAATAAAAAATTATAATCGGGGTGGACTTTATTAATCGATATAGAAGCCGAAAATAATTTATTTACAATATTCGTCTATCTATATGGCTGCCCCTGTGTACGCGTATTACTCTGAAAGTATTGATGTTATTAAGTTATTAATGAGACTCCGTAATGATACTTTGAAAAAAGCCCGTAGTAGTAAATTACAAACGAAATATGATTATTGCAAACAGCTAAAAAACTTGGTAACTTCCAGCTTGCGCAGAGGAATGGAAGTTTATTACACCTTCTACGTAAATAAAAATATTAATAATACAAAGGTTATGTGGCAACATCTAAACCAAACGTCTATTTTTGATAACCCTAGTAACTGCTTTATACCCGAAACTCTAAACGAACCCGATAAAATTAATGATTCTTTTCTTATTTATGTAAACCTGACAATGAAACTTTTTTCAGAGTTCAAAATATAATAGTGTTAGAAATAGAAACAATTATTGATTATTAAAAAAGGAACTGGTCAATTTAGATATAAACTGTTAAGAATAAATTCTAACAATTAATCACTCTCTAAATAACCGACACGAGTTCTGACAGAGCTACCACACGCTACAACGGCTACCGAAATACTGAGTGAACAAACACACAGCGAATTTCATCTCGCGTGCCCCGCAAGGGGCACGCAGGTGGACCGCATCAGGGTTACCCCTCTGGCGGTAGCTTCTCTCTCCCCCCACTTACCGGGGGTGCCTTATGTTTTGGAGTGCACACCCGTGGGTGCTTCCTCCGGGGATGTCTCGCGACTCACTCGTGGGATGCAGTGGCTGCAGGAAATCTCATATTAATACCTTCGTATTTTCCCTGAAATCCATCTTGATTTTTCGGGCTTCTACCAGGGAGGCTGTCATCAGTTTCTGGTCGCCGGCTCGTCTTTCGGGCGGTCACATTGGCGGGCGGGGTGTGGCATTGAAGCGAGGAATGCCGGAACTATTGGCAACGAAAGCACTGCGCGAGCCGGCGCTCCCCCCTCCAGGCTTCTATTTCTACTGGCAGGCTTGATATTTGCTTGACGTCATAGATGGCGGGTGTTAACCCGGACGTTCACTTGAGGATGACGAAGTAGACGCACCCGGGTCTGTCACGTCTTGAGTATAAATTGAACCCCCTCCCCGTATATGCGAACGTTGGGTCCGCACCGCGACTTCGCCTCCAACTGTGGGAGCTGCACGGCCCAATCAGGGAGGCGCTCAATCACGATCGGAGGATAACGTGAACTCTTACGTCGTGTGGTCGACCGAGGATGCGGCGGCAGCACTGTCGCTCGGTGGCTGCAAATTAGGGTTCCGTAGGCGGATACCCGATTTCGGTGGTGACGCGCGCACAGATGGCACTGCGATCGTTACGTACGAGGGCTGCTCGCGGGCAGCCTTTCACGGCGGAACCGGTGCGGGTGCGGGTGCGGGTGCGGGTGCGAGCACCTGCGCCGCTGGGGTTTCGGTTGTAGTGGGCGTCTGATTGAGTCGGTGGCGAAGACGCGCGATTCGCGGCGAGCTCTGTTTCGGGTTTGCTGCGTTTGCGACGCAGCGCTCGACCAAGCGGGCTAGGCGAAACGTCCGGAATCACAGGCGGTGCGAGAGTACCGCGGGCAGCGCATTAGAGCGCCACCGCATCGTCTGGGGATGATAGGTGGCCCTCGGTTGCGGCTTCCTGGACGCACAGGTACAGCGCCATCCTCTCCGACAGAGGCCCAGCTACAATCAGCTGGGCGAGAGTGAGAATATCACTCTCATACGCTTCTGTCGAACGTTGCCGGAGTCGACGAGGCGGCGCTAGTAGAGCACATCGTAGCGTAGGTCGGAAGGCGGCTTCTCGGACGATCACGCACGCGTAGACTATGGGACCGTCTGAGTGAACAAGGCGAGCGCCGCTCCTTATATAGATCGTCGCAGTATAACTATATGCCATTTCATTTACTTCCAACAATAGTACATTGCATGATATTTGGGGAATGTCGGTAATAGTAGTATAGTCCTTTTTTTTTTTTTTTTTTTTTTTTTTTTTTTTTTAACGTGGGGAAATCCCTTATGGATACCCACCCTCCCGGGGGAGAGAGTGGGTTATGTCCGAGTCGCACGGACTAAAACCCCACGGTGTACCGACAGACCGTTCTGTGGGGGCGGCAAGGGATCGTTCAGGCTAATCAACCTTGTAGAGCCGCCCCCACGGTCCGCCCGGCGGAAGGTGACCGCCGGACTCCTACCTATAGAGGGACAGACCGGGTACACGCCGGCTGCCCCCCCTCGTCCGCCGGACCTGTGCAATGAGGAGATGGGCCCCCCGGCCCATCCCCTCGGGTCCGGCTACGGTGGCAGGAGGAGTTGGGCAAAGCGCCGCCTCCTCCTGCCAATCCTCCGTTGGCGGAGACGGCCACTCAGAGGGTCTGCCTCGCGGGCCCTCTCCGCCGCCTCCTTCTGCGAGATGACCTCCTCGCAGAAGGAGGCCATCGCTCGCCAAGCCTGTTCGCTGCCGAGCATGGCCGAAACCACGCTCGGCAGCGATAAGTCCGGTCCTACCGCCGCCGCCAGAATGCGGCGCTGCTCTCCCCACGCAGCACACTCAGACAGAGTGTGCTGCGCGGTATCTTCGTCAGCGCCGCACTCGTGGCAGGCGGCGGTCGGCTCCCTGCGCGCAATCTGGTGCAGGTACCACCCGAAACAACCGTGTCCGGTGAGTACCTGCACCAGTCGGAACGTCAGGGAGCCCCACTCCCTACCAATCCACTCCCGCAGGACCGGGCGGACGGCGTCTACGGTAAACCGCCCGAACCGCTCGTCCGCCAGGTCCTGCTTCCATCTTTCGACGGCGTCTCCCCTGAGACGCCGTCTCTCCACCTCTACCTCCCTGGGAGCCGGCGGCTCCCCCCTTCGCTTCCTCGCCGCCGTGAATTCGTACACGGCGGCGAGAACTCCTGCCTCCAGCTCCCAGGGTAGGGAGCCGGCGAGCGTGAAGGCCGCCGCTGAGGACACCGTCCGGTACGCCCGGATCGCCCTCAGTGCCACCGTGCGCTGCGCATTGCGGAGCGCGCGCACGTTGGCGGCACCGAGGGCGTCGGCCCAGACCGGTGCCCCGTAGGCGGCCATCGCCCGCACGACTCCCATGTAGAGTCGGCGGCACCCGGCGCCAGGCCCCCCTATATTAGGGAGCAATCGGCCGAGTGCCGCCGCCGCCCCAGCAATTCGCGGTCCGAGCCTCGCAAAGTGGGGCTCGAACCGCCAGCGCCCGTCCAGGGTGAGGCCCAGATATTTCATCTGGGTCCCCACCCTGATCCGGGCACCCTCCACCACTATGTGGGCCCCTGGTGGTGGCCCTCGCCGAGGCCCATGAAAGAGTAGGGCCTCGGTCTTTTCGAGGGCCACCCTGAGGCCCAACCTCCTTATGCGCCTGACCACGAGGGTTGTGGCCATCGTGGCCAGGCGCTCCACCTCCCTCCCCTCCCCCCCCCGGGCTACGACTAGGGTGTCATCCGCGTAACATATGAGGCGTGCCCCAAATGGGAGCACGCCGCGGAGCACCCAGTCGTAGCCCATGTTCCACAGGAGCGGCCCCAAAGCCGACCCCTGTGGAACCCCCCGCCTTGTGGCCCGCTTGACCATACGGCCGTCGCCGTCGACGTAGGCGACCTCCCTACCCTCGAGGTACGCCTCCAACACCCGCCGCAGGTACGGGGGCACTCCGAAATATCGGAGCGCCTCCCTTATGACCCCGTGCGGCAGGGTGTTGAAGGCGTTGGCGATGTCGAGTGACACCGCCAAAACCCTCTCCCCCTGGGAGGTCGCCTCTGCCGACAGCGACTTCAGGAGGCAAAGGGCGTCCACTGTCGAACGCCCTGTCCGGAAGCCATACTGCGCGTCCGCCAGATTCGGACCCACGCCCTCTAGGTGCTGGACGACCCGGGAGGAGATAATCCTCTCCAGCACCTTCCCGGCGTCGTCCAGCAGGACGAGGGGCCGATACGCGGACGCGCAGTCCGGAGGGCGGCCTGCCTTTGCCATGAGGCAGAGCCGCCCAAGCTTCCAGGGCTTCGGGAACTGCCCGACCGAAAGACACCGGTCGAACAGCTCCCGAAGCCACCCCCCTAATTGGCCCAAGGCGATGCTGAGCACCCGACCCGGGACCCCATCAGGGCCGGGCGCTCTTCGCCGGTTGAGGAGGCGCTCGACAGCCCTCCTCATCTCCTCCTCCGTTATCGGAGGGGGAGGACCGTCGAGCACCTCCTCGACTACCTCCCGAGGCAGAGGCATGGGAGGAGCGGGTAGCATCGGAGGGTCGGGGAACAGTTCTCCCACGACCCTCGCCACCACCTCCGGCCGGAGGGTCTCCGTCACCGGGGGCGCCCAGGATCGTAACTTCATTCGTACGATCCTGTACGGGCGCCCCCAAGGATCCCCCTCCAGCGTCTGGAGCAGCTCCTCCCATGCTGCTTCTTTCGCCCGGCTGATGGCAGCCTGCAGGGTCTTCCTGCACTCCCTATAGCTGCCATACAGCCGGGCCTCCGCCTCCGGGTCCCTATGCCGGCGCCGGCGGCTGCGCCCGAACAGCCGCCGGGCCGCGGAGCAGGCCGCTCGGAGATCGGCGATCTCCGGCGTCCACCAGTACACCGCCCGTTTGTCTGGGTGGTGTACGCTCCGCGGCATCGACGCGTCGCAAACCTCCGTGAGGGCCGCACGGAGGCGGGCTGCGGACGCGTCGACATCAGCCCCTGTGGGGGGGGGGCATGGCCCAGGCCTGGACGATGGCCGCCTCTTCCGCTAATTCACGGTTGAGGCGGCCCATCGCCCAACAGGGGAACTTCGCGCCCCTCCGGGGGCGGGTGCCAATTCCGGCTTGGGAGGTGGAGACCTCGAACCTGATATATCGGTGGTCCGATAAGGTCTCCACCTCCTCCAGCACCCTCCACCCCCGGACACGGCGTGCGACGGACGGGGTGGCGAACGAGACGTCCACCACCGACGATCCGTTCCATCGCACGCACGTGGGGACGCTCCCCTGGTTGAGGAGGGACAGCCCTAACTCGGCTGCCCACTCCTCAACGGCCATGCCCCTCAGGTCCGTGACTGTCGCTCCCCAGGTCCTCGACTTGGCATTTAAGTCCCCCATGAGGACCACGGGGAGCGGCGACAGCCGTCTGACAGCTCCCTGCAGGGAGCCAAGGAACGCCTCGAACTCCCGCAGGGGCTTGTTAGGGGAGAAGTACGCCCCCACAATGGCGTACTCTCCCCAGACGGCCGTCACGAACCCGACCCCACACTCTCTCACCGCCAGGGATGAACCTCGACCCGCCACGATCGCCACGAAGCCGTTCCGATCCCCAGCCCACTGCGGCTGGGACGGAACGAAGTAGGGCTCCGTGGCGATCGCAAGCCCGATGCCCCACTCCGCCACTGACTGCACGAGGAGATCCTGTGCAGCGGCGGAGTGGTTGAGGTTCGCCTGGAGGAAGTTGCGTATGGCGTGCTCCATCACTGGTCCATAGCAACTTCCTCCTGCCTGGCGGCGACCACCTTCGGGCTAGCCCCCACTATGGGGAGGTCCCTACCCTTGGTGGTGGGCGGCCTGCAATTCCGGCTCCCCATCACGTGCCCCGAGGGCCTCCCCGCCTCCGCGCATACGGCGCTGCGGGCCGCCTCCGCCTTGCATTGGGCCGTTTTGTGGCCCTCCGCGCCGCAGCGGTAACATCCGTCCCCCCTGTTGGACGAGGAGGGGCACAGAGGGCGGGTGTGCCCCAAGCCCATGCATTTGAAACAACGCATGGGCTTCTCGTCCAGCAGGATGACGCGGACGACGCTCCACCCAACCAGAAGCTTGCCGGCCGACACAAGCTCCTTGGCCGCCGCCGCGGGGAGCGTCACATGGACTGCGCCGAGGCCCCCCCAATTCTTCTTTATCTCGCCGACCTTTATGTCGGCGACCGTGCAGCCGGCCTTCGCCGCCACGACCGTCTCAATCTCGAGGGTGGACACCGAATCGTCCAGCCCGACGATCCGGATGTCCGCCCTCTTTGTAGGGACGACGACCGTGGCGATGTTGGCCAGCGCCACCTTGAGTTCCCGGGCCAGTTCGGCGGCCTTTTCTTTCGTCTGCCCCGGGAGCTCAATTTTACGGGCTCCCGTGGCTGTCTGCCGGACCCGGACTTCCCCAACGCCCATTTCCGGCAGGGCCACGGCTTCCCGCGCCTTCGTGAGGACCTCCCTGTAGCCGACACCTTTGTCGGCCGCGGTATCCTGCAGAGTCAGGATGACCGCAGCCGACTGGGGGACGGACGGCAGCTTCGGCCCGGGCGGCTTTGGCGGCGCCTTTGGGGGCGCCGCGACGGCGACTACAGCCTTGGGCACCGAAGCAGGGGTCGCCCTCTTTTTCCGGCCCAGCACCTTCGACCACTCCACCTCCGACGATGCCACCGCCGGGACCGGCAATTCGGCCCAGTTTATGCCCAGCGGGGCGATTGGGGCCTTGGGCACCGGTGCCGGCCTCGCAGGTGGAGCCCCTGCTCCACCCTTCTTCTTGTCCCCCGCCAGCGGGGGGCGAACGGGCACCTCCGGAGGGAGGCGACTCGCCAGGCTCTCCAGACGTGCGTTCAGCATATTGCTGAACGACGTCTGGAGAGATCGCTCCAGGCGCGAGACGGCCCCAGCGAGCACCTCCTCCCACTGGTGTGTGGGAGTCTCCGCCGGCATTGCGGGAGCAGGAGGCGGGGGCATCAGCCTCTTGGCGTTGGCCTCCTGCTTCCAGGCCAAAACCTCCGCCTTGAGGTCTTCAACCTGGCGGCGGAGGTTCTTGGTGTCCCGCTGGAGCTTCCTTACCTCCGCCGACTCCGTGCGGTCCGCCAGCGCCTCTACCACCTCCCGCAGGGACTGCGCCGCTCCCTTCAGGACCTTTATGCAAGGCCCCGACAGATTTTTGGACTTTTTGACGGTCTCCAAGATTTCCGTCACCTTCACCCCGGCCAGAGCCTTCAACGTGAAGACGTCAAGGTCTTCCACGTCGATAGGCTCTGCCTCGGAACTCCCTGCTGATCCCGCCTTGGAGCCGGCCTTTGAGCCGGCCTTGGATCCGGCAGCTGAGGCAATGATCGAGCCCGTAGCCGAGGCCTCCGACTCGGCCCCGCTCAAACTCCCGGCCAAGGCCCGATCAAACGAGCCGTCAGCCTCGCCCAGGATGCCACGGCCCCCGCCGACGTTACGGCTGATACGCCTCGCAGTCCCCCGCTGGAATTTGCTTCCTTTGGGGGCAACACGCTCCTCTACCTCCGTGTCGGAATCGACCGACACGCTCGCCCGCTTGGCAGTAATTTTCTTCGCCTTGGCACTCATGGCCTACTGGGGACCACAGGGTCACCAGCAAGCCAAGAGGCAAAACAAGCAGTCCGTTCAACAAGCCAGGTAACTCAGAAAGCAAGAAAACAGTCCGATAAACAAAGCCAAGTCAATAAATAAGAAATCACGTCAAATCCAAGAAACAAGCCAATCCGAGTGTAAAAACTAGTTCTGTCTCCGTAAGCAAGCCAAGTCAATAAAATAATCAAAAACCACAAGAGAGAACCACCCATAAACAACGCAGGACAAAATTTTCCAATTCCAATAGTAGTATAGTCCTTAATTATCAATATTTCACCATATTTGACTAATATATTTAATCCGTGTATAGCAAAAGGAACCTTCCTCAATTTAATGAATATAAATAAAATGGTTCCTTTGTTTAAATCAGGTTGTAGGAGTAATCTTGGAAATTATAGACCAATTTCTGTACTGCCGTCCTTAAGCAAAATTTTCGAGAAGATTATGCTTAAACAATTATTAGGATATTTTAAAGCGCAAAAAATTCTGGATGGTCGACAGTTTGGTTTCACAAAATCAAAATCAACTACTGACGCTGGTGCAACATTACTAAGTCATATTTTTCGAGCTTGGGAGGGATCGCAGGATGCAATTGGTGTGTTTTGTGATCTGTCTAAGGCTTTTGACTGCGTTGACCATAGTACCCTTATTTTGAAATTAAAACACTATGGTGTTTGTGGAGCTTCTCTCGACCTTCTAGTCTCCTATTTAGAAGATCGTTGTCACAAAGATAGTGTAGACGGGATAACGTCAGCGGGATCACTGATTCGAATTGGCGTCCCACAGGGTTCTATTTTAGGGCCCTTTTTGTTCTTGGTATATATAAATGCTCTACCACTAGTGGTTGATAACTGTGCTGACATGGTTCTTTTCGCGGACGACACTTCACTAATATTTAAGGTAAAAAGAATAGATTCAGAGCTTAGTTATCTAAATAATATTTTAAATAAAATTTCCGAATGGTTTGCGTTAAATAATCTATTGCTTAATGCCGACAAAACAAAATTTATAAGATTTACTTTGCCTAATGTTCCGTATACTCATAGTAGAATCTAGTAGGCTTAGTTGACAATACTGTGATCTTAGATATTACACTTGATTCGAAATTACAATGTGGTCCTCACGTAAAAAAATTGGTGGGAAGATTAAGGTCTACTGCATTCGCAGTTAGAAAGATTCGCCAGCTAACAGATACTGCCACTGCTAGGGTTGTCTACTTCGCTTACTTCCACAGCTTAATGTCTTATGGTATTTTGTTGTGGGGGACAGCAGCTGAGGTGGACACCATATTCCTATTACAAAAACGAGCAATATACAATATGAGGCCTCGCGAATCATTAAAGACTAAGTTTCAGGAATTCGGTATCTTAACTCTACTCTCCCAATACATTCTTGATAATTTAATGTATATCCGCAAAAATTTAGATATGCTGGATCTGGTAAAAGACCAGCATAATTTAAATACTAGAAACAGCAACAAATTGGTCATTCCACGCTTCAGGCTCACTAAGTCCAAAAACAGTTTTTTAGGTAACAGTGTTAGGTTTTATAACAAAGTCCCAAAACACATTACCGATTTGCCGGATAGTGAGTTCAAGAACCATGTCAAGCGGGTTTTAATATCTAAAGGCTATTATAGGGTGGATCAATATGTGAACGATTGTGACGTCTCGAAATGACGCCCCTCTCTGTGCATCCACTAATAACGAATGTAAATATTTATGTTTTGTAAGACTATATAACATGAAAAGATAAACCAGATCAAATTTCTTGCCGGTTCTTCTCGATGACTGGGTTGTTTTCCGAACCGACGGTAGCTTTGACGTTCATAAGCGCCTTCTCAGGGCCTAAATTGAATAAAGGATATTTTGATTTTGGCATATGAGTCGGCGTGCCTATTGGCGTGTTCAGCACCATGGGTGCTGGTAGCCCATTATCAGGCTCGATTGTACTTTTGGTGTGCGATAAGGACAGCTCGAGGAGAAATTATCGCCCCAAAAGAGAAGGAAGTCGAGAAAACGCGGCTGCAGGACAATATGATGCAAAAGTGGAGGGAGGCTCTGGAATCACCGTCCGCAGGGCGCAGAACGATAGAGGCGATTCATCCTGTTTTTGATGAATGGGTGAACAGAACTCATGATTCGCTGACATTCCAACTGGTGCAGATACTTACCGGACATGGATGTTGCGGTAAATATCTGCACCAGATTGCTGGCAAAGAATCAACGACGCAATGTCATCATTGCGATGAGATCTTGGACACGGCACAACACACTTTTGAAGTGTGCGCGGCATGGGTGGGAGAATGCCATTCGCTCTTAATATTAATCGGAAGGATTTGTCCTTACCGACCGTAGCTAAGGCTATGTTCCGGGACAAGGCAGTGTAGGGAGCTGTCACCTCATATTGTGACTCGATTATGTTGCAGAAAGAAGAGGCGGAGCGAGCCAGGGAGAGGGATGTCAGTGCACCTGCGATACGTCGCCGAGATTCCAGGCGAGGAAGGAGAGATGGAGGTGACTTCCACTAGAGGGCACCCTGAGGAAACCTCCCATATAGGCCACGTAGAGATGGGGAGAAGGAGGTTAGGAAACCTCTGGCTTGCCTACTTACCGCGTAAGTAGACAAGACCAGGGGTTAGGTGGGCGTAGGGTCCGTGTAGGTAGGTAGGTTTGGTAGGGATAGGGATTGTAGGGTGGGGGAACGGGAAGGGAAGCTGGATAGGTAACCTCTGGCCTGCCTACCTACTTAGTGGGTAGGCAAGGCCAGGAGGTTGGATGGCGTAGGGTTTTGAGACAGGTAGGGTAGGGTTACGAGCGAGGGATGGAGGGGATGTTTAGGCTAGCGTAGGCCGGAGGGGACTTCAGGGTGGCTGAGGCGGAGAAGGAGTAAACCTCGATAAAAAATCAGTTTTGGGGTGGCGGCGGAAGGGTTTTCTTTCCGCTGCCGGCTGAACCAGCGGAGGCCCTGAACCTCCCATTGTACGGGATCGGCGGGTTGGGAGGCAGCCCGGTTGCGAGGCGGAGTGTGGCGTGGGAAACGCCTACCGCCGGGGGTGTAACGGAGCTTGCTCACACAACCCCGAGACACCCTTATGGTGCGGCGTAGGTTGTCGTGGAGTTTTAGGCGGGTAGAGTCGTCGAAAGGCACCGTCACCGCTGCGTCCCAGTACGCAGTGGGCGAGTCGACTCAGCTCAGGCTCTCCCCCTGGGGCTTGACAGTCAATGACGATTTTCTCTCCACGTTAAAAAAAAAGGGTTAGCTGAGATGGGTCGCGAATTGTATGAATCAGGCAACAGCCCAAGCCGAGGTGTGCCGCGCACCCTTGAGCTAGTTGTCAAAATAAAATCGGTGGAGTGCCTTAAACGCTCACCTTAGTAGTCCGGTGAAGCTGTTAAGGCCTTGCTAAACCAATAGCGTAGTCAGTTCGAGAAAAAAATTAGACATTCATTTCTATTTCGAAGTTATTGTAGGGAGAAGCCCTACTCGGATAAATAGTCACAGTGCTCACAGAGTGTTAATTGAATTTCCTGACAGACCGACTATACGTTTATTAATTACAATATAAATGATAAAATTAAAAATGATTTCTATAAATTGAAAATACTGTATGGTACACGAAATTATTTGAAATTAAATACAAGAAGTCTTCTTGGTAATCTAATTGTATTGTCTCCTTTCAACTATTGCGATGTTGTGTATGGGCCTAGATTAAAGGAGAAAACCTCAAAAGCAATTTAACTTGTTCAAAACGCATGCGTCAGATTTTGTTATGACGCGCTTAAATGGTCGCATATATCTCTAATCATTAATGGCAATGTTCAAGGAGGATGTTCAAGGAGATACTTACACTTAACGTGTCTTACGCACACTATTATTCAGAGTAAAAAACCGGAATAACTGTATACTAAATTTAACTGATATAGGAACATTCATAATATAAACACAAGACCTAAAATAAGAAACACTGTATCCCTTCCTAAACACAAATCCCTAGCTATGTGTGAAGTTTCAAATACGCGGCGTCAAAAATTTGGAATAAAATACCTCCTCCATTAAAGATAAAAAACATTAATAGATTTGACGCATAATTCACAATATCATATAACTTTATATTGCAACGTTTTTTTCTCTCTTTTTGTTTGGGTCTCTTAATACTTTATATGTTTAGCAATAGATAGGTATTTTAAGTTTATGTTTATGACTTGGGTGCGAAATAAATAAGTAATGCTTACTTGTATATTAGCCGGGAAATCTGAGGCTAGGCTGAAAACCAGCGCCGTTTTCAAAGGCGGTAATATGCTGACGCCAAGTCTTTTTGTCATAGTTTTTACTTTTTTTATGATTAAGGTTTTTTTGTACACTTATACTATGGCAATATATATAATTCTTTGTTTCTAAAATAAAATAAAAATATAAATTCAAATAATTATCACAAACATATACAAACTTGACGTTTATATCATTTCGCGTTAGTTACTAAATTCATTTAATTTTTTATTTGAATATCGTCGATGGAACGCAAGGGCCAACTGCCAACGCTGCGGCGTAGGCCAGTATTTGGACCTATATGATTTACTACAATTCATATGATAGTACGCCTTTTAATTCAATATGCATCATAGGTAAATGGTTCTTCTAGCTTCTTATATTGATTTCTATCTCATATAACTCTTTTTCAGTAAGGACCGCTGTGATCTATAAAGACTTCAATGTTTACTTCTGCGAGTAAGCCCTGAAATACAAAACTCGATGCGGTTTTAAAAACGTTTTCATAATTCCCATTTTTGTTCAAACATGGTACGTCGTCAAGGTCATAGATCAATAACATACACTGTTCAAATATTTTTCAGTAGAACTCTTCCTGCATTTATATATTTACGTCACGTAGTAACAGATGCATGTAAACCCATTGTCATTTTTATCTCTTTTTTATATTATTAATAACGTATTTTAGATTATCTACAGTTTATTGTTTTACAATATCAACAGTGATGGTACTACCTACAAAATTTCTTATAAATTAAAAGTTTTCGACTTTCCAACATTATTAGGCATCGTGCTGTGGAACATATATCGATGTTTTATTAATTTCAATAAGAGCGATGTTAAAACGTGTGCTTTTATTCGCCGCTGTCGGCATCGCTTTAAGCTATGCAACAGCTTGTGATACAGACTACGAAAGAGACCTGACGGATAAAATTGTTTTATTAACCGGTGGAGCGCGAGGAATCGGAAAATCAACTGTCAAGAGTCTTCTAGATAACGAATGTAAACAAGTAATAATATTGGACAGAGAAGAAGAACTTGGTAAACAGACATCTGCAGAGTTCAATGCTATATATGGAGATCACAAAACGGTTTTCATAAAATGTAATATTCCTGCTGATCTCGATGAAGTCTTGGAATATGTATTAAACCAATATGAAATTGATATTGTAGTAAACAATGCTGGAGTAATAAATGAATATGATCTGGAATCGACAATGAACACGAATGTTATAGGCCCATTGAAAATCTCTGCGGTGTTTTATAACAAAATGAGAACAGATAAAGGCGGAAAAGGTGGCACTATTATTAATATATCTTCCATTTCATCGTATCTTCGGGATCCGTTCATGTCAAATTATAAAGCATCAAAGGCTGCCGTAGCGGCTTTTACTAGAGGTCAGGGACATGAGTATAATTATAAGAGATCATGCGTTAGGTTCATAGGCATTTGCCCAGGTTTAACTTACACTTATATGACAGAGCAGCAGATGGTTGTAGATGAACAAGTTGACATATTTAATAAATTCCGTGAAAGTATGGAGTGGCAAGGACCTGACTGTGTTGCTAGCGCAATTGTTAAAACCTTCCAAAGTGCTGAATCCGGTACAATCTGGGACAGTATTGGCTGCGCAGAGCCCACTGAATCACCTGCCTCACAGGAGGTGACAAGTGATTATCTAGAGAGTTTGTAATAGAGCGTATATCGACTACTAGTACATTCCAAGAGCGATCGATGTTATAAGCGAAACGTTGAAAATGTAATAATTATCATATGTTAAAGGGATTGTTTCAGATTTTGCACCAACACTTATCGTTGGAGGATATATTTTTTCTTTGTTTTTGAATTTTTCTTTTCAATTTTCTATGTTATCCTAACTTGATATTTTTTCAATAAACTTAAATATTGCAAACTTTACATGTTTTATATACCTGTGTATTTTTATTTATTTCCTTGTTTATTTATTTTTTCAATTTTTGTTGGTATACACGAAGGTATTTGGAATTAGCAATATAAAGGAATTAAGGTATAATCGCAATTTGACACGAATCACTTCTCTATCACTTGACGCGTTGCATGAGCATTATATAATAAGGTCATAAAGATTTGGCAGTCATGAATGTTGAAGATGGAATTCGTATCGCTTGCGTTTATGTAACTACATTCATTCTGCTATGTAATTTTGATAGAACTAGTGGGCGCCCAGTGGTCGACATTCGACCATAGTTCATTGAATTTTTAAAGTTTATACTTTATTAGGGTTCTTTTATCAAAGGGTATATAATAACCTCTATAATCAAAGGCTTTCATCATGCCTACTCAGGTGTTTGCCACTTTTTTTTTAAATTATATAAACATTGAAAAAAGTCGATGGCTAAATGAAAATTGAAATTAATTATAAATTTGAATAAAAAAACAGGCGGTTACATTAGGTGGTAAGGCTCTCAAATACTAAGTAAACATAACTTTACGAAAATAAAGAAATTTATCGCAACTCATGACAATATTTTCAATTAATTTTACACGACACCATGGGTGCGTGGTATTTCTGGGTGATATTGAATTAAATATAGTCTGTATATTATGAGGAATAGTGCCCAGTATCATCATTTGGAAAAGTAATGAATACACAATAGAATCAAATGATGAATCCAAAACAAAGATGTTTTTAATATTACCATTAACTTTTGAAAATGAATTCATTTTTTTCATAATTCATCATCAAGTGTACTAAATATAATTGCTACATCAAGTTGAACTGCATCATTGTAACCGCGGAGATGAAAGTCATGGATTACTTTCATGACCAAACAAATTTTCTTATTTTGATTTTACAAAGTATTATTTCGCTCATTTTTTTTATTGAATCATCATTTGAAGTGAGTACACCGTAAAGAAATCCTAAACATTAAAATATTGATGAAAATATTGATTGGTTGGAGCGTTTAATTGGGTATTTTGTAGCAACAAGAACGATTAGCGTATCTTCCCTGGGAGAGGTTTTTCTTGGCCGAGCCTTTCTAAGAACATTTTCAACAGTTCCATGTGTTTTATAATGATCAGTTGCATTAAAAACTTTCTTAACAGAACAATTTAAATGCTCAGCTATTTTTCTGTACGCCCACTTATGATCTATATGTAAATTAATAATTATTCGCCTAATTGACCCATCACAACTTTTATTTTTACCCATTTTGAACTAAATAAAATTCAGATTAAATTTTGAATTGCCATCAAAATAATAGAAAAAGCCAAGAAAGAAATATTATTCTCCAATTTCAAAAAAAGAACGAGCTATGGATGCTTTTTTAAAATGATTCTAATTAGGCGTCCAAGCGGCCAATAACAGAAAATAAACTCCTACATGTGTAAGACTCATTTTGTAATTAAAAGTAAGATATGTTTTATATTTTATGCATTTAATGAGTTTTTTATTTGAGTGGCTATATGATTATTAATTATTGAATGTGTATATTTTTTACGAACATTTGTACGTTGAAGTTATATTTTCTTTATTCATAAGAAATGTTTCTAATTATATGACCACCTCTATATATATTAGGTCTTTACCTATGCAATTGCCGTTTTGTATGAAAAAATTTAAACGTTTTTTTTTCATGTATTTTTTATTTGTATTAATCGAAGTAATCACCCATGCAATCAATGCATCTTTGCCAACGCAGTGGCAGTTTATTGATGCCCTCCTTAAAGAAATCAGCTGGACGGGAGACAACAAATTCTTCAAAGGCATTTTGTACTGCCTCTCGGGTATTGAATCTTTTTCCCGCCAAGGAGTTATCCAAATTCTGGAAAAAGTAGTAGTCTGTAGGCGCAAGGTCTGGTGAGTAGGGCGGATGACCGAGAACTTCCAACCCCAGTTCTTGCAACTTGGAGACCGTCTGCTATGCAGTATGAGTTCGCGCGTTGTCGTGCAGGAGCAGCGGAGACGAGCGATTGACCAATGCTGGTTGGAGATGTGCCAGCTTCTCCATCATTGTGTTCAGTTCTTCATAGTACACATCTGCAGTAATGCTCACCCCGTTTGGTAAGAAGCTGTGATGAATCACACCGGCGCTAGACCACCAAACAGTGACCATCACTTTTCTAGGGGTAAGTTTCCGTTTAGGGCATTGTTTAGGTGCTGAACCAGGATCCAACCAACTTGCTGAGCGCTTGCGGTTATCAAACAGAATCCATATTTCATCGCAGGTAACAATGCGGTTCAAAATTCCTTCATTTGTGTGTTCGTTTGAGCAGTGAAAGGCACGTCTCGACGCGTACTTCGCGCTGGCGATCATTGAGTTCTTGGGGCACCCATTTGTCAAGCTTTTTTACCTTGCCTATTTGACGCAAATGGACCAATATTGTTTTGACGCTAACGTCGAAAGCTGCTGCTAATTCAGCCGTAGATTGTGTATCAGCTTCCACAATCGCCTTTAATTCGTTATTGTCCACCAAAGTCTTCGGACGACCGCGAGGTTCATTTTTCAGGTCGAAATTCCCAGAACGGAAGCGAGCAAACCAATAACAGGTGGTGCGTTGGTTTGTAGTGTTAGCTCCGTAAACGTCGTTGATGTTGCGTGCCGCTTGTGCCGCGTTGCTGCCACGACGGTACTCATATTCCATAATTACTCCAATTTTTAACGTATTCATGATGACAAAAAAGATTGAAATGCGATGAAAAGGTAACACTAATCAATAAACAAATGACTACTTTTGGAAAAAGAATTCCATGTTTTTAAAATAAAATTAATTTGAAATTAGAATTCATAGCCAAACAAAAATTATTTTGATTTGAAATGGCCAGTACTGCAGAAGGGCAATTTCATAGGTAAAGACCTATTATATATATATACATATAATATAAAGTAAATTATCAAAAAAAAGTATTAACCGACTTCAATATCAATCAAGAACCCATAAGGCACTAAAAAGCGGAAAGTAAATAGTTTATCAAATTAACCAAATTAAATAAAACATATGAATATGTGTGCTACCTAGAGATGTATTGGAAGTCGGTGCCAACCGAAATTTCAAATTTGTTCCAGGTAGAAATGTATTACAGAGACGCGAGAGTGGACTTAAACTTTGTACCTATGTAGATGATATGATTTTCGGTTCGCACCGACTTCCAATACATCTCTAGGTAGCACACATATTCATATGTTTTATTTAATTTGGTTAATTTGATAAACTATTTATTTTCCGCTTTTTAGTGCCTTATGGGTTTTTGATTGATATTGAAGTCGGTTAATATTTTTTTTGAAAATTTACTTTATTTTTCCATTTTTAGTGTACATAAATATATTTTACTAGCAGTGCCCGCGAACTCCATTCCGCCTTAAGTATATTAAAATATGCGCATTTTTGCGATATGGTTTCAATTGGTTGTACAATAAGTAACGTTTGGTACGAACGCAACCTTATCAATAATCCGCGATAGTTTCTACCACCAACTCGGCTACCATCGCTTCACACATAATACACCTTAAGTAATGTAATCACAATGCTTGCGTCATGTTGCAACACAGCAACGAACATAAGCACAATAGGCTCCTAAGAATTGAAGAGTTTTTTTTTATAATATTCGTGGCAAACGAACATACGGGTCACCTGATGGTAAGTGATCACGGCCGCCCATGGGCACCTGCGACACGAGAGGAAGCACAGATGCGTTGCCGGCCCTTAAGAAAGGAGTAGGCTCGTTTCATGAAAGTTTTCTTACTTTGTCACGGATCCCATAGTCAGAACCTAACCAAACTCTCGTCAAACTACCCTTGAAGTTCATCCTTTCCAATAAAATATGAATCATCGAAATCGGTTAGCGTGATATTGAGTTATTCGTCTATTTGTCGTGTACATACTTAATGCAAATTTAAAACTTATACGGTGTTGCACTGGATGCCGTTGTCGGAACTGGGCCAAATTGAAATGGGACCACGCGGGAAGCACCAGCTTTCAAATAAAAAAAGAATAATCAAAATCGGTTCACCCAGTCCAAAGTTATGAGGTAACAAACATATAAAAAAAAAAAAAAAAACCTGCTCCTTTTTTTGAAGTCGGTTAAAAATGGGTTACATGTTAAAAGTAAAATAAATTTGACAAGATTATGTTTGGGTTTTGTTAAACTTACCCTAACCCTAACTCCCTAACCCCTAACTTACCCTTTTGTTAAACTTACTTGTAAAAAATACGTCAACCAATTTTGGTAAAATTTTGTTCACGGAGATTATGTCAATTAGAAATCGATATGCTATAAAAACAATATTTTTGAAGTGAAACTTCTTTAGAATCGTTGTGATTTCAAACCGAATGCAACGGAAAAAAACGACAGGTAAGAGACATAAATACAAAAATCAGTGAGCCAGAGCGAGAGAGCAAATGTCGGTGTGCAGGTAAGAGACATAAATACAAAAATTAGTGAGCCAGAGCGAGAGAGCAAATGTCGGTGTGTCAAACCGGATGCAACGGAAAAAACGACAGGTAAGAGACACAAATACAAAAATCAGTGAGCCAGAGCGAGAGAGCAAATGTCGGTGTGCAGGTAAGAGACATAAATACAAAAATTTGTGAGCCAGAGCGAGAGAGCAAATGTCAAACCGGATGCAACTCATCCATTCTTCATTTAAAACAAGTTTTTATACAGAATATATCAGTATGGTCAGAAAGCATGCTAATAGAAAACAGAATATTATTACTGAGCTTCGGGGGGTCGAAAGCCGGTTGTCGTCGAGCTAAAACTAATTATTATCGAACAGAGGCGACTTGTGAAAGTCTATGTAATATCAAAGACGTAACTGACTTCTAATTTAGCACTAGCCTTTTATTTAAATACCTTGCCTTATTGCATTGACAGTAATTCAACAATTTTGAGATCCAACCTAACTGAAACTGCCAGGTACAGCTATTATACATAAAGATGTGTCATCATACAACACATGTTTATTACACAAGTACAGAACTAAAACTCATTGTTTTACGTCTACATTTTCATGCAAATAAGAAGCTGTGGTAATATCAATACAGACGAACACATCTGTAAATAACAAATGTTGAAATAATAGGTATATACAAATTTCAACAAATAAAATATGTTTTGTATTAATTATATAGTATGTAGGTACGTTGCCGTTGCCAAAGCCCGACATGATAAATTGTCACCATTATATGACACTTTGGAGACCAAAGAGGGCCAAAAATCCATCTTTCGTTTGGCAAAAGCACGCGAGAAAGCAACGCAAGATATTACCAAATGTCTTCTTTGTGTGAAGATCTCAGATGGCACCCTTGTATGCGACGCAGGTATGGTGAAAGAGAGGTGGCGGAGCTACTTTAATGAGTTACTTAACACACAACGCGCAAATATATCCCCACCAGAACTGCCTCCTAATCTCGGGCTTGTTGCCCCTATATCATCTGACGAGGTACTACGATGTCTCCGCAGCATGAAAACTCGAAATTCCGTGGGCCCTGATGACTTACCGATTGAAGCGTGGAAATCGATGGGGCCTTATGGTGTGACTATACTCACTGACCTTTTTAACCGCATACTCACTAGTCGCAGTATGCCTGACTTTTGGAGATCTAGCATCATCACTCCAATCTACAAAGGAAAAGGCAGTGTACAAGATTGCTGTAACTACCGAGGTATTAAGACCATGTGTCATACCATGAAGCTCTTCGAACGCATAATCGATGCTAGGCTCTGGCAAGAGTGCGTCGTCTCGGAGTGCCAGTATGGGTTTCGTCCTGGCTATGGCAGCATAGACCCCATCTTTGCCCTTAGAATGCGGGCCGAAGCATACAGGGAGAGAAATAAGCCATTGCACATGGAGTTTCTTGACTTACAAAAGGCCTTCGACTGCGTACCGCGTCTAGTAATTTGGTGGGCTTTGAAGGAGGAAAACGTGCCACAAACCTATATTGACATTATCCGAGACATGTACCACAATCCGAAATCCGTAGTGAGGACTGCCGTTGGAGTCACTCGTCCATTAATCACAGTTGGTGTCCACCAGGGCTCAACTCTAAGCCCTTTTCTGTTCAGCATAGTGCTTGACGTAGTCTCGGCAAAGGTCCACGAACCATCCCCGTGGCTAATGATTTATGCTGACGACATTGCGCTGACAGACGAGAATAAGCAGCGACTGGAGGACAAGGTGAACCGGTGGAATGAGGCGCTGGAGAACGGTGGTCTAACCCTCAACGTTGCGAAGACCGAGTACATGGCTTGTAGTAGCACGGACTCCGAACCCTTAAAAATAGGTAACGAATGCGTCGCGAAGACCAGCAGCTTCAAGTACCTAGGGTCTGTGATACACGAGTTCGGGTCAATCGATCACGACGTCCAATCTCGAGTAGGTGCCGCTTGGGCAAAATGGCGAGAGGTCACCGGCGTCCTATGTGATCAAAGAATACCCGTTAAGTTAAAAGGCCTGGTGTACAAGTGCATCATCCGACCGGTCTTGTTGTATGGCAGCGAAACGTGGCCGGTCCTAGCTAGACATGTCCAGCAGCTACACGTCACTGAAATGAAGATGCTACGATGGATGTGTGGCGTTACGAGATTAGATCGCATTCGAAACAAACACATCCGTGGTAGCCTTGGAGTCCGTGACATCGCAGACAAGCTGCAGGAGAATCGACTCCGCTGGTACGGCCACATAAGTCGCAGGCCTCCTGACTACGTTGGAAGTAGATGCCTCAACATAACTGTACAAGGCCCAAGGTCTCGTGGCAGGCCCAAGAAACGCTGGTTGAACGTGGTAAAGGCTGACTTAAAGGAAAAGAACCTCACACAGAAGGATGCCGAAGATCGGGAAAGTGGAGGAAGTTTATTAAGAAAGCGGACCTTGGTACTAGGCCGGGAAAACGCTAGGAAGAAGAAGAGAAGAAGTATGTAGGTACGTCTGAAATTTATTTATATCTATAATCTATTCTATACATATAATAAAAATGAAGTGTCTGTATGTAATATCAAAATTAAAAAAAATTACCGATTGGGTACGAAAGTATACAGGCTATTGATAACAAAAATGCAATTTTTAAAATTTTTGTCGGTCTGTCTGTCTGTCTGTTTGTTTCGGCTAATCTCCGAAACAGCTGGACCGATTTGGACAGAAATTTCACTCGCAGATAGCTGAAATTACAGCGGGTTACTTAGGCTACTCTAAATTAAACTAGCTATTACCCGCGGCTTTGTCTGCAATGCTATCTCCAAAACGGTTGGACCGATTTTCATGGGAATTTCACCGGCAGATAGCTGATCTTATAAAAAGTAATTTAGTTTATTTTAATTTAGACTAGCTGTTAACCGTGGCTTTAACCGCAATACTATCTTCAAAACGGTTAGACTAATCTTCTCGTAACTTTAATTGATAGATATCTAATTTTATAAAAAGTAATTCAAGCATTTTTAGGTTATACTAGCTGTTAACCGTGGTTTTGCCCGCAGTGCTATCTCCGAAACTGTTCAACCGATTTTTACGGGACTTTCACCAGCAGATACTGGACATTATAAAAAGTAATTTAGTTTATTCCATTTAGACTAGCTATTAACCGTGGTTTTGCCCGCTGTGCTATCAACAAAACGGTTAGACCAAGTTTCACGGGACTTTCACTGGTAGATAGCGAACCTTATAAAAAGTAATTAAGGTAAATAAAATATTTTCAACTAGCTATTACCTGCGACTTTGCCTGCATAAAATTTAGCAAGATTTCAACTCATTCTTTATTTTTAATTAAAGAAATAATTATCAGCTTATTGTTTACAATTCGACATTATAATTATTAATAACTTTAATGATATAGAGGTCTTCCTAATAAGATTTTAGATTATAAACGTATTACGTAAAGAATTCCATAGTACAATTTCTTGCGGACTAGACAAGCGTTTATCTTTGGTATAGTCACAAAATCTTAATTATAATGACAATGTATATTAAATGTAATGTAAATGTAAATCTTTATAATAATATTTTAAGTTATTGTTTCATTAGTGCCTTATACAGTGTAAGTGAGCAATGAGGTAGTAATATGGTGGGTTAAGGTTCCAAATATGTTGCTGATGACAAACCTCATTTGACACACTATATATATATACATATATATATCTACTGTACACGTCATATTTTACTGTTAGTGGTGCGCGTGTCGTATTTATAATTATTTTTAAAGAGAATTTCTATAATTCTACATAATCTCACAATTTTATAATTCTTTTATGCGATTTAAAAAAACGCGTGCGGAGCTGCGGGTACAGCTAGTTTATTATATAATAATAGTAAATAATTTAAAATATAGTCACTTTTCATGTCTGTCCATGTGCTAGCACATTTCTTTTAAACTACACAGCGAATTTTGATACGCTTTTCACTATCGCTTAGAAAATTTCTTCCTAATCTAGGTTTGTATGTATGATACATGTATATTTAATTTATATATAGTAGAGAAAAATCGATGTATTTCAATGAAGTCTTGATGAGTTTTTGTGCGCTTCTATAGGAAACGGTGACTAAACCTTATGAGCAAAATAATATATAGGTGAATAAAAATAAATGTTTGCGTAAAGTTTTTATACTAATTCATCGGAATCTTATTCAATTTTCAGTGCTCAAAGCGAATTTTGTATCTAATTTTTTTTTATCACCCTCAATACTCTCGAATTCGTCATCATCAGCTTGTTACCCTTAGACCTTCGTTTTAGGAGAGTGTTAACCTAACATCGATAGCATTCACATATTATTAGTTTTAGGAGAGTTATTACTCTAGTCTAACATTATTCTTGCCTTTTGTAATATTCTATAATATATTCTACTAGCACTATATTTGTCAAAATCGCGTTGCAAATAACCAATTATTTTGTGATAATATATGTCAAAAATAAAAATAATTACTGTAGGTTATCGTCAGGAGATCGGGATGATTTTGTAATCAATTTCAAGATGAAAAGACGATTTTGATAAATTTCTACATTTCATATAAACAATAGACCCAGGCTCAAAAGCACGTCAATTGAAAGAGAGCTTGAAACTAGAAACATTAAATGATAAATTATCAACGAAATGCATGTAGCATTGGATTTCTTTGGAATGACGTCAGGAAAGTAAACAATGCTTCTACCTGTGGTTGAATCTTTAATTCCTTCAGAAGTTTTAAAAGGATTTGCGATAAAAGCAAAGTACCCCAGTTGTCAGGATTATTGAATTGTATAAAACTATAGAGATTGAGAGTGAAAAGCGAATAGATTATTGCAATCAATCATTGCATAATAAATCGTTGTGGTCTAGTGGTTTGACCGGTGGAATATCATTTCGATGTCCGCAGGTTCGAACCACGGCATGTACCAACGAATTTTTCGGAATTCGCGTACATTTACTAATTTAAATTGGTAACAGTATCGACTAACGATGAAGGAAAACATCGTGAAGAAACCTGAACCTGAGAAATGTCCTTGTAGTACTACTGTATGTGGGAAAACATAGAACTGTGGATTACTCAGAATTTGAAATCACCAATACGTCGTGAGCTAGCGTGGTGATTATGCCCATACCTTCCTTCAGGAAGAGGCCTATGGCCCTGCAGTGGGGGTCTCTTACAGGCTGATGATGATGATGAATTGCATAATGATTCTATAATATAACAAAGCATTTCCTAAACAAATAAGCATCCAACAACGAAAACCACATCCCAATGGCATAAGTAGTTTTTGATAAAATCGCGGACATATATACGAGTCGAAAACAGAATCTCCTGTATTTTGGAAGCGGTTAAAGAGTAGAACGGTTTCATCACGATATTTCCTCTACCAAAAGCTCTGACTCGGACGCAAGAATTCAAACCTATAACCTAAACGGTACACGCTATTACAATCAATTGACGATAAAAAAAACATTTTATTATAGATAGTTCTTTATGAGTCATAGCAAAAAAACAAAAATAAGACTATTATACTTGTCTTTTTAAATTATCGTACAACATGTCGTAAACGAATAACACAAACTGATCAAATATTTTTCACTAAGCCTTCCTTATTTTCTACAAATACCTATGTTAGTGGCAGCTGCATGTAAAGACATTGTATATTTTACCTTTATTCCTTTCATATGTTAATAAAAATGAAATTAAATTAACTACAGTTCATTGTTTTATAATATCAATAGTAGCCTTACCTACAAAACTTCCTATAATAAACATCCTATAAATTAAGGCTTTTCGGCTCTCCAACTTTATTAAGCAACGTGTTGTTATTTTATTATAGGGGACAAATAACCATCAGGCTTACCTGATGGTAAGTGATCACCGCCGTCCATAGACACTAACAACACCAGGGGAGTCGGAAGTGCGTTGCGTATACTTGTGGGTATTAATGGGATAAACTAAAAGTAAGAGACACGAATGTAACTATAAGAAAACAGCTGTGAAAGTGTTCCAAAATGCTGAATCCCGTACATGCTGGGACAGTATTGGATGCGCAGATCCCACTGAAACATCTAATGTACAGGTAGTGACATGTGACTACCTAGAGAGTCTGTAATGAGGCGTATATCGATTACTACCTTTGAAGTAGTATCGACGTTACAAATTAAAAGTTAAAAATACAATTGCTACTACAAACAAAATTATTTCAAGTTTTGCAATAGCACTTATTGCTGGAAGGTACAATCTTTCTTTGCTTTTGTATTTCTCATTTCAATTTTATATATTATACTCTTACCTGTTATATCTTCAATAAACTTAAATATGTATATTTGGCATTTATATTATACGTGTATTTCATTTCATTCCTTATTTCATTATTTGATTATAATAACTGCTCTCTATTCGTTTTACTATATGATGGTAGTATTAGTTCTCTCCTTTTTTATAATTGGCTACTTTATTCTAAAAGTAACATTTTAGTTTTAATTATTTATCTTTTATATTTTTCCCACATACTCGCTGTTTTTGCTTTTGTACCATGTTTTTATGCATGTACAACAATGTAAGGTGTGTCAAAGTTTAAAAGAGTTTAATTTGAATTACACTAAAAGAATATATAATATCGGACTGAAGTATCTAAAACAATTATAACACAAACAATTTCTGTATATTAAAAAGAATACACCAAGCTTAATCAAGTCTCACTTATCTGTATTAAATAGTGATCAGATAACGAATATCCCTCACAAACTATTGATAAATAATATAAGCATCTAATATAAAATATTTCTTGTTCTTCAATATACTAGCATTTAACTATAATTACAGCTGATGTCAGTAGTATTGTGGCCATGCTGAAAACATCTGGATTATACTTGAAGCTGGTGGAATACAGAGGTATTTGGTGACAGAATAATAATAAGGGGAAAATCCAATGTTTCATCAAAATCCCTTTAACTAAAGATGTAATTGATATTGTTGGCGAGTCTAATCCGGTTAATATCATTTCAGTCAACATTTATGTAATGGTAATTTCATTCGTTCGGCGTTGTACTTCCGATATAATATAAAATGTAAATAACTCTCTCCTCTCTATATATATATAACTCTACATATAAGTTTGGAATAATTAGCATAATAAATTTAGGAAAACCGGTTGAATTATGTAAATATATCATTGTAATTATTTTTTATGTCATTGGAGGCAAACGAACATGTGACTCACCTGATATTAAGTGATCACCACCGTCCATAGACACTAACAACACCAGGGGAGTCGCAAGTACGTTGCCAGCCAGTTTGGGTGGTGTGGGAGGGAGGGAGCGAGGAGACGGAAAGGAGAGGAGGTAGGCCTTCGGCACTCTCACTGACCGAACGAAACGCAACAATGCAAGCACTGTTACTTCACGTCGGTTTTCTATGAGAGGGTGGTACTACCCCGGGCGAGCCAAACCATTCATGCTGAAACCGGTAATAGCTTCAGCGTAGCTCTACCACCTATAAAACGTAATACAAATATAACGCCAATATTATTTTTATTGTAATATAAATTTAAATTAAATGGTTTCCTGTAATACTCAACTTTCACGTCTATCGTGTGAATTTACGACACACCCTGTTTTTTTTAATATTCATACAAAGCAGTTTCTAGATTAATATTGAAATAATCTAACACTTTATCTCTGATCGACGTGTGGACAAATTCTTTTCGACTTCAATAAAACATTTATTCCAGATTTTTATTAGATACTGTGTGCGCTGGTCCATCCACGTGAAACCTAATGTAAAAAAACAATGACTAATAAAATCATCTGAATGTATTAAATCCATTTACTTATCTACTTTTCTCTCGTACTTAAGTCGCGTCGTCATTATAATTACAATAACTTTTGGTAGAGTGAACCGAATTTAATAAAACCAAAACTAAATGTTATTCGAGGATATGCTTTATGATTTTGTTGGTGAGGTTTTATCATAAACGCATTATTTCATTTATTTTAGCAGTGATGCGTGCCCAAACAAACAGACAGATGGACATTTTTTTAAAATGATTGAAATGTATTTTATTACGTATTCCTAGACACCGGCAACATTTTTTTTTCACAAGAATCTGAAAAGTACAGACACGTAAAATTTACAATCTTATTATACTTAAGAATATAAATAAGGTTGAATCAAAAACAGAATATAAAACTAATCCATAAAATTGATATCAAGCAACTTCATACAATCAAGTCGGCAATGGAAGCAGACAATATCGGACTTTAAACTACAGCGGGCATTATAACTGATATTGCGGACGGTTAATCCGCTTGATTCCGGTTATTACCGGCCGGGTATTACTGGTTTGAAGCGGCTCCGAACATTAAATTAACACCAGAAGATAGTAATGTAATAAACGTTAAGATTTGCATACGAAAACGTCGCATATGTGATATATATGCATTGTGAAGTCAACGCGGACATGGATGACAAAAGATGTTGTATGGGAAATGAAATTATAGGGACCACCATATGAGTATCTACCATTCTCCCGCACATGGGGATTCTCTTCTTCAGGCTACTCCGGCTGAGTGTGTGGCTTAGGTAGCTGATCTTGTTAACAGGACACTAGTCTACACTAGTACTAAGTTACACACAGAGCGATTTGTAAGTTGCGAGATTCAAACGTACTACGTCTTTGATAGAGGGCAGCACTTGTGTTCGTTTAATATGCGTTCAGATAGGTTAGTGGACAGATGGAGAGGTGGGGGCTCTTCAAAAGATCGTTTTGGTCTAATCAACAAAGATGGTGAGTTGTGATGTAAGTAGATAAATACAGAGAGACTCGGTAATCATGAACGTAACTGGTATCTACATAGTTCACTGAGAATGTTGTACTTATTATCATTCTACAGATACGAGATTCAAGCTCACTTCGGTGGTTGCGTGATAAAGGGATGAAAATCATACAATAAGAGGAATATTAAAAACCCCTACTATAAGTAAGCAAGTAGAAAAAGTATAAATATAGAGGTATAGGCATTTAATATTATAAGACTGAAGAGTTTATTTGCTTGAACGAGATAATAACTCAGGAACTAAGGGTCCGATAAAAAAAAAAATTCAGTGTTAGATAGCTCATTTATCGAGTAAGGCTATAGGTTATACATCATATGTTAAGACCAATAGGAGCGGAGCACCAATGAAGAATGTTTCAAAGTCATGGTTATCGTACGTATTATTTAAAATATTTTCATCTTCTACTAGCTAGAAGTTAGGATGCGATAAGATTGGAAAATTAAACTGGTTAAGATATGAAACAGAACACAGTTAACCTCGAAATTTCAGCTTGGTGTTTATAGAATACTTTCAAGTATTTTATATATTTTTTTTTATTATAGCACGGCAAAATGACTGCACTGTGCCTGATGGTAAGCACAGTACAATCCAAAAACAATGGCGACCACCGAGTGACACACTATCCATCGCCGGTCGCCGCTGTCATGCCGGCCAACGAAGAGCTGGATATGCACAGGCTGATCCCGAAACGCGATTCGCAGAAGCGAATCACTATGACGGGCTTTTTTACCATATACATGGTGGTTGCGACCCAGTCAGGCTGTAAAACCCTACCACCCCGCTTTCGCCATTGCCTCGTTCGTTATTCAGCAGGGTGTACCACGTGCAGGTGAGGTTGGCTTGGATGTCTCAAGTCTTAAATGTTATTCGACACCCCTTACACCTGAAATATATATATATATACATATATATACGTAAATACTTAGAGCATGCTGGACTTAGGAAAAAATGGTGAGAAATAGCGGTCTCGGATTAAAAACCCCGCCGCGGCTCCACTAAGCTGGAAATATGACGCCCGATGAAATTAATTTGTACAGTTCTTTTGAATTTTACGAAAGAGATTTTTAATTTATTAATTTCTTCTTAAATAATACTTTAATGTTATTTATTTTTAGGTTTTGCGTGTCCTTTAGGATATCGAATAACATGGAAGCATTCTCACCGATGGTGACCTCAAACTTCTAGGTGACATTTTTGGTGAAACTTCTTTAGACGTGTTATAAGAAACTAGCCTGAATGAGATAACAAATGAACTGTCTCCCTTCTCTACACTCCTGGTTTTCGACATAAATAGGTATTGCTTAATAAATCATATACTTAATAATACTTCAAAACTGATTCAATTAACAGTTTTTAAAAAGAATTTACAGCATACATAAATAATTAAGATTTCTCACGATGTTTTCCTTCACCGTCAGTCGATAGTGTTACCTATTTAAATTATTAAATACTAGTTGTAACTGCAGCTCCGCACGCATTTTTTTTAATTGTATTAAAGAAATATAAAATTGTGAGACCATGTACAATTATGGAAATACTCTTTAAAAACAATTGTAAGTACGATATGCACGCCACTTACAGTAACATGTAACGTATATATTAGATATATAAATACTAACAGTGTGTCGAATGAGATTTATTATCAGCAACATATTTAGAACCTTAAACCACCATATAACTACCTCAATGCTCACTTACACTGTATAAGGAACTAATGAAACAATGACTTAAAGATGTTATTATAATGATATAATATCCCCATATTGTCAATAAGTAATACTTTTATGGTCTAATATTAGAAAGAGCCCTTCTATCTTCAAAATTACTATTAATAATTATAATGTTGAATTGTAAACAATTAATGAGCTGACGTCTTGAAATCTTGGATAAATATAAATCAAGATATAAAACTTTATATCTATCTAAGCAGTTTTTAATATTTGACAATTTAAATAGTGCTCATTGAACTCGATACAATATCCTTATATGTTACTATGGTTACTGAGTTATGTAGACGAAAATGCGGTAAATAAAGCAAAATGGCCTCCAAAATGACCAAAAAGATAATTCAGAATACATACACACAAATATATGAATTTCAATTATATTTATTCTTGGAATCCAGTGCAACGCACATCTTACGCACATGTTTACACTGAACAACACATTTTTACTAAATTTCATGCGGACGAAGTCGCGGGTAACAGCTAATCTAAAATAAAATAACCTAAATTACTTCTTATACGGTCAGCTATCTGCCAGTGAAAGTCCCGTCGAAATCGGTCCAATCGTTTTGGAGATAACATTACGGGCGTAGCCACGATTAACAGCTAGTCTAAACGACTTTTTATAATATCCGCTATCTGCCGGTGAAAGTCCCGTAAAAATTGGTCGAACCGTTTTGGAGATAGCACTGCGGGCCAAGCCACAGTTAATAAAATTACCTCAATTACCTTTTATAAGGTCAGCTATCTGACAGTGAAAGTTTCGTGAAGATCGGTTAAACCGCTTTGGAGATAGCACTGCAGACGAAGCCGCGGTTAACAGCTAGTCTAAATTAGAGTAGCCTAAGTAACCCGCTGTAATTTTAACTGCCTTTCAGTGAAATTCCCGTCAAAATCGGTCCAGCCGTTTCGGAGATTACCCGGAACAAACAGACAGACAGACAGACGGGCAAAAATTTTAAAAATTGCATTTTTGTTATCAGTAGCGTGTATACTTTCATACCCAAACAGTAAAAAAATGTTATTTTGATATTACATACAGATACTTCATTTTTATTATATGTATAGATAGATATGCATTGGTACCTGCCGGGGTTCGAGCCTGCGGGTATCGAAATAATATTCCACCAGTCAAACTACTAGACAACCACGACTTTGAAGTACCGTACATCACCGAAATACTATGAATAGTAACTTTTTGCTATTCAAATCTAATCTAAATTACTTTATTCAAATTAAGTCGTAAGTAGGCGTTTATGAACGTCAAAATTACCACCGACTCGGACAAACAACCCATTCTTATTTATTAGATAAAGTATATTTGATTTTGATAGTGCGAATAATTCTTTCCAAATATTTATAACTTTTAGTATTATGCATTACCTCCGGAAAGGTAGGCATTTTGATATTCGGCTGAATCTTATGTACAGTTCTCTATAATAACAATACAACACGCTATAAAGACTTCATAATTACCGAAATGGAGTTTTTGGCGGGATCTTGGAATGTCATGTAATGTCTTTATACTTTACTAGCGGGCCCGGCAAACGTTGTCCCGCCCTGGTTATAAAAAAAATCTTGACAAATTATATAGCAAAACCTTCCTCATGAATCACTTTATCTAGTGGTGAAAACCGCATGAAAATCCGTTCAGTAGTTTTTGAGTTTATCGCGAACAGACAGACAGACAGACGCGGTATGGGACTTTGTTTGGCTAATATATTTAACCAGTGTATAGCAAAAGGAACTTTCCCCAATTTAATGAAAATAAGCAAAGTAGTTCCTTTGTTTAAATCAGAAGTAGTCTTGGAAACTATAGACCTATTTCTGTACTTCCGTCCTTAAGTAAAATTTTTGAAAAGATTATGCTCAACCAATTAGTAGACTATTTCAATATGCAAAAGTTTCTGGATGGTCGACAGTTTGGTTTCACGAAATTGAAATCCACTACTGACGCGGGTGCAACGCTTATAAGTTATATATTAAGGGCCTGGGAGGATTCGCATGATGCAATTGGTGTGTTCTGCGATCTGTCTAAGGCCTTTGATTGCGTTGACCATAGTACGCTTATTCTAAAATTAAAACATTATGGTATTTGTGGATCTTCTCTCGACCTTCTAGTCTCTTATTTAAAAGATCGTTGTCAGAAAGTTAGCATACAAGGAGTAACCTCTGCAGGATCCTTTGCGCGAATTGGTGTCCCACAGGGCTCTATTCTGGGACCGTTCTTGTTCTTAATATACATAAATGATCTGCCGCTAATGGTCAATAACTGTGCTGACATGGTGCTTTTTGCAGACGATACTTCAATTATATTTAAAGTAAAAAGGACAGGTTCAGAGGTTGGGCACGTAAATGATACTTTAAACGAAATTTCTCATTGGTTTGCATTAAATAACTTAGTACTTAATACAGGTAAAACAAAATGTATGAGATTTATTTTGCCTAACGTGCCACAGATTGATAGCAGCATTAAGATCGAAGGGAATTTTGTAGGGTTAGTTGATAATACTGTATTTTTGGGTATCACACTAGATTCAAAATTACAATGGGGTCCCCAAATTAAACAATTGGCAAGCAAATTAAGTTCTGCTGCATTTGCAGTACGTAAGATTCGCCAGCTAACTGATATTGCCACTGCTAGGTTAGTCTACTTCGCCTACTTCCATAGCCTAATGTCTTATGGCATTCTGTTGTGGGGGACAGCAGCTGAGGTAGACACCATATTTTTATTACAAAAACGAGCAGTTCGAGCAATCTACAATATGAGACCTCGCGAATCCTTAAAGACCAAGTTCAAGGAGTACGGTATCTTAACTCTGCCCTCCCAATACATTCTTGACAATTTAATGTATGTCCGTAAGAACCTAGAAAAGCTAGATTTCGTAAAATACCGGCACAATCTAAATACTAGAAACTGTGACAAACTGGTTGTCCCACGTTTTAGACTTAGTAAAACCAGTAACAGTTTTTTGGGAAATAGTGTTAGATTTTACAACACAGTCCCAAAGGATATTACCGATTTGCCGGATTGTGAATTTAAGCGCCATGTCAAGCGGGTTTTGGTGTCAAAAGGCTATTATAGAGTGGATCAATATGTGAACGATGGTGATGTCTGGAATTGACTCATCTCTGTGCATCCATTAAAAACGTTTGTGAAATTTACTATTATATAGAATATATTATTATTCTAAATATTATATATATTTGTTAAAAAGATAAACCAGATCCAGTTTCTTGCCGGTTCTTCTCGATGACTGGGTTGTTTTCCGAACCGGTGGTAGTTTTGACGTTCACAAGTGCCTTCTTAGGGCCTAAATTGAATAAAGTATTTTGAATTTGAATTTGAATTTGTTTTATACTAGGTAATGATTCACAATCGTGTGTTATTTGACTCTATATTTTGTAATGTTTGTGGTGGTTATGTACGTAACATAGTTTGGATATATACAATACAAAAGAGAGATACTCAGTGTGTTGCATGGTAATAGAGTTTTTCCTAAGTCCGCTTGACTAGCAACCACCCTCAAGTTGAAAATCTGACGTCAAGCTCTTGTTGGCGTGTTCCAGCATTTGAGAGCCAACATCTCTAGGTTTAGCGTATTTACCGCATTAGACCACATCGTCATTTAATATCATATGAGATTGTAATCAATCGACAAAAAACCTATAAATTATAAAAAAGTATTATGACAACAATCTTTTGTAACTCTATTTTTATGTAAGACTTTATACGCGATATTTATAGAGAATTGTAGATTTCTTGAAAAGCATTTTTATAACAAAGTTCCTTAACGCAGCTCGCGGTAGGAGTTGACTAATACAAATGGACACGTAAGGAAAAAGTGTTATGGCCCCTCCGTGTGACTTTCTCTAAATCTATATCACTTTATATTATATACGGTTATCTATCTATGCGGCAAGAGTTGACTTATAGAAATGGAAAAATCGTCATGCCCCACCCTTGCAAATTTTCTCTCTCTGTCCCTTTCTCTTACTAGTGTGTTTGCGAGCGAGTATCGAAATCCTAGCAAAGAACATCGTGTGCTGCCCGATGTATAACGACAGTCCTGAACGCCTGGAAATTTCGTTAAAGCTTATTTTTATTTAGCATTTTCTCATTTATTGTATATCATTTTATTAAGTTGTTTGTACACCAATAGATAGCGCTGTCCAATATCTTGGTACAGCTGTATGGCGGTGTCGAGAGAAACGTCAAGTTAATGACCTTACCGGTGCTTGCTTACAAATTCAGATTTCTATATCCCATCCGATAGGGAGTTTCTGTACCCAGTTGATAAGAGTGTGTACGGCCCAGCCGATATTATTAGATTGTCATAATAAAAGTTTATCGACGACTTTACAAGCTTGTCAATGCCCTAATAAATTTATAATTCACTATTTTATGTCTAATTTCTAATAAATGAACGCGCGAATTGATTGAACGCGCTAATCTCAGGAACTACTAGTTCAATTTGAAAAATTCTCTCAGTGTTAGATAACTCAGTTATCGAGAAATACTTAGGGATGATCGATATTAGAAAAACATCGATGTTGACATCAATTTAAAAGTACCGATGTACGATAAACATCGATAACAAAACATGGAAGTCTAAAAACATCGATGAGAAGATCGTAATACCGAAAATGGTAGCAAAGAAAACTGTCTATTATATTTATTAAATGTGTTTATTGTTAGAAATAAAATACAAGAAAAAATTTAACATTTCCAGTATTTTTGGGCACACTCTGTAAAAAAATTAACTTTGTCATATGTTTTCCCTTTTATCTGTTCCATTACTGGTACAGGAATTAGCCAGCGTTGAAAAAAAATGCTCTTTCTGAAGTTGTCTCTTTTTCTCTTCCCTTTGGGCAAAGAAATGACTATTCGTACGGCTTACTCCGATTACTTTGAACAGTATCATCTAGTGTAAAATATTAGAAATTGATGGTTATCTACTCCCTATCTAGTACATACAACGCTAAATGGCTCTAAAGAATATATTGACATTTCGATATTTTATTCTCATAACATCGATGTGTCGATGTTATCGAAATCAAAATATCGAAGTTTTGCATCTAAACATCGATGTTTATTTACCATCGATGAATATCGATCATCCCTAGAAAGGCTATAAGCATCACGCTAAGATCAATAGGACCGGAGCACGAATGAAGAATGTTTCAAAATAGTTTTTCTTTACTTTTTGAGAGCTTCCGCTGCTTGCGCTGAGTAAACGGTAACTATTCCAAGTGCACGAAGTCGCGGGCAGAAGCTGGTATTTAATATTTGATAACCAATAAACCCAGAGGAGAACTGTTACTCAAATGTAGCTGCCGGAGTACTATTATAGCTGCATGGCGAAAGCTTCTCAACTTAAGGGTACCTAACCAAGCATATATTAGAAATAACCATTGTGTGTGCAAGTAGTAATAATATGTTATACTCCAGTAACTAATATATTTGCTCTGTTCATTTTGAGGAAGCGTATTTAAATTTATTATTTATATGGGATATGAGTCGGCACTTTCAATTTGGTGTCGGGTCGTGAGCACGTTCGAATGTTTTAGTGGGAGCCTGAAAGAGTGATAGAGGCAACGGAGAGTGAGTGTTCCTCTTCGTAAGATAAATTGGGATCTATTTTGAATAATTTCATCAATCTATATTGTAAACGCCAGAGAGCTAACTGTAAGTAGTAGCCCGCAACATCGTACGACTTTAAATTCATCTTTAACTACTAAGCTTAATATAATAACGTTCAATTGGCGATATAAAAAAAAAATGTTATTTCACTAAAATCCAATTCATATTAAAGTTCATGTCCGTAACACGCTGCGTCTAGATAACAACAAATGCAACGCAATTTTTTGACCTTTCTACAAACTGGACAAAACTAAGCAAACCAAAGAAAACTTAAACGAAGATATTTAACCAATTTTAATTCATTACTCTTTATATTGCCCTAAACCACTACCACTTTGAAATCATTGTGTATCAGTATATATTTTAAAAGCCCTTTGTTAAAACTTAATAAAATATCACTTTACGTAATATTCTCATAACTCACTAATTAATAGGAACAATAATATTATTATAATAAAATATTAATGGAACTAGTCTTTAATTAACCTACAAGATAATATATAAAAAATGTAGATAATAATAACGACGTATTATTAAAATTTTACAGATTTAATGACGACCCACTTACGAATAGCCGAATTTTCAAAGTGACAGAATCTCTAATTACTGTTCCACGTCAGACGCTCGTTTATCGTTTGCTAAAAGCGAAGTGGATCATTGTTTCAGTCAATGACTTATAAACTACATAAGACGCGCTGTCCCTCGCCGACAAAGTCGGCACCAATTTACATAGTCACTTTAACGCACGCCACATAAGAGGTTATCTATGTTATGACAATATGAACAGATTAATAAACAAATAATATTTTATTTCATTTAACAATCATATTTATGTTTGTTAACATCATTCTAATGATAATTTAAGTAACTAACCAAATTTATTTCATATCAGCAAGCGTCCACCAGTTCTTTCGTTTGAATTATATTTATTTCATCCATATTACTTGTTTTATTTAAACTATCTGCGGGCTATCTTTCCTTTTTATTATTGCAATTTTCTTGCTTATTATTAATTTTAACAATAGTGCTTACCTCATATGGAACAGTGTAATGAATGTAGCCTACTATAATAGTTTTCTATATGGCCGAAAATAAATAACGGAATCTTTAATTGTACTCATATGTAAATAATATTTTGTACAATAAAAACTACAAATCTATACTAATATTATAAAGAGGTAAAGTTTGTGACGTTGTGAGTTTGTAGGTTTGTGAGTTTGTGACGTTGTGACGTTGTGGCGTTGTAAGGGGTAATCTCAGGAACTACTGGTCCGATTTGAATAATTCTTTCAGTGTTATATAGCTTATTCATCGAGAATGGTTATATATATATATATCATCACGCTAAGGCCAGTAGGAGCGGAGCACAGATGAAAAATGTTTTAAAATCGAGATGTTTTTTTTTTGAGAGCTTCTGCTGTTTGTCAGCCTTATTTTATATTATTAGCCCAGAAAACTATTACTACACGGACGAAGTCGCGGGCAGGGGCTATAATCTATATACTAATATTATAAAGAGGTAAAGTTTGTGAGTTTGTGACGTTGTAGGGGGTAATCTCAGGAACTACTAAACCGATTTTGAAAATTCTTTTACCAATATAAAGCCACGTTATTTATAGGCTGTATATTATTACGCTAAGACTAATAGGAGCGGAGCAACAATGAAAAATGTTTTAAAATCGGGGCTTTTTTTCCTTTTGAGAGCTTCCGCTGCGTCTTAGCCCAAAATAACTATTCCACGCGTGCGAAGTCGCGGACAGAAGCTATTAACTAATTATATTATCTATAATCTATACTAATATTATAAAGAGGTAAAGTTTATGAGGTTGTAGGGGATAATATCTGGGGAGTCGGAGAAAACTGGTCGAACGAAAACTTTTCTTACGAACGCTGCCTTTATTATGAGATATATATTATTGACTTCTAGAGAAAAGTTGTAGCTTGATAATGCCTATTACCGCCCAACGCGGTGGGCACGGGTCGGCTAGTCTTTATATAAATTGGCTAGGATGAATTAGTTCAGTACTTTTTTCTACTCTGTTTCTCAAAAAAAAATCCAATAGAACAATATGTAAATTGCTTTTTTTAATTTTATCGACGAGTTGAAGTTTTAACTAATAAGTATTTAATCATCATACTTCACATTACTAATCTATACAATCTACAATATTTGTACAGTACGCGAAAAAAAATCAGATCGCGAAATTTTTGGCAAAAAACGCACTATAAAACGTTTGCATTAAAAACCGCGAATTATTATATAATACCCTATACTATTCAGCACGACAGACCCGTGTTAAATTGTGACACAATTTATTTCCATATTGCTTGTTTAGTGAAATATATGTGAGTCATCGTTTTCAATTGCAAATATTATGAACAATGTTTGCAGTTATTAGGACGGTTTCGCTGCAGAATACATTTTCACTGAATATTCTACACGAGGATATACCGCAAATGTAAGACATATGTTTGTTCGTTGCAACATTCTGTTCTCTTTGAGTGAAATTATTATTAATAGTTTATTGTTTTATACATTCGTTTTTGGCAACTAGTTATTATAGCTAATCTTGAACGTTACAATATTTATATATGCAAAAAAGTCGAGGCAGCCATAAGGAACGGCCGACATTAAGGAAAACTCAAAACAATGAAATAAATGTGTTCTCTTTTGGATTTTTATATTAATTATAGTGTGAATGTCAATATTTAAATTTTAGAATTTATTTATTATTAACATTAGTGTTGTTTTCATATCTATTGGCACTCGGAGCAATCACTACATAGTATAAAACAAAGTCCTCTGCCACGTATGTCTGTCTGTCTGTTCGCGTATAAACTCAAAAACTACTGAACGGATTTTCACACGGTTTTCACCAATGGATAAAGTAATTCATGAGGATGGTTTAGATATATAATTTGTTTTCTTTTATTATCAGAACGGGATAACGTCCGCGGGCCCGCTAGTAATTATATACATTTGTATAAAGTCTACTAATTAATGAAACGAATGAGCTGCAAAATATCAATATTACATACACACATGCATAGCTACTAGTGAATAATTAAACATGTAACAAAATTACTAACGAAAGGTTTAGAATTCAAATAAACATACACTGTGGTCATTGTTGACCACAAACTGCTACCCGCGTTTCGGTTCGATCCCCTACAGCGCTACGTAAATTTATGATTTTAAAAACTTCGAGGATCATGGTTTGGGTTTTTCGTTTAATATTGTTGAATGTAGTTAGTTTATATTTACAGTAAGAGATGGCGCTGCCACGAATTTGAACTAACTATCGTTTTGTCTTGTGGAATAGATATAGGTGTTTTAATAATGATTAACTGAATGCCCGAGCACCGCCCTAGTAGCCTGGTGAAGCTGTACTGGTCTGGCAGGCCAATAGCGTGGTCAATTCGAGAAGAAAAATAAGTGAGTGTAGTCCTAGTCCGGTGAAGTTAATGATTAACTCTCTTGAAAATCGCAGCATAGGTCAAATAAAAAAATTAATAAAGTGAGAGTTACAAAAAAAAATTGTGATTTCTTTATCTACCCTTCAGAAATGTCACATATTGAAGAATATATGTTATAGTGAATTTGTGAACAAAAGTGTAGTTACATTTCAATATGAGCTAAATCCCATTTTATTCGTTCATATAACATGTTTATTTTTTTTAAGGTTTCCAGTTTTTATACACCGACAACGAAGTTGAAATTTCGCCGTTCATAAAGTTTTTGGTTTTTTTAACAGAATTTAAAATTTTTGAAAAATAACGTGAAATATTAGGAACGACTAAAATTGCATTTAGCTTATTTTTAAATGTAACGACACGAATATGTCTGTGCAATTTGAAGAGAGGTTCTGTAATTTTACAACGAATTCAGAGCGAGTCGTTTAACAAATGATTTAAACAATTTTATAACGGAACTTCGTGATGCCGTCCAATCGCAATCGAACTGTATCGCTTTTGTAAGAGATAAAAACGCGTAACAATCAGCCGTCCGATGTCTCATCTGAATTTCATTGCAAATGTTTACAATTTCCATTTCCACATCCCTCGCCCCCGTCGCTTCATGTTTCAACCCCCCCGCCCTCGTCTAAATAGGATTTGTAAGCTGAGTTGAACTCATTACCAACTGGCTCCCTAAATACGCACGAGAGAACTCGAAGGCATTCGACGCAGATTTATTTTTTAATTTTTGCGTTTCTACGTTTATAGATGTAATTCCGTTGATAATTCAATTTAGCTCTAGAATCGTTAATTTCCATGTAATAATTGTATATTTTGATACAACTTTGCGTTTCAATGAAAATGGACGCTTATTTGAAATTAATGCAGCTTAAAGTTGAAGCCTTTTGTTTTCAATACAAACAATTTAGCCTGTTATTCTACAACTGTTTGTGTATGAATATGTGTATTTATATATTTATTGTTACCTATTATTATTAGAAATATAACTCCGTGATACTAATCACTACATAGTACACCACACAACACATAATATGCATATCATCAGTCAGCGCACACATAACACTCTGGGTCCCGAATGAAAGTCAGCGCTGAGGACTGACCTCCTACAGAACATATGCTGACTCGGGGCTCAATTGTTACACAAATGAGACGAACTTCTTAGCCTTCCATGGATTCACCGTGCGGGTGCCGGGTCCATCGTGTGGCAGAGGGAGAAACTCAGAGCAGTTCCCAGGACTTGCGACCCAGGTGTAGGTTTATGGAGGCCCCCTTTGAGATGCGCATCAACGCTCACCTTCACTGCTCGAGTTTCCCGCCCTGCCTAGCCAAATTTGGTAGGAACCTGTTAGTGCAGCCTTTGATACTCGTTCTAAAATAGAACTTACTGCAGTTCTCGACAGGCCAAGGTCCTTCAGAAGGTTGTAGAGAGATTTTGCTGGTATACCTCTCGCTCCTACTTCTACCGCGTATAACTTAACCACATAGCCATTTTTACTTAGTTCATTTGTTAGTTCGTAATATTTATTTAATTTGGTTGTGTGGTCTTTAGGAATGTTGGTTTCCCACGGTACAGTAAGCTCTACTAGTATTATATGTTTTATGTGTCTAGAGAAGAGGAATATGTCCGGTCTGGATGACGAAACACCAACATGCTAATTTTTTATTTGTATATGTTTCCGTTTATACTATATGTATGTTTTCACCTCGAATCAACAACTATATTTACTTGTGTGTAGCAAATAAATCTGTTTTCTTTCCTTCTTTTTATTACGTGGCTGCAAAGACTTATAATACCATCATATTAGGGGTTTCAACTAGGAATGAGAGATAATAAGCTGTAAACTCCTATAAAACTTTCCTTTACCAATCTAAAACTTGTATTAAAAGTCGCATGAGATCTCGTGTTCACGTCTTAAAATATCCAAGGTCAAAGGTCACATAAATTGTTTTTTTACAAATATCTCGCTTCCTTTTTGTTTAATGCTAATTGCATACAATATGAATATTGTGGAGAAAATAATTATCTACAAATTTTATTTTTAATATTTTTACAGTGAAACTTTTTTCCTATCGCCTCATTTCGTCCGTCTATCGCATGTCGCATTACAGCTGTCCGCGGAGTAGGGGTAAAATGAAAGGCGCTCGGCAAAGCAGCCAACGCCAGATTGAAATTAAAATGTATAGTTGGATATCTTGTCACTATTGATTTCCCTTTATCGTTACCATTTTCCAGCTCTTAAGTTAAAATTAAAAACACGATTTTAATTGCGTAAATCAAATAATTTTCCGATTTTTTTCAGTTAAATGCCAACGATCCGAAACAATTGTTCACTTGCATTGTGATTTTATAAAGAACCACAATTTTTTTTTTTTATACCTCTAACCTTTTTGAGAGAGAGAGCGGAGAACGCGCAAAGCTCTCGTATATATACAGGTCAACTGTTAGTTATGATAAATGATATGTAGTATAAAGATGATGACTGATCTAAGATATCCGTAACGAACTAACCATTACTTCTTTTTAAGGAATAAATATTATCTGTAGTATTAAGTTAATAGTTGTATATGTAGATGTGTTATTCATATAACTAGAAGTATATTAAGTATAGAGTTTGATAGATATAGGAATATTAAGAAGGTATGGATAGATTTTGTGAAGAATATCAACATAAAATATGTGAACACTAGAATAATAGCTGATAGAGAAGAGTTGGACTGGAAAACGATAATTAATTACTGTCGTTTATCTGGGACAAGATACGTTCTCGCTTGTTCCGTTGGATCATTTACATCTCTGTCATATATCTAAATATATAAAAGTCCAGTGTCATGATGTTTGTCCACGATGAACTCCGAAACTACTCAACCAATCTTCATGAAATGTTAGCATTTATGTATAATTTGATCCAATTTGAGAGATAATTTATATTTCGGTTAATGGCCTCAATATTTTTAATTACAAATGATTCTCAATGTTCATTATTGTTATTAATTGTAAGTTCGCGAACAGCTGGCGATTTAAATTAGTTTGTTTACAGAAAACTCTAGCACCGACTGTTATAGATATCCCATAGATGGCTCCACGCAAATGTTATCATGATTTAAATTCTACATGTAATAACCGAGCATCAGTAACCTTGACTGGATCAGTTAGTAGGAATATAGGAATGCTAAGAAGGTATGTACGGAATGTGTGAAGAATATCTACATAAACGGTGTAAATACTAGGATGATAGCTGATAGAGAAGAGTTCAAAAGGAAAATATAAATATGAATATTACCAAATATTAAGTCTAATAACACAAGATTATGAATGAAATACAAAAACCACTATATGACATTCCAAGATCCCGCCAAAAACTCCAAACGTCACAGTTTTAATATATTCCCTTCGTTATTAACCCTATATACATCCTTACCTAATAATATAAATGGGAAACTAAGTTTGATTTTTACGCTTTTAGGCCTTAACAACTCAACCACTCATCATCAAATTTTGCACACACATTGTCACCACTACAAAAGAACATACGGTACCTACTATCTAGAAAAAATATACAGTTCCCAAGGGATAAATCAATTTTATACTAACTCTAGTGATGCTGCCAGCAAAAGCTAGTACTTTAATAAAAATCTATTCAACAAAAATGTATATTACAGTCTCAGAAATGTTTAATAAAGAATTTGGTCACAAAGAGTATTTATTTCGAACAAAAGAACATATTTGTTATTCTGATATTTGTGACGAAATTTTTACGAGAGTTGTAAAAATAATCCAGCGAAACATATTACAGTAATTTTAAAAGCGTCAAAAAATTCTTATATATAAACCGGTGTAATAATAATTTCTGCCGTAATAACAGTTGACCTCTCGCCCTGAAACTTTGCCCTCTTCACCCTCACGTGCCTCGCCTGTGTTAGGGCTGGCGTAGCGTTTCAACACACAATCCAATGCATAACAGAAAGGTTAAACTTCCCTTTACCGGACCGTATTTTTTTCACCAACAACCTTTCGTATATGCTTAAACCCTGTACTAAAAACGAAGTATTTCAAAACATGGAGGAAATATCTGGAACAATTTACAGTCTACTCGGGGTGATCTACGAAAAGTCGTTCTCCGCAGGTTCGTATCCCGACATGTACTAACGAATTTTCGAAGTTCATATACATTTACTAATGTAAATTGGTAACACTATCAGCTGACAGTGAAGGAAAAATAGTGAAGAAACCTGAACCTGAGAAATGTCCTTCTAATACTACTGTATGTTGGAAAATATAGTACTGTGGATTTCTCAGAGTTTGAAATCGTGAATCCGTCGTGGGAAGACACGGTTGTTAGGACCATACTTTCTTTCGGGAAAAGGCCTATAGCCCTGCAGTGGGTCTCTTACAGGCTGATGATGATATATAATAGATAAAGTAGGTAAGGAAGCATCGATTCACGGAGAATCCAATCTGAAGAAATCAAAATCCCAGAGGATGTTGGTGTTTCGTCATCCAGACCGGACATATTCCTTTTCTCTAGACACATTAAACATATAATACTAGTAGAGCTTACTGTACCGTGGGAAACCAACATTCCTAAAGACCACACAATTAAATTAAATAAATATTACGATCTAACTAACGAACTAAATAAAAATGGCTATGTGGTTAATTTATACGTGGTAGAAGTAGGAGCGAGAGGTATACCAGCAAAATCTCTCTACAACCTTCTGAAGGACCTTGGCCTGTCGAGAACTGCCGTAAGTTCTATTTTAGAACGAGTATCAAAGGCTGCACTAGCAGGTTCCTACCAAATTTGGCTAGGCAGGGCGGGAAACTCGAGCAGTGAAGGTGAGCGTTGATGCGCATCTCAAAGGGGGCCTCCTTAAACCTACACCTGGGTCGCAAGTCCTGGGAACTGCTCTGAGTTTCTCCCTCTGCCACACGATGGGCCCGGCACCCGCACGGTGAATCCATGGAAGGCTAAGAAGTTCGTCTCCCCTCTCTACCACGGTTAAAACATTGCAACAATAAGTTCAATAAGGTATATATTTATAAAGCTTAGTTTGTTTCTTCAAAAATGTATTGCATTTTACAGACATTTAAATTTCGCGAGGATATTTGGTTAAAAAAAATTTTCACGGCAGGAAAGAATTTTTTGATATGAGTTACAAATACACGAGCTTAAACCGAATTGGTACCTCTGTTCGATCTTATTTTGTGTCAAACAAACACAAACTAGAAATCTAGTCGTGATTACGAGATGTTCGTTCGTCTCTTGATTTTATCTTTTTTGTCGCCTGTGTAATCTCATTTTCACAGTTGTGTGGCGATCGCGGGATGTGATTCACGGTTTCATCAACTCCTTCAGAATTAGTTGTTACCGAGTTTGCGAGCAGATTGTTATTTGTGACTAAGTCGGATTTCATCTGCAACGATAAATTCGGAGATATTTGTTTTTACACCAAACGTTTCAAATGAGAAGATAATCGCATCTACGCCGACTGCACTATTTATCATTTTTTTAAAGTCATTCACAAAAATTTGAAACATAAAAAAGGATTGTGTGGTTTTATGAAACCATGGTAAAAGTGAAACTTTTTTTCACACTATAGACATTTAACTAATAATAGTCTATAATACACTACACGGTCAGCTGCTGCGAATTATAAGCGCCGCCATATTGGCCCTGGCTGCTCTGACGAGCGCCTTTCACTTTATCCCTACTCCGCGGCCGACCATCACGCCATTCACTTTAAAAAGAATGAAACTTTTTTTCAATTGACTCGAATTTTCTCGTCCATCTATCGCATGTCGCATTACAGCAGGCCGCGAAGTAGGGATAAAGTAAAAGGAGCTCGGAAGAGCAGCCAAGGCCAATATGGCGGCGCCCATGGCTCAATTGAAAATGATTCAATGATTTAGATAAATACTGTGCTTAGTTTTTAAAATGCGTCTATCATCGGAATCATTGTATTTATTATGCATTCCGTACTGTAATACGCAGTTTGAAATTAAAATTTATAGTTGGATGTCTACTTTTGATCTCTTATTATCATTTCTGTTTTACAATTATTAAGTCAAGATTAAAAATATGATTGCAATACGCTAAATGTAATAATTTTCCGAAAATTTTCAGTTAAATGCCTACGATCCAAAAAAAAATGTATCACTTGCTTCGTGATTTCATAAAACCACACAATGTTTTTTTTTGCTATAAATTCAACATTAATAATTCAAATAACCTACCATAAAAGAATAAACAGTTGTATAAACTGAGTAAACGATTTTGACATGCAGAATACATTTTCTGTCAATTATACTTTAGTGAGCTATGCTTTCGAATGACGAAACCATTTTAATAGAAATATAATTTTTTGTATTTTGTACATTCCTGTTAGGTTACGCGACTGGTACCATAATTTGCTCATGTTATAATTCTTAGGAATATTCTTTTATAACTGGAGTTAAACGATGGTTGTTTGACAATTATCTTTTTATTTGGATTTCATAGTATACACTAAAAAATTTTTATTCGAATGTTATTTTATATTTCCTCTTAGATTCCTGCAAGTTCTTCTCATTGGCATGCAATTTAAGTAAGGAAGAGTAAAAGTAAGACATAAATAAGAGAGAAAAATAGATAAGTAAATAGACTTAATACATTTAGATGATTTTATTAGTCACTTTTTTTTACATTAGGTTCCACACGGACGAAGTCACGGGCACAGCTAGGAACTAATATATCAACAAAATATACGACAAAAATCTTAATATGGATAAAACACGTTAACCACGCAAAGACGACGAGAATCTTCCATTTATGCGTATCTTATCAGTCATAAGTTACGTCATTACAATCTAGATGTTGTATATATAGCTACGTTTATATTCAGGTCCAAAATCATATTTATATCCAAAATGGTATTAAAGCATAATTATAACTGACATCTTCTTACGATATTTTTTGGGTTAAACCTATATAAAAATTCTCATTTGATGTTGTGACGTTCCAAATCTAATATGCTGCAGCTAGATGGAAACTGGTTTGAACACACATGTATGGTTCTTGTGAATTAATAAAGCTCAGTTGTATTCTAGAATTCAAAGATTAAACATGGGAAAATATCTCTATGGGCTCTACAATGATACACAACGGTGTGACATGGACTCTATATCAACAACGCATGCATTTAAAATCAGTTCAATCCAGTCAACGTCGCAGATTAACTGCCATAGATGCAGTTGTGATCCGAACTTATTGCGTTTACTGCCACTATGTCACTATTGCATATCTCTAGAGCTACCAGTATAAGCAAAGATACCTTAAAGTTACTTTTGCGTGGTGGTAGGGCTCTTTCTAAAGCCGCCTGGGTAGCTACCACCCTCAAGTTGAAAATCTATCCTCAAGCACTTGTTGGTGTATTCCAGCAGCTGCACTTTAAAATCAAAATTTCTTTATTCAATTTAGCCCCTGAGAAGGCACTTACGAACGTCAAAACTATCACCGCTTCGGAAAACAACCCAGTCATCGAGAAGAACCGGCAAGAAACTCGATCTGGTTTATCTTTTCACTATACACAACATAGCATAACATATTTTTATAGACATATACAGTTACATTCGGTTTCGGCGGATGCATGGAGAGAGGCGTCATTTCCAGACGTCACCAACGTTCACATATTGATCCACCCTATAATAGCCTTTATGCATTAAGACCCGCTTGACACGGTACTTGAACTTACTATCTTGCAAATAGGTAATGTGCTTTGGGACATCGTTATAATAGCTAACACTGTTACCTAAAAAACTGTTAGTAATCTTAGTGAGCCTGACTTGAGACCCACTCCCCCATAGGTTTAGCTTGTTAACACCTTACCCTACATCGTCATTTAACATTTAACATCAGATGCAATATTAAAAAAAAATTAGGACACTTTTGTTAGTTTTATTTTATCCAGTACTAGCTGTGCTCACGACTTTGTCCGCGTGGAACCTTATGTAAAAAAACAGTAATTAATAAAGTCATCTGAATGTATTAATTACTTTTCTCTCGTACTTACACCGCTTCGTCATTAAAATCACTGTAATTTTTGATAAAGTGGACCGATTATAATGAAACAAAACCTAAGTTATTCTCAAAGATATGCTTTATGATCTTTTTGGTATGGTTTTATTGTGAACCCAGTATTTTAGCGGTGATGCGTGTTCATACAAATAGACAGACAGACATTTCTAAAAATGATTGAAATGTATTGTATTATTTATTCCTAGACACTTTTTTTACGAAAATCTAAAAAGTACAGACACGTTACATTTACATTGTCATTATATGTATAGAAGAAGAAGATTTATATGTTTTGTTTAAATAATATATTTTTTCACAATTTACCACAAATTACTTGACACTGTAATATCCTCCAGTTTCTAGTTAAACAAACGTATGAGTCATTTCAATCATAACTACGAAAATTATAAGCATATAGAGTTGGTTTGTAATAAGGTGCCCCAGAAGTTAATTTAATAAAAAAATTAATTCCAAAGGAGATGTAATGAGTTCTTCGGATGCCGCCATTCAGTCTACAGCCATTAAGATCAGCTTACTCAATTAGCGTCCCTTCTCAATTTTACCAACCCAATTTCCTAATTTCTGAAAATTAACTTTATATCTGCACAAAAACAAGTTTTGCCCGCATATTTGAACTGTTGCTCGAAATGTAATAGACGCAAAACTGCCGACATAATGTTTGTGTATAAATTGATTCATGAGGCTTGGTTGACTGCAATGACTTACTTCAACTAGTAAGATTGTAGTACCACGTCCTGGGAATCGTATAATGGGTGGGAAAACTTTCATCACACCACACTGCAGAACCAATGGCCAACACTCTTTTCTATATCGTTTGTTTTTGGTATGCAACGGTATACACCAATATGTTGACAGATTAAGTAGTTCCTTAAGTGCATTTCGATTAAAACTAGTAACTTATTTCTAAGTGTCGTTATTTTTAAGCAAGCCGTTTTCACTGTTTTTAGAGTTACACCCAGATTTATATTTATGTTCGCTAATGTATGGGAAATTATTGTTTGTGTGACGTCTACTTTGTGGACCAATAAAAAAATGCAAATTGAATTGATTATAGAATACCATTTAATCATATATTTATGTTATTGATACTATATTTAAGTCTTCACATTGCCGATACTGAGTCCTAAAGTATCTTAAGGTTATAATTTAGATTTAAGTGTTTCCGGGTCAACCTCATCATAAAATTTCAAATTATGTAAATAAACGTGAATTCCACGTGAACGATACCATTGACTCGACAAACCAAAATATCAATCATTCTCGTTTTTCATTAATAATATGCGACAGAACGAATTTTTTTAAATTGGATTATTACGTCATCTTTTTATATCTTTTTTTTCCAACTGATTACGCTATTGACCTAGCAAGGTCTTAACAGCTTAACCAGACTACGTTTGAACTCTAATATACCCTATTCAATGAAATTTGGCTTGAGTTGATTATGTAACGCACAAAACACTTCCATGGCAGTTCATCATTCTTTCGAAGTATTTTTTATCGTTCCGACGACAAAGGCTAGTATTTCTACAAATGTTTTTTCAGGTACCAAATTTCTATTCCGGGCGTTTTTATTCTTTTGGGCGTTTTGTTCCCATTTAGCAGGTCGACACTTCTTCCTCGAATTCTTTGTAGTATTTTTTTCATTTCAACTCGTAACTATATATTCAGACCAGCCTTGCCCGCGACTCCCGTCATTAAACAAATTAAATAACTTTTGATAGATTAAACCGATTTTAGTGAAATCAAGAGTAAACGTTACTCGAGGATATACTTCATGATTTTCTTCAGGTTTTGCGTAGTACTTTAGCAGTGATACATGTTCAAAAAACCAAACAGATAGACAGACTGACATTGCTAAAAGTAATTGGAATGTATTTTATTACTTATTCCAAAACACCTGTAATACTTTTCTTCACAGAAATCTGAAAAGTAGAGACTCGTTAGATGTACATTCTTATTATATGTATAGATATTACATAATTGTAATCGTCAAATAAGACTATGATTATCTTGAGCCAAATTTTCTTTCCATAATACTTGTTGAATAACAATGAAATTAATTATTTTCCTTATCCAATTGACTCTTATTAATTTCTTTCATCTCAACTTAGACGGAATATTACAAACCGGAAAGTAATTCTGTATGTTCGTTATAAATTCACGACCTTTGAATCAATTACAATGATAATTGGCATAAAATTGACTTGAGGTCTAGAACATATATTATTTTTTCTTTTCTAATAGATATTTGATTGAAGTAAACGTTACTTTGCTGAAATCCATCATTAAATATTATAGTAGACGTTACTTTGCATTTCCGCCTGGAATAGATTGACCGCTGTCACGTCTCACTGCAACAAAAAACTTTTGATTTTATTAGCGCGAGGTGTACCTGAAAAATCGGAAACTAGTAATAGAAAGAGCGAAATATACAAAAATAACTACAACAACAAAAAGTAATTAAAAACGTGTCCTTCGTTGACGGTTAAACCTGACATCGGTTTTTTTTTCGAACTGACTACGCTATTAACTTAGCAAGGTCTTAACAGCTTCACCGAACTACTAAGGCGAGCGCTTAAGGCACTCAGCCGATTTTATTTTCACAACTAGCTCAAGGGTGAACGGCACACCTGGGCTTGAGCTGTTGCCTGATACATGCAATTCGCGACCTATAGCTAACCTAAGCTAAGCTAACTATTCATAGATATATGAGTTGTTGAAACATATATGTGTACCAAGTATACATACCTCAACAACTCTTATATATATTTCGTATCGGGTAATTTTCTAAATTATTTCAGTTTGATAAGGGAAAAATATAAAACCCTTCCACTTGCATGTGTAAGCGTGTATGCGTGCACGTGTGTAGAGGTGATATGTGTAATGTTGTCGCAGTGATGTAAGATTTTGTGTCACTGTATCGCGCGAGCAGCTTAAGGGCTCCACGTCGAGGGAACGGACCTAGGCTTGGGCCACTGCCGAGGAGGGCCTAGTCTGGTGTGCGGGAGCGAAATTTACCCCCAGACCACGGCGGCGTGATCTGTGGTTACGTGGGCGTGGGCGTGAGCACGCTCTGTTTGGAGAGACAGGCTGGTACTGATCGTTCACTGCCGTTATTTCATCGGGAGGGTCGGTAAAAATATGTCGCGGACGTCTTTTACAACGCGCAGCGTTCGGTACGGGTTCGTATTTTGCGGCGGATACCACTAACGGACTGGAATGATTCGCGGATTTTTCAAAATAACTAATCGTAAGTGATAGAAGGCATCTCCAGGTCCCTATGCAGATCGACTCTCCGGACCTACCACGGGGCACCGGTCACTTTACGTAAAACGCGGTTTTGAAGAACCTGCAACTTATGAAAATTATCTTTCGACATATGCGCAAAAACGGGTATGCTATATGTCATCACGGGACGGATCCTGACATCGGTTGATACTCTGCAAGTGCAAAGTAAAGTCTACTATGATATTTATTATGAAACAAAAGAAATGAACAATTGTCGTTATTATTGTGGAATTATATTATTGCATTGAACACGTTTTTAACTAGGCTTTTAATTGGATAATAATTTATTTAACAATGATTTCTTTGTACACAACGGTTTCTAAAATAGAATGTGGTGTAATGAGAGGCTCAGAAAATATTTTGTATGTAAAAAAGGAAGAAACCAATCAAATACTTTGACAATAGGGTTAAAAACATATCAGAAATGAAGCTAATCGATTTAACGAATTAGTTATTCACAACAAACTATCCGCTACAACAAACAATACGGTCGACAGAATCCAATATGCGTAATCTAAACACACCAGGCGTGTATAACGCATGTTATGGTGTTCAATGGTGCGTTATATTGGAGTTGTGATTTATTGGATATGATAAATAGAGTTGGCAACTCATTGATAGAATTCCGAATAGTAGGAAGTTATTTGCCTGGAGATATGGATGGCTGGAGATAATACCTTTTCGTTATAGATAATTACTATCAATCGTATTTGTACACTGAGGTTTAAGACATAATCTATATTAATATTATAGGGCTGTAGCTGTAGGGTTTCTTTGTTTGGTTGAACGCGCTAATCTCAGAAAATACTGGTCCGATTTAAAAAAATCTTTCAGGTCATTTATCGAGGAAGGCTACCGGCTATATATCATCATGCTAATATTAGTAGGAGCAGAGCACCAATGAAGAATGTTTAAAAATGTTTTTTTTTCCTTTTAAGAGCTTTTGTTACCCTTAGCCCAAATAACTATTCCACGCGGACGAAGTCGCGGGAATAGCTAGTTCTATATAATATTATGATATTTACGGATATATCACATTATATCATATACTGTATCATGATATTTACCTTAAAATTAAGGTATGTCGTTGATTTGGGTACTTGAAAAGTTGTTTCACATCCATTCTATGCTAAACAATGATTAGAACTAAGAAGAAACAAAAGAAATGATAAGAAAAATGTTATTAGGCAGCTCAACAACAATTTGAAATTATAGATTTATTGAAACTACAACACTCGACAATTGACAATAATAAGGGCTTATAAAGTTTATTCTTCACGGTTTAATATGTAGACAGTATTATCCCTATTTTTAATGTTAAAATCAGTACTGAATATTGTACAAGTACTGTAGATGATGATAAATAGAGACAAACTCTTCAACGCGTCGATGGTATGGATCGTTTTTGGTAGGAGAAAACTTATGTGTTCGAGTCAGCGACATACTAGTGAAGCGTGACCGACATGCTCGTGACGTATCATGCTTACATCAGACTAGCGAAGCGTATAATCGGCCTGTGCACATGTAATAAATATTGAGATTTTGTATTGAGTTTGTGCAGCGCATCATATTTTATTTCCCCAATTGCCAATAGATGTGATAACCAGGCTAATATTAATAATTTCAGTTTAAAAATTACGAAATTTAAATGATTCAAAGTATAATTGATTTAAAACAAAGTATTCCATCGTTTTGAGTTTTAACTTCTATCGGCAATCCTTATGACTGCCTCTGTTTTTTAATGATAGCAGTAGACCTCATTAATAAGTATTAAACCAAAAAAAAGTTAAAAAAAAAATTAGAAAATCGTTTGGCAGACTGAGAAGAACAACGCTTAATATTCGCTTATTTACATAACAAATATTAATCTAATAAAAATGCGAATAATGAAATTTTGCATACAGATCTTTCATCTTAGGGTACGGAAAAGGTGACATAGGGTACGTTTCATCCAGAAAAAATGTATTGTTCCCGAGGTACAGTTCAAATCCACATTAAAGCGAGCGACGCCACGAACAAGAGCTAACTAAATAATAATTGAGAAACCTTAATATTATCGAATGATGTTTTTTCACTACATAATATAAACAATCTGTAACGATTCGTCTCATTCTTACACATAGTGGAGTAGCATGACCAATGCAATATTTATTTGCTGATAAAGACAATCCATATTATTAAAAAAAGTTAAATACGTATTGAATATTTTCTTTAAAAAAGTTTGGATACTTACGTATTAAATGCACCGCGCTTGCGATCAATATGTGAACGATGATGATGTCTGGAATTGACTCCTCTCTGTACATCCACTAAAAACGATTGTAACGTATAATGTATTCGAAATATATATATGTTAATACGAAAAATCAGATCTATTTTCTTGAGGGTTCTTTTCGATGACTGGGCTTATTTCCGAACCGGTGATAGTTCTGACATTCATAAGCGCCTTATTGGGGCCTAAATTGAATAAGATGATAAACTGAAGATAAACAAAGGATAAATTTACCAACCCTTCACGTAATTGTTCCTATTCTTTTAACTGTCCTTCCCAAAAGATATTCGTTAGTCAGAAATGATATAATATTTTCTATATCATATTAGTTTAGCAATTCTTCTCGTTACCGTAGGAGATTCGTCAAGAGGCAAATTGTAATTACATAACGAGTCTGGGCTATCGATCAACTCGTGTTGCGTGCCCCTTCCATTTCCCACTCGATTTGTCTTTATTTAACCCCTCGGCTGATTTTTTAAGACCCAGATCTCAAAATGGCAGACCATGTTTTTGCTTTATTTCACGACATCGTAAATTTTATGATATAGTAATAAAAAAGTTCGTACAAATGGAAAAAATAATTTAAAAATACAGTTTAGCGAGTACGGCATCAGATGAGGTAGAGTTCAAACACTAACAAACCTATTAACAATACAAAATCGTATTTGCTCACTTCTAAGTGGCCTTGTAAGATGTTTTATGAGTTAATGCCTATTTTTATGAAATATTTCAAAGTCTATAAATAAAGGAAATGTAATTTGTTTGAAATCGCGCCATGCTTTTGCCATTTGCTGATAATAAATTAAATTAGACATAAATTTAAACCGGAACCTTCAATAGTCTATCTCCTTAATAATTCAGGAATCGTGTACAATTCGAATGCGGAATATTGAAATGACGAGATTCTCTTTGAAAGAGAATTTCGGTTTTAATTTACTTTAGGATACGTATAATCACAAGAATTGTATCTATACTATAATAAAACTGTAGCAAGGTCAAATCTGTACATTAAATATTTTTTGAAAATTTTGATCAGGGTAGACTTTGTTATCGATATAGAAGCCAAAAATAATCTTTTTACAATTTTTGTCTGTCTGTCTGTCTGTCTGTCTGTCTTTCTGTCCCTGTGAACACGCATCACGCTGAAAGTACTGAACCGATTTTAACGAAACTTGACACAATAATAACTAATATTCCAAGGTTACATTTAGGATACTTTTTGTCCCATAAAACGCAAGGGGTTCTCCAGGATAACGAAAGACAAAAAATTGTAGTTAATGTAACTAGACTTTTTTGCGACACCTTAGTGCAAGAGCCAGCAATGTTGGAAGAACGAGAATTTTAGAAAAGCTGGTTCTTTAAAATGATGATATATTATGCCCTTCCAAACAGAATTCAGAATACCAGGTAGCCGGTTAACGTTGTGTTTTTTAATGCGCATCACACATTTACATGTTAAAATTTTGGGTTATAAATAATTTAAGGAACATTTTTTTACAGTAACTTTTAAATGCTATTAAAAACATGAATTTATCACTGCCAGACAATTTTGTTATTGACATTAATGTGCCCGATGATATTCTTTATAAATAAAATAATTCATTTCAAACCATTTTATTTTTTCCATTGCAAAGAACATATTTCATTTTATTAACCATTATGATATTGAGATTTCACCGTAAACGAAAAACAACGATAAACGTAGACATATGACTCCAGACTGACGTCATCTTGAATACATGCGTCTATAACAGGCGCTTCCACAATTATCGCTATCTTTATCATACATAAAATGGGGTAAACATATCAATGCAGTTGCAGTATCTAGCTCTAAGTTTCTAAACGTTTTCAAAGCATTAGCCGGTTTTAATTGGGGTGTTCATCCATAACATTTAGTTCGTTTATACTTCAATATTACACGCAGTCGAATTGACTATGCCAGCTTTCTTTATGATAGTAGTGCTCAGGTTAACCTCTATAATCTTGAAAAAGTCCAAAACCAGGCCATGAGAATTATCGGAGGTTTCATTAAAAGTACTCCAATCCATGTTATGGAAAGCGAATTGAGCATATGTCCGTTACATCTTAGGAGACAATATTAAGCTGGCAAAATTCTATTTAAATTTAAGTCATTCGAAAAGAATGAACTAACTAATGTATCAGAAGAACTGTCCAGCTCTTTCCAATGACTCTATTGGCGTAAAAGAAAAAGACCACTATTTTTTCTCAATATAAAAATACTCCAAGTCAAACAAGTATAAAACATGAAATGTTCACTTTACACACCTGGGTCGATAACATTGATTTGCACAATATAATTAAAATAAATATAGATGGTATTTGGAAGCCGAAGCGTTAATATGATGTTGTTAAAATAAAAGATATTTGTCTTCAATATATAAATAAACATTATCAAAATTTTGTTAAAATATACACTGACGGACCTAAAGCTGGTAATTATTTAGGAGCCTCATTTTTTGAGTCAAATTCCAAAACTTTTATGAAATTTCAAATTGATGAAAATATTTCAATTATGCACACTGAATTAATAGCAATTGCAGAGGCCTTATCATTTGCACAATCAACTGAGTCCATTAAGATTGTTATTTTATCCGATTCAAAAAGTGTTCTTCAACACGTAGCGCGATGTACCTTGACTTTTTGAGGAATACCGATAGCCTACATACACTATTTTGAAGCAATTACTAGATTTCAAAGCAAAGAACAAAGTAATTGTTTTACAATGGATCTCTTCTCATATAGGTATAACTGGGAATGAAAGAGCTGATCTTTTAGCTAGAGAAGGATCCTCCGAAGGTGCTCCTATTAATATTTTACCAACTTACTTGGATGTATGCTCAGTATTTAAAAATAGCTGTTACTCGCATTGGAAGGAATACTTTAACACTAAAACAAAACGAATATAGTACAGAACGATTCAGCCACGCCCCTTAAGGTCACCATGGATTGATGACAGTACGATTTGCCATCAGGAAGCAATCACAGGAATAAGATTACGCTCAGAACACATCCCATGTAAAAAGTTCGCCTACCTGATGCGTAAACTACTATCACCACTCTGCCAGAGTTGTGAACCCATCGATGATGTGCACCACATCCTGGCAGAATGTGTTCGAAACGAAGATATTAGATCTCGGCTTAATGCTTCTGGTTCGTTCCACACTGGTTTGTACAATTCGTTATTGTCTGACCCCACTTCGAAAGATGCTAAAGAATTGTACAAAATTAATATAAGCTATTGTTAAGTTTATTATCATTCTTATTGTTATATAGTTGTATGTCACTTAGGCGATATAGCCGAGAAGGCGACTAAGCCTTCATTAAAAAATAAATAATAATAATATTAAAATTACAGCAATCTTAACATGGTTTGGACATACTTTATTTTATTTACAAAAAAAATAGCATCGGGCACATTATTGTTAATAACAAAAATATCTGGCAATGATAATTTCATGTTTTAGTAGCGTTTCAAAGTTAGTAAAAAACAAAACATTCAAAAATTATATAAAAATCAATATTTTTGCCTGTAAAGCAAACCGGCAGCCAGGCGCACTCTGTTCGGAAGAACATAAAGATATATAAAAACTGGCTTATTTTCTTTTTCGAAACCGTTGCTAGCTCTTAGACAAATAGTTACAGGCAAGTGACATTTGACGCGTCGTGCTCATATCTTTTTAATATTTATATTTTTCTTCAATACAATGGAATGTGAAAAAGTTTTAATACAAGTTGAAAATAGTTATGATATTATTCAGTGTTTCATTCATCATTATTTTATTTTATGAATACATTTTATCGTTTAATTTATAATTTAACTCTATCAACTTGATATTTTATAATGTAAACTCTACTGACTGTATAGTAAACGTCTACAAAAAAGGGAAAGGAACTTCGTTAGAAACTGGGGGGTCCATAGACCTTTAAACCTTTTTTTCACATTACCACCAATATATGTTGGTTGCTACGAACGGGTTGTAGGCTTATTTTAAAAGATTTCTCACATATCATCTGGGTATATGTTTGATTGAGTCCCTTGATAGTTTGGATTCACAATTGGAAACCGATGGTGTGGCTGCAATAAGGTTTTAGTTATATTAATTTTTTTCGCGTTTAAAAAATACAATTGGCACCAGTGATAACCGATTTGGTGCAGACGAAGTTGCACGGGTCAGCTAGTCATTAAATATATTTATACGAACTAATTGTTAGTTGCAGCACGCCGCTCTGCACGTGGTTATTATTTGTTATAATAAATAGTTGAGTTACGGCAAAATGGTTATACATTTCCTCCTTGTTCTGGTATCTTAAAACATTAATTTTTACTAGGATTGATCCTTGAAATATAGAATTTCGTGTCTAGTGTAAAATAATAGTCGTTGGAAACAACATTTTATAATCTATGTTAATAAAATTCCATCTTGACACGTAATATTTTACATATTACTAGAGGGTTCAGCAGAAGTTGTCCTCACCTGAAAATAATAAAAAATCCTACTATCAGATCACATACACACATTCAAAAGAATTATACTTAGTCTGGCCATAAATACTGTTACAATTAAAAATAAACTAAATATTACATTTGAATTCGGAATCTGTCATTTTTATACGATTATTCATTGAAGTTTTTTCATTTTGGCGCCAATACATTGTACAATATTTTGCGATATTAAAATGGAGTGGGGTGATAAAGAAAACCAAATCGCTGTGATTGCATTACACAAAGTAGATATGGAGCCAAATGCAATATTTAAAACTCTCCATATTGGTATTAGTAAGGTAGTAGCTTGGTATTAGTAAAATGTTTGTGTACCGGGCTATTAATAGGTACAATGAGACCTCCTCTGTTTGTGACAGAAAAAGGTCTGGCCGTCCACGTAATGTTCATACGAAAAAGGTGGTCAAAGCAGTAAGGGAAAGAATTCGAAGAAATCCTGTCCGAAAGCAGAAGATTTTATCTCGGGAGCTAAAGATAGCACCTAGAACCATGTCGCGTATTTTAAAAGATGACTTAGGACTTGCAGCCTATAAGAGACATACTGGCCATTTCTTAACAGATAATTTAACAAAGAATAGGGTAGTAAAATCGAAGCAACTACTAAAGCGGTACGCAAAACGGAGGTCACAGAAAAAATTTGTTTACGGATGAGAAATTTTTTACAATTGAGCAACATTTAACAAGCAAAATGACCGTATTTATGCTCAAAGCTCTAAGGAAGCTTCCCAATTTGGTGGGGTATTAGCTATGAAGGAGTGACTGAGCCATACTTTTGTGAGAAAGGTATCAAAACATCGGCACAAGTCTATTAAGATAGCATTCTTGAGAAGGTAGTGAAGTCCCTTAACAGCACCATGTTCAATAACCAAGAATGGTCCTTCCAGCAAGACTCGGCGCTGGGTCATAAAGCACGGTCTACGCAGTATTGGTTGGAAACCAACGTTTCGGACTTCATCACAGCTGAAGACTGGCCGTCGTCTAGTCCCGATCTTAATCCGCTGGATTATGATTTATGGTCAGTTTTAGAAAGTACGACTTGCTCTAAACGCCATGATAATTTGGAGTCCCTAAAACAATACGTACGATTGGCAGTGAAAAATTTTCCCATGGAAAGAGTGCGTGCTTCTATTGATAACTGGCCTCAACGTTTGAAGGACTGTATTGCAGCCAATGGAGACCACATCGAATGAGCTTTTTATATTTTAAATTGTTTTATATTTGTTGTTTAAATGTTATTTGCAATAGAAACATTTTTTTTTCTTTGTTTCAGTATTTATGGCAAGACTGGGTATACATAAAGATATAATAAATATCTATTCACTTACCATAAATACATCCTACTTCTTGTTGATCTGTTTATTTAAATTGAACTCAAATACGGGTTGACCTATTTTTATGAAATGTTGCAAAAGGGAATATGTATGTACATATATGTCACTCTAAATCGATAGACTATAAACGTTAACAATGATTTCTAAAAGTACTCGAAGCGACGATGACCTAGTTGTTAACGTGTTAAGACAACACGTTGATGGACAAAGGTTCGAATCCTTGCAACTGAGCCGGAGCGTCAGACGAAGGAAGCCATCGTGATGAAACCATAGTATGGAAGTAGGGCTTTTTCCTAAGTCTACCAGGTTAACTACCACCCTCGAGTTGAAAATTTGTCGCCAAGCACCTTTTGGTGTGTTCCAGCAGCTGTACTTGAGAGGCAGTCGCTTTGAGATTAGCATGTTTATCATCTTAGACCACGATGATATTATGGTTAAAGGCTTAATCATATAAAACATAAACGGTGTTTTTAAAAAAAAAGTTAAATACGTATTGAACCCTGGCTTTAAAAAGGTCACATATTAAATGCACCGCGGTCGCTGAATGTGCGCCATCTTGTTTTCTTGTCTCGCTTTGCTTACGTTAGGTTAGACTTGTGAAAACGGATAACGCGAACTTGCCTCGGGCGAGCGCGGTGCGTTTATTAGGAAACTTTTTTAAACCAAGTATTTAATACGTATTTAACTTTTTTGTAATAATTCGGAAAAAGGTTGAAATCATAAAAAAAAATATAAATAACATTGTTTTTTTACTTTTTCCCAACCAATTTTAATTAAATTTATAGACAGGCAGTATATTTTGTTTCAATATTGACGTGATACAATAATTATAAACAGCACTTTTAGAAGTAAAAAATGACTAAAAGGAATTACTTCACATAAGTAATTACTGCGTAAAAAAACGCGCGTGCAGACCCCTGCATTGTGTCTAACTTATACGTATGACAAAGTGTAAGGAAATTTTTAATTAAGATTTCTCGACGAAGCCTTTGGAGAACTTAGTGAAATACGTAGCCTATGCCTACGGAATACCGGATATTGCGGACGTGACACTGTTTTCTTTAGAACGCAGAAAAAGACAAAAATGTCAAAACACTTATATAGTTATACCATCCCGTTTTATATATTACGTAATAAGTAGTTATAACCTTAGAGTTATGTTAATTTTCTTTCACATTAAGGAAGTCCCTATAACAATAAGACATTTAAACTCAAATCAACTTTTTCTTAATTGCTTAAGATTATAAAAAAGAAACAGTTAAAGTTAAGCCCTTTTTGTATTTTATGAAAGTTTTATTTTCCCTTCACAGCAAGAGAAAATAATTAATTGTTTTTAAGAAAGAGCAATTAGACGATAATACTTGTTAAATTTTATTCGAAATTTTTTGACAACCAATCTTCCAGTAGATTATTACTGCCATCGTCCAGTAGGTACTGATATTACAAGTTTCTTGTATCATTTCAATTTTCTTTACAAGATGATGGCCGTCTTGTTAGAACTTTCCTGGGAGTTTTTGTGGCAAGTCAGAATCCATGCTCCGTGGTATTATTTTCCATTCACTCCACTTGTGTGTAATAACCAAACTATATTACGTAAAATACCATCGATATTACAAAATACAGAGCGAAATAACACAAGATTATGAATCATTACATAGTATAAAACAAAGTCCCCCACCGCGTCTGTCTGTCTGTCTGTTCGCGATAAACTTAAAAACTACAGAACGGATTTTCATGCGGTTTTCACCAGTGGATACAGTGATTCATGAGGAAGGTTTTAGTATATAATTTATCAAGGTTTTTTTATAGTCAGGGTAGGACAGCGTCTGCCGAGCTCGCTAGTAAAATATATAATTCACTACATGACATTCCAAGACCCCGCCAAAAACTCAACATAACCTTTTTAAACGACTTCAAAACGGAGGGAGTTCTCATTTAGGTTATATTTTTTGACGTGATAACGTCTTATAAATCGATTAACGCCGGCTGCATGCACTAGAAAGCGTAACTCATTGTCAAGTTCCGCCTGAGCCGAGCGTGCAAGCGAGAGCTCGAAACAAGCGTTAAAGAGGAGCGATCGGCCTAAGCGTTCGGCTTGTGACGCATCTATCTCTCTTCCACTCCATCGGCCGATGCGTCCGAGTCGTTATCACGTAAAATTATCGTCCGTAAACGGAGATTACAGACAAGCAATTTATCTTTCTGTGTTTCTTTACGTCAGGACTCCGTCGATTATAAACCGATTTTGAAAATTCTTATTTTATTCGAAAGGGGACATTTTCAACAGGGTTCATTATTTTCAAGAGATCTACTATCATTTGGTGGTTGTCGTTGTTATTTCTTCTCGGTGGCTGAATATTGATCGGTTCATTCTACAATGGAACACATTTAAGTGTGCTACTATTGTAACTGTCATGCCTCATGTATGATGGTTGCAATCCAATCGCACATTCAGTATATAATGTATTCACTCAATAAAATAACTTTAGTCGAGAGTTGAAGATAAATAAGCCTACGTTCCTGTATTTATGAAGATTACTTTTAATATACCTAACACTTTATTAGAACACTTCGTGACAAACGTACATGCTGTAAATATTGAAATCTGTTTTTTATTCATCGCTAGCTGGGCCCGCGTCTCCATCCGTGTGGAATCTAATGTAAAAAAGGTGACTAATAAAATCATGTGAATGTAGTAAGTCTATTTACTTATCCACTTTTCTCTCGTACTTAAGTCACGTCGTCATTAAAATTACAATAACTTTTTATAGAGTGAACCGCTTTTAATGAATTTAAGATTAAATGTTACTGGAGGATATGCTTATGATTTTCTTGGTGAGGTTTTACCGTGAACGCAGTACTTTAGCAGTAATGCTTATTCAAACAAACAAACAGACATACAGACGTTTCTAAAAGTGATTAAAATGTATTTTATTACTTATTCCAAGACACCTGCAACAATATTTTTCACAAAATATAAAACGTACATTCAACTTAGATTTACATTCTTATGTATAGATTATTTTCTAGGCAAGTAAGTAAAGGTTACAAATATTCAGAGTCTCGGTAAAAATGTATTATACGAAACACGCTGTCAATATTCGCAAAGTTTTTAAGGCCTAATTGACAGAGCGTTGTACGTGACGCGGCTCTGCATAACACGCCGAACCAATGCCGTCACGCCGACAACGAAAAAAATTCCAAATTTCTCGAACGAGTTGCGAGAGCTATTCCGAAATTTATAAACTTGGGAATTCGGTATCGTCTGAGGTCAACCGCAAATGATAAACGTTAACACACGCTTTTTTTATAAACGAAATGTGTTCGACATGTCGAGTTTTATTATTAAACTAGCAGACCCGGCAGACGTTATCCCGCCCTAATTATGAAAAATCCTTGACAAATTAAATACCAAAACGTTCCCCGTTAATTGCTCTATCTACTGGTGAAAACCGCGTGAAAATCCGTTCAGTAGTTTTTGAGTTTATCGCGAACAGACAGACAGATAGACGCGGTAGGGGACTTTGTTTTATACTATGTAATGATATTAGAACCGATGATCCCCATATCCTCGGTGGATTTAAAAGCTTCTAGGAAACTAAAAACAAGCTAGAAGGATAAACAGTCTATAAAAACTCGTGTGTGAGAACACTCAAAGAACTGACCCGTTACACTGAGCGACTCAATTCACTGAGTACGTCATTTGCTGTTGTGCATGAATTAGATATAATTATATTTGTTTGCTTATATTTATGAACTTGATCGTACTTATATATTGAACTGTTATATCATGTATATTAGAGACACATAAGCAAATGACTTAGTTTAGGTTGCTGTAAGTTATATTTGTTGAGGCACAATATCAGAGCTAGAAAACCGCAAATGTCTGTCAATATTCGTTAGAGAGATGTGATTAAGCGCCATCTCATCGCATTTAGTATATCTCCAGATAAACGGTGTGAACTAATGTGTGAGCTATGAGTCGGAGAAAGGGTGCGTTGACTCCTGCATTCTCTGCCAAACTGAACCAAGGGAAGACGCTTCAAAGAGCCCATTTTCCTTTTGCCCCAGTTTGTATGGATCGGGAAATAGTTTCGTTGTACGAAAAACGGTAACGAACAGTGAGCGGCTCGGTTTTCTACCTAAGCCTTGTCACCAGCACATCACGGTTTTATGCTCCCCTCTTTTTCTAACTGCCCTATGCTGTTTACAGCTCCGCCGAACTACTAAGGCGAGCGCTTAACTTAAGGCACTCAGCCGATGAACAACTAGGAACAAGATTCTATGGGCAGCCTCGGCTTGGGCTGTTGCTCTAAATTGGAACAAACTCGTAAGAAGCTAACTAACCAAGCTATTCATATATACGTATTTCGTATCTGGCAATTTGGCTAATATTGACTAACCAAAAATGAGAATTAGGGCAAAAAAAAGAAAATTACTCCCACAATATGTCTACCTAAGGTGTGTATGTGTGCACGTCTGTAGAGTGTCCTGTATGTTGTGTTGTTAACTAGTGATTATGGTGAGTCCCTGTACAGCGTAAGCAGAATGCCTGAGGGCTCCACTCGTGATGGACTCCTTATGGTAAAACGGTAGAGTTTTATCGCGTACTTTTGATAAATCCCAACATTAAAATATTGGTAGACGGTGTTTACCAGAGTAAAAGCTCTTACAAAAGGTTTAATACTCTCAAAGTGGAGGCTAGCTGGAGTTATTTAAATATAACATAGCCTCATTTCTCGTGGAACTCGCGTCTCAGTTATCGCTCATCCGTCCCTAGTGTTACGTGCTCGACGCACCTTAGCAGATTGTGGCAGAAAAAATGCCGCGTTAAGCGAGATACATGCCTATATGAATAATTTAACACGCGTGTGTGGATGTACTGAAGTCGAATTACCTTCATCGTCGACTTTGTCTTGTGCGATGATATGTTTTTGACAATTATTGAATACTAGCGACCACTCGCGACTTCGTCTGCGTTTATGTTTTATAAATAAATGACAGCTAAACACACTTTACAAATGCTTAAATAATTTGTCATAAGACTGATCTAACGGCATTCTGGATTCTGTATTTGTTTGCTTACTTGTATGTAATATATTTACCTATTTATATACGTTAAATTTATTGTTACATCGTGTATGAAAACTCGCTGTTACAAATAAATAACGGATAAGTATTCGAGCATGGGAACAAAGAACACCTACAATGACATCTTATTTATTATCTTATTCTTATATCTTAGCATATTTGTATACGGATGAATGCTTTAGCGCACGCCTAAAAAAATTCGTTGAAACTGTGAAGGCTTATCAGGCCAATAACATATAGTTCGAATAAAAAAGTCCTAAGAGAGGTCTATTTGAAAATGGAATGAATACAAAAAACACGGGATGAATACATAAAACGCCAGTTTAGAATCTAGTACAAAATATCTAGTACAAATGTTTCCAGTTTTTAACCGACTTCAAAAAAAGGAGGAGGTAATCAATTCGAATGTATTTTTTAACGATTAAAAAAAGGAGGAGGAAAAAAAGAATATATTTTTTTATTTTTTTTTTTATTAAAATTGAGGGGAAAAAATAATTTTTTTTTAAAAGGATAAAAAAAAAAAAAATTAAAAAGAAAATAAGGAAAGTTTTTGAAAGAAAAAAAAAAAAAAAAGAAAAAAAAGTTGAAAAAAAAAAAAAAAAAAAAAAAAAAGAATGAAGAGAGTGAAGAAAAAAAGAAAAAAAAAAAATAAAAAAAAAAGAAAGAAAGAGGGAAGAAAGAAAGAGAGAAAAAAAAAAAAAAAAAAAAAAGGAAAGAAGAAAAAAAAAAAAATAAAAAAAAAAAAAAAAAAAAAAAAAAAAAAAAATAAGAAAAAAAAAAAAAAAAAAAAAAAAAAAAAAGGAGGAAGGGAAAGAGAAAAAAAAAAAAAAAAAAAAAAAAAAAAAAAAGAAAAAAAAAAAAAAAAAAAAAAAAAAAAAAAAAAAAAAAAAAAAAAAAAAAAAAAAAGAAAAAAAGGAAAAAAAAAAAAAAAAAAAAAAAAAAAAAAAAAAAAAAGAAAAAAAAAAAAAAGAAAAAAAAAAAAAAAAAAAAAAAAAAAAAAAAAAAAAAAAAAAAAAAAAAAAAAAAAAAAAGGAAAAAAAAAAAAAAAGAAAAAAAAATAAAAATAAAAATAAAATAAAAATAATTTTAGAAAGAAAAGAAAGAAAGAAAAAATAAATTGTATATTACAAACATCTATTACCAACGCTCCGAGTGAAAATTCGGCAGAACTATAACTATCAATAGAATAATGACAAGACTGAAGGAAAATTCGACGATTCAGGTCGGAATAACTTTAAGGAAAAATTAATATATGTAACTAATCCAAAGGATGAACTTTTGACAGACATTTTTATTGAGTCGGCTGGACTTTTAAATATATGGAGCCTTCGCATATAGACATACTTATAATAGAATGTCATTACTCAAAATAACAAAGTTACTCGAATATAGAATTTTTCATATTAAATAGATTAACATAACCATAAATACCAATCTTAGAAACATTATTTGACAAATATTCGCTGTAATTACATACAAATGTACATATTTTGTTATCATTTTCATCAAGAGAGTACGACAAACTCTCGATTGTCATAATCGAATAGTTAACAATTGAGAACTGTACGCAATTTGCGGTAGTATATGGACAAACATTTGAGCCAACATTTGAACCAATATTACGAGCAGTCTGAGAGTACTCTAATTGAACCATCGAAGCTTCAAAACTGTAATTCGTATTCTAAATTAATGGTCGACTTCGAAACTCGTGATCGTTCGAATAGGACCCAATTTGTATTAATATAGGTGAGTAAAACTGTGTAAAACAACTGAAAGAGAAAATAAAACAAGCGTCAAGAAAAACATTAAACAAATTCATCGTCAAACCGTGGATTCAGTTAGGGTTGCCAGACATCAAGCCTTAGCGAAGATGTCCCGATTTTATGATGCCATACCAAAAAATATGTGGTAACTACATATGAAAACAAAAATGTTAATTAAATTTAGGAAGTTATATCAGAATATGCAATTTAAAAAAATCCGACATCGAAATAAATTATTTATGTGTGTACTTATTATGTACGCATGTAATATGTCATACTTTTAATACATTACTTTTTAATTAAATTTAAAAGGTTTTAAGATTGATTTTCTATATTGTAACTGTATACAGAATCAAGTACGATTGCTTATAGAAGTAGAATAAACTATTTATCACATATAATAATAAGATAATACTTTAGAATGTAAACAAATAAAAAGAATATATACCAACAGTTAACCTCAAATTTATAAAACCATTAATATTTTATATATAAAATACCACCTTTATCAGATATACTTACAATCAATTATCATTCAGCAACACATATAATTTAAAATCATACACATTTTTTTGTTTTTGTAGGTTATTAACCTGTCATCCATAAAAAAAGTACTGCTTGCTGTTCCCAAAGAGAGGACAATCTACTCTGACACTAATGAAGCCGCGGGCAGAAGTTAGTAATTTATAAAGATACAAATGCAAAACCCCGAACTAAAACTAAGCCTAATGCCGGCGAGCGAGCACCATTATATAGAATAACTAAATTATATAATAATTATTTTATAGAAATTGAAATGTTTGCCAGCTCGCCGGCTTTGTATAAAAAAGCCATAAAACAGAGTGTCTTATCTTGAACTAAATTATATCTTATTTTGTTATTGAGTTTTCAACTATGATATGTTTTAGAATGCTTCGTTAGGATATGCGTAACGAGACTGGAAGCAGCCGTCCCCCCCAGCCTACAGGGGGTTGACAGTGAGGCGCCCCGCGGGCCCCGAAGGTCGAATCACCCCGCCCCGACGAAAAATCACCCTCAGGCCTAGCAGGCCGGGGGGAAACTGGAATTAAGGGAGGAAAACGTTGAATCTTTAAATATATAAAAAATAAAAAAAAAAAAAAGTTTTTTATTTGATAAAAAAAGAAAGAAAAAAAAAAAAAAAGGGCGAAGAGAGCTTCGATTGTCAGTTGGTCTTTATGTTTTATGTATATTTTGTTTTATTTCATTGTACCTTCATACTGTATGTTTAATCTTACTAGCTAACTACCATTCGTTTTGATTTTATTTACTGCCCTAAAGTTGTCTGTATACTTACTCCGTGGGCGGCGGAGCGGATTGTTCTCCAAGAACTATTTTGTTTTTTTTTTATGGAATATTACTTACATGTATTTCTGAATACAATTGTTTGTTGCCCTTAATAAATAAAAAAAAGGCCTCGCAAATACCCACGACTAGGTTTTCGTGAAAATGATCTTTTTGTTTAATAAGAACGTCTTCATTATTTGAAGGCTGATATTGTTTATTTTTTAATTATAAGATTATTTTAGTTATCTATGTTAAGTAAAATAGTCATGCTTAACTCCTATGATAAACCGTAATGATAGATAACCCAGAAAATAGTGTAAAAATGCCAGTAAAGCTGAATTGTGAACTGAACAGAAAATTTAATTTTTTACGCTGTCAACACTGCACACACGTTTTCACGAAACGTCGAAGTTTTCATCCACCTGGGACTGCGTTTAAAATTCGCTTCGTATGAAAAAATAAAGGTTTTTAATACTTAACCTAAGGACGTGTGTAATGGTGCTTTTATAGTCGTCTTAAAAAAAGTTTTTAACGACCGTCTTAACGCAATCCATAGGAATACCAGGAGGCGAATAGTTTGAAAAAAGTACAAAGTACTCTTCAAAGCTTAAGAAAGGTATAGAGTTTTATCGCATTTTATGATTATATATTTATTTTGTTACATATTTTTGTAGGTTATGTCATGCAATAACAAACAGACTTACAACCCAACTAATGTTAGATGATTACTGCAGCTTGTTATATAGTTTGGAAGGCTGTTATTGTTACTCTTACTACTACTCTAGATATACGTAAATTATACAATTGATATATTAATTTGAAGATAAATATCAAATTCATTTTCACGTATACTAATGTAAATGCCGCAGAATGTCAACAGGCTTCGAACTAAAATAACAAGTGGAAATATGTTTAGTTGCCCTTGTTAAATATAAATGCGCCGGACGAGAGCGCCGGGAGCTATAAATACCTATTATAATTTAAGGTCTGACATTTACCCTCCCGAGTCTGGCGAGCGAGTTATTCCACGAGTGAACAAAGAAGTTTACAAATTTTACAATATATCACAATCCTATTTTATTTACCTATGATTACTTTTGTCGCACTGAAGTAATGACGTCTAAGTTATACTGTGGTCAAATTGACTTCAAAGTATGTGAGGTTTATTTTCAAACAGAGTATCGGTGTTGAGCGTACGAGCGCTAACATTACTGAGCTTGGTGGTGAGCGTAGAATATATTCAGTTCAAATAAAAACCAACCCAATGATGCCAAAATGGTCGGACCTCAGCTTTACTAACTGCGTCTAAGTAAATATATTTGTGCATGTATTTAGTTTATCTGGCTCAGTTTTCATCAATTCTAATAAAATTAAAAAACGTTTCTCACAGAACCTATGTATCTACGTTCTACAGTGTAAGAGTGTAGATATGAAGTGTACCGTCATAGGTATTGTGAGCATATAAATGATAGTGTAAAATTTATTGCAAAGCAACAGGTTCGAGAGTTCTTTTCTGGAGAATCATATTTAGCTCGTATCACTACACAGTAAGGTACGTTATATTCTTACAATAATATGTTTCAAATAAATTAATACTCAAAAATTATTTTTAAATACAAGCTTTCCTACAAATGTGCTAAGCTCATGGCAGCTATTTTGTAATACACAATTTTGTTTTTATTTCTTTTCCGTGTATTGTCATCAGGATTGAACAAACATTAAAAATTGCAAAATAATAGGTGTAAAGAAACCCGTTCTATAGCTTGCAAAATTTGGCATATATAAACTAAAAGATATCGCAAGCTCGATAAAAGCTTATAAAAACAGGTATTGCTCCGAAAAAAAATAGAGATCGGAATAATTTTAATTCTAGATATATTTAACCAATACATTGAACAAAACATGAAAGAACATACTAAAAAATATATTTCACGTCTATGAACGTAGGTTTGATTCTTGTAATGTACCGGAGTTTCGTAAGAAAACATCGTGATGCGATCATAAGCCTGCCTGGTTAATTTACCATCCCCAACTCGACCTCGCCAAGCACCTGTAAACGAAGTCCGGTAGCTAATTCTGAGCCAGCTTCTCTAAAGTTTAGGTATTTAACTTAGGCCATATCATTATTTAAACACTAGCTGTGCCCAACACTTCATCCGCGTAGAACCTGATGTACAAAACAGTGACTAATAAAGTCATCTAAATGTATTAACGCTAATTACTATCTACTTGTCTCTCGTACTTAAGTCGCGTCGTCATTCAAATTACAATAACTTTTGATAGACCAAACAAGTTTGATTAAAACATAGACAAAATATTACTCGAAGACATGCTTTATGATTTTCTTGAAAATGTTTTATCATAAACGCAGTCCTTTAGCATTGATGCGTGTTCAATCAAACAGACATACTGATATTTTTTTTAATGATTGATATGTATTTTATTACTTACTCCTTGATACCTCCAACATTTTTTTACAAAAACCTAAAAAGTACAGACACGTTACATGTATAGACGATCAGGTGAAATTGTTGTTAAAGCCCGAAACGTGTTAAGTATTAAAAATCGCATTAGTAATAAATAAGTGACTAAACATAAAGTATATAATCCACAGTCAATGCCAATTTATGCCCGCGCTACAGAACAGAGGTCATTTTCCAAACACGGCCGAATGTCGATAACAAGGGCTCCGCGTGTTATGGGACGGGAATTTGTTGGGAATAAAACATTTTATTGGGCACGTTTATGGACGTCGGCCGTCGCGTTGGGCTCTAGTGGCCCCGTAAATTCGCCATCGACGTGACGCCATTATACTTTACCTTAACAAGGCTTTACGTCTATCCTCGCCTGCTGTTTATTGTGGCATGTTTTAAGATTGATTGACAAAGAATGACGATAAAGCTATTAGGTATGTTACCATTATAGTCGGATATAGCCGGATCGGCTCATAGTCAAATATAAAAATTTGCATTTTATATTATTTGAGTAAGGGAAGGTTGAATTTTATGTTACGATGATTAGAAATAGAACAATAACCATGGAAAATGTAATCTTTGCATACCGAAGACTTTTTAAATACAGCGTGCTCACGCCCATGCTTGCTAAACCACCGATTAAGCCGTCATTGTCAGGTGGTCAATTTCGCTTCCGTACACCTGCCGCAGCCTCTCTCAGCAACATCTCAAGCCTAGATTTGATTATCTGAATGGAAGCCCTCGAGCATGTCGCTAGCGCGATACAGTCACACCGCATTCACTAGTTCGCTGCACTCCACACACATGCACAATCAAACGGTGGTACACAGGTTCTGTAAGGGACCCTTTTGCCTTGCTTTCCTCTTGCCGTGTGACACTTATGAAGGTATGCATGTGTCTTACTAAAGTATACATGTATAAGTAATTTAGCTGAAATGGTTAGTTTAGTTCGAATCGCATTGTATCCAATGCAACAGCCCAAGTCACGGTTCCGCCACTTTGGCGCCTTAAGCGCTCGCTTTAGTAGTCCAGTGAAGCTGTGACCATTATGCCAGTAGCGTTGACAGTTCGAAAAAAAAAACAACTTTTTATGACAGATAGACAGACCACAAAAAGCAAAAATATCTTTTCAAATCTGACTAATCGCTTCAGAGAGTAACACGTTCAAACAATCTATTTTTTTATTTTTGGCAACCAATCTTCTGGTACATTATTACTGCCAGTGTCGAGTAGGTGAATTATATTACAAGTTTCTTGCTATCATTTCAGTGAACTAACAAGATGGTGGCCCTCTGTTAGTACTTTCCAGCGAGTTTTGGACGCAAGTCAGAATGCATGCTCCGTGGTATAATTTCCAATTCACTTAACTTGTGCAGAATAACCAAACTATATTACGTAAAACACCACCAATATTATAAAATAGATTCAAATAACACAAGGTTATGAATAAAATATAAAATCCACTATATGACATCCCTAGATCCCATCAAAACTCCTATTGTTGTTTATAATATTAGTGCGGATTAATAGAAATCAGTACATACTTCATCACGTACTGAGTAATTGTCTAAGTACAACATATGTCTAGTACAACATATGGATAATTGGTTAAATACATAAGCTTATGCATTTCGGGATACGACACGTTGAAACCATGTGATAAGCGCAGTAATTTCATTTAAATTGTAGTCGGAGTGTTAGGGATAATAATCGTTAGGCAACGTAGTGTTCTCGCAACGTTATCTAAGTCCAGTTGGTATACAGGATGGCCCATTAGCGTGCGGCGGCTTCCGCATCTAGCTCCTAATTATAACCTATAGGGCACTTTATTTATTTTTATGAGTATAAAAACTCGTGCCTGTATCTACCTCATATCCGATGCATCCATATCTTTGCGTAATAAATAAAACAGATCGAGTTTCTCGCCGGTTCTTCTCGATGAGTGGGTTGTGTTCAGAACCGGTGGTAGCTTTAACATTCATGAACGCCTTTCAGGGCCTAAATTGAATAATAGTGTTTTTGATTTTAATTTTGAATGGAGATTTATCTTTCGACAGATATTATAATTCAATTACCATCAGTTATTACATTACTCTGTTAAAATTATGGAAAATATCGCTTTAGCTAGGTTTCAAGATTAAAAACCTTGCCAAACCTGGTCGTAAAAATATTTATGACTGTTAAAAACCGCTATCGGAACAACCGGCGGTGCAGTTTTGGCCGATGCCCGCTCCCTGGTCCCGGAAACCGTGCCAAGATTCAGCCCATCAACCTCGGCCAGTTTTTGTTTATGCGTCAATATTTTATATATATATTGGTTCTGTTTTTATTTCACATATTATAGAAGAGTTTCATCGTGGAATAACTCTCTCATATCTCTTCTCTTTATTAACTTTACTAATAGTTGCAGTGATGCTGCCTTAGTTGATAGCATGTTCGGACACCGCGTAGATGGACGTAGGTTCGAATCCTAGCAAGCGAGTCGGAGCTTTCGCTGAAGGAAAACGTCATGGTGAAACTGTAACATGATGGCAAGGCTTTTTCTTAGTCCGCCTGTCTAACTGATACCCTCAAGTTGTACCCTGTCGGTGTGTTCCGGCAGAAGCACTTGAGAGCCGGTCCCCACTAGGTTTAGCGTGTTTACCACCTTAGGCCACATCGTCATTTAACATTAGATGGGATTGTGGTCAAACGCTAAAGCTAAACGCTAAAGCGCTAAAAAGAACAATAGCTGCACATTATTTCAATACATGACACAACACGCTATATATATGTACGCCACTTGAGAACTGCACAAAATAATTCATTTACCAAAAATTAACTAAAATAAACCAAAAACAACAGTCATTTAATCAGTATTTTAAAGAAGCGTCCACGTCAACGTCCATTGGTTTTTTTTTTATTTCATAGGAGGCAAACTAACAGGTGGGTCACCTGATGTTAAGTGATCACAGCCTTTGATAGACACTAGCAAAATCCAGGGAGTTGCAATTACGTTGGTCAGCCTGTGTTTGGTGGGAGGAGGGGAGCGAGACAGGGGTAGGGGAGTGGGAAAGCAATGGGAGGGGTGCCGCCGGCGCTCTTACTGACCGAAAGAAACGCAACAATGGAAGCACTATTACTTCACGTCGGTTTTCTGTGGATCGGGTGGTTGTACCCCGGCCGAGCCGACACATTCATGCTGAAACCAGTAATAGCTTCGGCATGGGTCTACAACCTACCGAAGTTAGGTAAGTCGTTTGCAGAATTGTTTTTTTGCAAAGGGAAAAACTAATGGAGTTGTTATCTAAAAGGTACTGTCAATTTCGTTGGTGTATATGTTAGGATAATTTCAACCAAGATAACTGAATCTATATATAAATTAACGCTAGAAAATATCTTAGCTTATAAAACTGTAGTTAATTAAGAAATCGATTCCTGATTGTTAATAACAATTGACGAAAGCGAAATAAATGTCTAAATATATAAAAATCCAGTGTCATAATGTTTGTCCACGATGAATTCCGAAACTACTCACCGAATCTTCATGAAAGTTGGCATTTATGTATAATTTGGTCCTATTTGAGAGATAGGATAATATATAATTTCGATTAATGGCCTCAATGCTTTTAATTACAAATATAATGATTGTGAATGTCGATTATTGTTATTAAATATAAGTTTCAGCAGTCTCGAGCAGTTGGCGCTTTAAATTAGTTTGTTTAGAGAAAACTGTAGGACCGACTGTTTTAGATATCTCATAGATGGCGCCACGTTTTAATTTTGAATTTCTTTTTCAACTTCAGTTTATTTTATGCTGTACTTATTCTATTAATCTATTTACTATGTAACCTCGTTTTTTCTGTATCAATTTTTTAGGCAAACTCATAATCACATAATACCAAATACTTTATCATAATTTAAATTGAACATGTAATAACTGAGCCACAGCAACGCGTGGCCCTGTCAGCTAGTTCATAGAATAAAACATTTATTAGCCTCGAATAATCTTGCTTTATACATGTGTCATTAGAAATCAAACTGATTCCATTAACAAAGTAATCACTTACTTATTCATCATGCGTAACGCACGTTTTGAGAAAGAAAAAAATGTGGGGTCATCGCGAACGGAAATCTTCAGCGGGACCTTTCTCCAGAGGCTTTTCATGAATTACTAACGTCACATCGGTATTCATGGGCCACGAAATCACCGGTGTTTTACTGGGCTTATCGAAATAAATACGATCGATTTGCTTGATGCTTTGTGAGAAACCTCAAATAATTCCCTTCGATCTTTTAGACCGTTACTATATACTAATAAGGAATCAGTCATCGAATTCTCTGATATTTGATTGAAGAAGGCGTTACTTTGCGGAAATTCATAATTAGATATTATAGTGAATTCATTATAGATCCTCCGCTGGACAGCTAACGGTTGATTATATCCAACAATCACGGACTAATACCCCATGGTGCACACCTTTTGGCCGAGGAAGAAGGCCTATGCATTTCATCCACTCCACCCGGCAAGTGTCGGCGCCTCAATAGAGGCTTCGCTCTTGTGGTCGGAAGTGAAGACACCCTCTCACGAACTGGTGGGAGTCGCATCGAACACGAATGCGCCTCAAGCTTCAAGAGCCTGTGCATAAACTGCCAGGATGACAAATGTGCCCGCTTCCGTCTCCCACAGGCCCCACCTGTGTCATTATACCAAGCTGACGGTGAAGTAGCAACAATCACCTATAAAAGACTGTACGTACGTAGATCAGTCACACTGCAATTGAGACTGGAAACTCTCTCTATCTGTTAATATTCTCATAATAGAGAAAACCTTTAACAAATTAAGAATAGATTCACATAAGACATATTAAATTTACTTGCTTAATAATATTAGTGTCTTACTTAAAGCATCAGCCAGTAAGTATAACAACGTCCCGCGTACTTCATAGCCATACTCTAAAGATTTTCCAAATACACCAACAGCCCTGTGCTCGTTGAAGCCGAAATGTCACTAAATTTTTTACCAGCAAATACGAGTATAAAAGGCGCACGTTATTGTTCTAAGTGCGTATAAAAACGTTCACAATTGGATATTTGTACATTTTTTTCACACCTTACACAATTCTCTTTGATAACGTGTCGATATTTTTCTTTGTACTTGTTTTACTTTAAAATGTAGTTATGAAAGGTGACCCTTAATTTACGTCACATGTTAGTACCGACCCACCTACAGTATTATCTTAATTAAAAGTTTTGAGTGACTAATGATTTAAATAACGTAATTCAATTCTTAATAGTAAAATGATTTCTTTAGACTGTCAAAACGTTATAATGAATTGATCTACATTTGATTTTATATTGAATGTAATGCACTATACATACGTTGATCTTTTCTGACTTTCTTAGATTGTACATAAAATATAAATGAGACACGTTCTGGAAGGCTCAATATTTAAGTGTCGGGTCCTTATTAACATAAATATCAGAGGAAAACAACTCTCTGTGTTACTTAAAGTAACACAAGGAAGTTGTATATCTGTGAACAATCTCTTGTAGCTTTCAATTCTGTCAAGTACCTATTGGTGCGTGCAGAGTTGTTAGTGTGTATATAACATATTCTATTGTTGACAGCTAAATGAACTCATCACATAGTCATACAATACCAAGTTTAATAAGGTTCGAAGATTATGTAGTCCAACTAATGACATGTATATTATGGGTTGAGAGCGACACCAGCTTACTAGTGAATCCTTACTTTATATATTTTGGGAATAGATAAGTTGTCACTTTATCTGCACGTACATTGTGACAATTATTAGTTGAAACTTGGAGTTTATTGGGTTGCTATATTGACAATTATTAAGCATACCAGTTATCAAGAGAGAGATAAATTATACTTGCCTAAATACTAAATTTCTATTGTTTTTTTATTGAATGTAAATTACCAAATACAATGACGATGCAATAAGCTATTAAGGTGAGTGTTTGGATTATTTTTACATGGTGTATGACTACCATTGATAACTCTCAGTTAGCTAAACATTGATATACAAAAACCCAAGATGCAGACTTAACGTCTCACAGACGGCACACAAAGATGAATGCATAATTTTGGACTATGCAGCCATTTCAAATAGTTTCGCGTCACTTGCGTCCTTGTCAAAATAACTTTAAATCATTCAGGTAAGGTTGAATTTGCAAAATCATAAGTTTATCGCATAACGATAACCACGTATGTATATCGGGGAGTTTTTGCGGCCTTGTTTGAGCGATACTTTTATTCGAGATTGTGCGTCCTGGGTTTTTATATGTCAATGATCTTCTATCATTTTTTTATACCTTTACATTTAGATTATACTACAGCATCAAAAAAACATTCTCAATAGCGTCGTAAAACACGGTATCAATATCTTCAACATTCAACAAAATTTATATAGACTATAAGAATGCCAGAAAAAACGCTTTTCTAGTCGTCACGAGAAAGCTAGAAACAAGCTTTTAATAAAAAAGTTTATGATATTTACATAGTAATACGGGCTTTATTTGTATAGTAATAGATTTCTGAATGGCTTGCGGTTCCGTTTCAGCAGCTGGGACCGGTCAACGAGCTGCGATATGTGTTAGCAAGTTGTAATTGGCCAGTTCTTGTTGGTAACTCCATGTGACGCTTGAATATATTTACATGAAGTTCGGATAGTTTTTTTTTGTCGTACATAAACAGAAAATGGCAAAAATCTTTATCTAAAAACTTACTTGTAGGCAGAGGTATTAAAGTTGTCATATAACCTTTTTTGTGATTTTCAATAATTTAAATTTTGAAGCAGGTTTTCGTCCAATTTTTCTATCATTCAGCTGTTGCAAAACACATGATTAGGAAACGAGATTGACCATTGATAATGACCATAATATCTTAAGTACTAACATTATTGCTTCGTTTGCATAAAAATAATAACAAAAAAAAATTGTTTGTATGTAAAGTCTGTTTACGGACTAATTTTACGTGATAACGACTCGGACGCATCGGCAGATAGAGTGGAAGAGAGATAGATGCGTCACAAGCCGAACGCTTAGGCCGATCGCACCTCACTTTCGCTTGTTTCGCACTCTCGCTTGCAAGCTCAGCTCTAGCGGAACGTGACAATGAGTCATGCTTTTTCATGCGTGCAGTCAGTGGTCATCGATTTATAAGATGTTATCACGTGAAAAACATAAATAAATAACGTCATACAAATATCATGATTTTTAGAACCCGCCCCACTTTACCTGTACTTATAGTATTCATGGATTTTAGCGTATAATCACAATCTCATCTGATGCTACATAACCATGTAGTCGAAGATGGTTAACATACTAAATCTAGAGAGGCTGGATTTCAAGTATAGCTGCCAATGAATCTAAGCTTTTGATGAAGGAAAACATTGTGATAAATTCGTAGTATAGCGGTAGGATATTTTCTATCCAGGCCAGCGAAACATGCAAATATACTATTCCACCATCTTTCCTTTGGGAAACTCATTTATCTATACATATAATAAAAATTAAGTGTCTGTATGTAATATTTTTTTTTTTACTGATTGGGTATGAAAGTATACACGCTACTGATAAAAAAAAAGAAATTTTGAAAATTTATGTCGGTCTGCCTGCCTGTTTGTTCCGAGTAATCTCTGAAACAGCTGGATCGAGTTTGACGGAAATTTCACTGAAAGATAGCTGAAATTACAGCGGGTTATTTAGGCTACTCTAAATTAGACTAGCTGTTACCGTGGTCTCACCCGCAGTGCTATCTCCAAAACGGTAAGACCGATTTTCATGAGAAGTTCACCGATAGATAGCGGACATTATAAAAAGTAATTTAGTCTATTTCAATTTGGACTAGCTGTTAACCGCGGTTTCGCCCGCAGTGCTATCTCCAAAACGGTTGCACTAATTTTTACGTATCTTTTACTGGCAGATAGCTGACCTTATAGGAAGTATGTAGTTTATTATATTTAAGAGTAGCTGTTACCCGCGACTTCGTCCGCATGAAATCTAACAAAAATATATATTGTTCACTGTAAACATGTGGGTAAGACGTATAAATATAATTGAAATTCATATATCTGTATCTATGTCTTTATTTGAATTATTGAATTATGTTATCTTTTTGGTCATTTTGGAGGCCATTTTTTGTAATTACCGCACTTTCGTCTACATAACTCAATAACTATAGTAACATATAAGAAAATTGTATCGAGTTCAATGAGCACTGTTTAAATTGTCGAATATTAAAAAATGCTTAGATAGATATAAACAAATTTATGTCTTGATTTATATTAATGCAAGATTTCAAGACGTCAGTTCATCCATTGTTTACAATTCAACATCATAATTATTAATAGTAATTTTGAAGATAGAAGGGGTCTTTCTAATAATAAACGAATTACTTATTGGCAATTTGGGCATATTATATCATTATAATAACATCTTTAAGTCAATATTTTATTAGTTGCTTATACAGTGTAAATGAGCACTGAGGTTAATATAGGGTGGGTTAAGGTTCCAAATATTTTGCTGCTGATAAACCGCATTTGACACACTATTAGTATTTATATATCTAATGTACACGTTACATGTTACTGTAAATGGCGTGCGACAATGTACATGGTCTCACAATTTTATATCTCTTTAAAACAATTTTAAAAAAACACGTGCGGAGCTACAGGTACAACTAGTACTTTATACTTTTAGCGTTTGGCCACATTCTCACCTAATATTAAATGACAATATGGTCTAAGAAGCTAAACACACTAAACTTAGAGGACTGCCTTTCAAGTGGAGGTGCCTGAACACGTTCATAGATACTTGGCGACAGCTTTTCATCTTAAAGTTGATAACTATCCAGACGGTTTTAGAAGAAATCATATTAATATTGAGTTATTGTATAACACGTCTTAATATCTCATTGGATATAAACTCAATAATAGCAGAAAGAACTGCTTAATAACACCTTCTATCCCAAAAAAATGTTGGCAGTGTACTAAACCTGTCTCAGAAACATGTTGAAGTTTCTAGTGAAATACCAGTGGGCGAGAAAACCCTTCGTTTATTCTTACCTTTATTGTCCTTACCTGAAAAGTGTTTGTAATTTCAACGACAGTCTACTTTACACTCTAGGCTTACTACTCTTAACCCACAACTATGTTATGTGTTTCATACTTCAAATTCTATCTATCTGTAGATTTGTCTCAACCCCTCTTCCCTAATCTCGCGCGAGATCTTCCAAATTTGTATTTTGAGTATAAATGCGTTGGAGTTGTTAAAAAAAACACAATTTGCTTTATTATATTTACTTAAACTTTTTTACTATTATTACATTTAGTTATAATTATTATTACATTACATTTCGACATATCGATACTAACTAACTTTACATCTATTCATTCATGGATTTTAATATATCCAAGGATTGTTTCAAATTACGACATATTTTAGTCTAGAAACATGTTTTACTTTAAATTAATGATGATTTTCAGGCATTTGTGCACTATTTTTTACTCGCAAAAAATAATGTGATACTTGCCAAAAACTCTTCTCTTTTCCACGTGAGATTTGGCTTGACCCCTTCCCCCCTTAACCCCCCCCTAACTAATGGACTCCTTTTAGTAAGTATTACACTCATGCAAAGCCGGAGCGAGTAGCTAGTTACGACAGCAACATCATCCGATCGCCGTGTATTCCTAGCATTATAACAATAAAGATTGTTATGCTGACGATAAGTCGCCGCTCGCCCACGTACTGGACATCGTGTCGGATGGTACATTATGAGAGTGCATCGCCTACGATTCATCTATGATGTTTAAGAGGGATAGTATGTTATTAGTCTCCTAGGGGATCAGCCAAATTAAAATTTAATTCGTCAGTTAATGTTAATAACGGATGTTTCCCAAAGTTTAGTCCCCAATAGAGTCGTAATAAACACACACGTCCGTGCGAAACAAAAACTGGTAATCACTTACCCACAGTGTAAACAATAAGTACGAACTCAGCTTCCAACCTTATCATAGAATACAACATCAGAGCCAACAGTAGGGGCACAATGGCCGTGTGTAATTGTTTTGGTGAAAACGCAAAGCGTGTTAATTTCCCCGACGAGGAGGTAGCGCGGTCGTCACAAAAGAGCGAGATAGCATTCATCTTCCGTCGCTTCGATGCGATAACGCAGACAAAGTGGTTCTCGTCCAGAGAAATAATTACACAGTATATATACAAACAGTGTGTCAAATTCGTTTATTAACTAGGATAAGTAAAAAATAAAAAATAGAAGTAAAGAATAGAGCGTGATTTCGCACGCGGTAGAAATGAAACTTAGTATTCTGATAAATTTTTAAGAGAATGAGATGAATTCACTATGGAAGTGGTAAACAGAGAGACATTTTTTTTATTACTCAAAGTAACATTTAAGTAAAGTTAGAAATAGTTCGATTTGAATATAAAATAATGTGTTGTAGTTTCCAATGTTTCCTCTCTCTCTCTGTCTCCCTGTCTTTGTATATATTTTGTAAACATTAGGAATTGAATACATTATTCTCTCATTATTGAATACATCATTGTTAGGACTCTCTTTCGATACTGTTCTTAGTATACTCCCTCATCAAGTGATGCACATCATCTATTTATCTACATACATCGCAGTCGGGAGTAGGACAGGTCATTTGTGATAATTCTAGTGCAACATATTTTGGTACTTACAAATTTTTATGGATAAATTGGTTGATCATTAAAACAATATACAATTACAAATCTGTTTGTAGGGTATTTCACAGACGTTTTATTCATCGTTTTATGAGGTTAATTAGAGAATCAATATATGTTATATCAGCTTATTATTTTAAAATGTTCTACATCCGATGTAGCAAATTTAGAAAGGCGTGGCTAATCGTAAAAGAGCCCACTGTAAAAAGTTATTGGGAGGAAAGAGGTCTAGGTTCCTTCTTAATGCTAGATTATATTAATGTTTTACATTATTTGGGACTTGGTAAACACTAAAAACACCATCATTTTTACTAAGAATAATTTGAAGTTGTATATAAAACCTTACAAATTTTACACACTCTGATACGGCTGATTAGATGATAGCCACATCACTGCTAATCAACATAAAATTATAAACTTATAAAACAACGGAGGCATCATAGGTCCAAAGTTTAATTTTTATGCTGCTGTATTGAAGACACTGTAACGGCTCCTAGGGGTAAATAATGTCGGGCACAGTGACGACGTTACAGGGCACTTGAACATGTTTCCAGGTGGAGGGAAGATAATACGACACTCGGAGCGCCTGGCAATTGGTGTGGACTGCATTGTGGAAAAATATATTATTTTTGTTTTACTTTAAACACGAATAAAAACAACGATTATCAGAATTGTATACGACAGAGTTTGTGTTACAGTGTTAATAACAATTATTATTCAGTCGAGATGTTCTAGGTTCGGTATCTATACACAATATTGTTTTTTGATATTATCAACTGTTTGATTACCACTGAATAAGCTCTGTTTAGCTTAGAGTTAGAAAGCCATTTTTATGATTGTATGAAAAAAACAAGACGCCAAGCATCTGTTAGTGTGTTCCGGCAGTAGCACTTGAGAGCTACTCACCACTAGGCTTAGCGTGTTTACTATCTTAGACAAAATCGTCATTTAAAAACAGATGAGATTATGGTCAAACACTAAAACCAACAAAACAAAAAAACTAGCATTATCTGTTGCCACTTTATATTAAAGTGGATAGTATAAAAGCCTTTACAACAATTACAGGAGTATTATAAGCTTCCTATGTACAAAATTATATAAAAATCGTTAAAGAAGTTTTAAAATCTGGATATAAACCGGCCTATAGACAGATAGGCCTTTATAGTAAAAATCTATCACACGTTTTTTAAACAAACTATGCGCTATTGGCTTGACAGTTCACATTCGCATTTATAATATTACTAAGGATTACAGTATATAAGATTTGTAATAACAAGTTGCGTTCTGTCCTGGATACGTATGAACAAAAACTGTAACAAAGTATCTAGTACTTTTATTTACATCTTTGAAGTCTAGAACATAGTGTCTGGAAAATAAAGCCCAGTTAATGGAACCGAATGACTTATAGGCGTGATTCAATCGAGTAGCGAAGTGCCCGGTTAGTTTTTTTAGTTTTTATTGAGCATTCTCACTGTCGACACTGAGATAGAGCGGCCGATATTTTTACCCTCGCCAAATTGGATTTTTATGCCCCGTGGAATAAAGAATTGTACGATAAAATGATATTTCAACAATCATCTATTGTGAAGAATCAAACAAACCTATTTCTCAAATCATAGGAATTAAATCGCAGTTTTGGTGTTCAATTTATTAGTCCATTAGCATTCAATATTATAATATCGTTAATCATAATAAAACAGAAATTATTCAATACAAGTGTTTTAATATTGTTTTTACAGTTCCTAAATTAGAATTTTAGTGTTGAGTGGGTGTTGTTAAATAGTAGTGTTAGTACAATAAAACCATATACTCTTATAAGCCATAGATGGCGCTAAACATATTATATTAATAGTATTCAATATTCTGAAGCATTAAAAATTAAATGTAGATAATAATAACACCACATGTGCGAGGTTATTTTTATGTTTTTCTTATTTATTTTGATTTAAAACTTTCACAAATTTAGCCATTGTACGTTAGCGTTATAAAATTAAAATAAGGCAATAGAAATATTTATTATATGGTTTCTACTATTATTTTATATATATTCAATTACAAAGTATGCACCTTATATTTGAAATAAAATTATTATATCCAATAAACATGACTGCTCTTAATGGGATTTCGACTCGGCCCGTTGGACGAAACCTGGAATTTGCTATCCGAACAACTAACCCCTATTCTTAAATTTTCTGGAAAACATCGGTAAATGTCCAAAATTATGTTACTTTGTTATTTTTTCAGTTGAATTTGTATCAAAGAGATTCAATTAAATTTTATTATTAATTGCTGTAATTAAATAATTATTGCTGTTTGATTAATGATAATGGTCTGGTAGTAAATATACTTCAGATGAGCTTAGATGACATTATAACGGTTCGGTGAGAGTCGGTACTAAATGAGACCATCCGAGCAATTCACTGCCTTGTAAAGTTTATAGCAAAGGGCTCCTTTATTACTTTAAATTTATAGTTCCAAGGATTTGCATATCGATTATGCAAAAATAAGCACATATGTGAGATACGGCTAATTGTTTTTTTGAGTACAACGCCGCATCCCGAAAGTCTGACATATATATTCATAGTGCGAGCAACGACTGGAAGTTGTAGTGACACACGTTATCTCGGAGAACTAAATTGTTCTCAACGAATAAGACCAGGTCAAATTATGGATGTTAAACTTGAATTATGTATTTACCTATGATTTTATTAATCACTGTTTTTTTTACATTTAATTTCAGACGTACGTAGTCACGGGCGCAGCTACTATTGTTATATACAAACACTTTGTTAGAAACAAATAATGTATAAGTCATCGGCCACGGGAACCGGAAACAATGGGTCTCGAGTTTTATCGAATCTCAACGAATAATGAAGTCAACCTCCCAGAAATTTCCACCCTCAGATTTATAAGAGCGTGGCAGTGCGTCGAGTGGAAATGACTGAGTGCCTTAGGGCTTCCTTATATCGTAAAGTGTAGAGGCTTTGGCAAAGTAGAGTAGAAAAAAAAATGAGTGGAGTTCTATCCAGGACATCAGTTCGGATATGAAGAGAAACAAAAGAAAGGAATCTTCAACCGGACTACGACTACAGCACTGTGAGTTGTGAGTGCTACTGTCGAGTAATTGAGTAATAGAGTAATTTACGCACATTTGACAGAAACGACATTTCATTTACCTGCGGGCGTAACGATATCATAAGTTTTGGGTAATTACCCTTAGATATTATAAAAAAGTCCTCTGCCACGTCTGCCTGTCTGTTCGCGATAAACTCAAAAAGAACTGAAAGGATTTTCATGCGGTTTTCATTTAGGTTTAGGTATATAATTTTTCAAGGTGTTGTGTGAATTGGTTGAAATATATCGATAATTGTTGGAAGTGTCGGAAAAAGTCAAACCGTCTGGCAGCTTTCGCCGACAACGCTGCCGTTTGCCTTTGAGATATAAGAAAAGAATTAAGATAATAAACGACGCAGACGAAGTTGTGGGTAACAGCTAGTGTATAATATAAATAATTAAATTTCTAAAAGACATGAATTCGGTGATTCGATAAAGTACGACTGAAGAATATCAGTGACTGACGAGTGGTGGCGTTCAAGCTACCGAGCCAAATGGTCAGTCAGTAAATGTTTAAATACAATATTTCACGCAGCCGTCGGTGTAACTGAAGTGCGTATAAACATGTCCTAGGCGCGCTTCAATAAAGCAATCAAATTCAGGGTTCATACACGGACATATTGCATAGACAATCAAGATGCCAGATAGGCAACCCTAGCGGGCACTCTTTCCATTATACTTGTATGTATATAACAATCGTTTTATGTTGTTAATCTGGACGACGCAGTAATTAAAAACAAAAGGAATGTCTGAAATTAGACTTTATTAATGTGACACGTCTGAATAATATGATTGACAGTATTATAAGTAACCGTTACCTGAAATTAGCACGAGAATAACGTTTAACACAAAGTTTATTTTTTCAAAATAAAGTTATTTTTCCAATGACAGCTCTCCATCCACAGATTGTAGATTTAGCACAGATGACAATAAATAAATCTGTGATTTCGGCTTTGTTGTAACAATATTAAAATTAAAGGAAATTATACTTTTCTTTACAATATGTATACTGTGATTGATTTATAAATCTATTGCAGACTAGCTCTACCCACGACTTCACCCGCGTGAAAACTTATGTAAAAAAACAGTGATTAAAAAAGTCTTCTGAATATATTAATTCCATTTACTTATCTACTTTTCTCTGGTACTTAACTCGCGTCGTCATTAAAATTACAATAACTTTCGATAGAGAGAATGGATTTTAATGAAACAAAGACTATATTTAGTCTTTACTTGAGGATATGCTTTATGATTTTCTTGGAGAGGTTTTACATTGAACGCAGTACTTTACGCAGTGATGCATGTTCAAACAAACAGACAGACAGACTTTTCTAAAAACAATTGAAATGTATTTTATTACTTATTCCTAGACACCTACAACATTTTTTTCAGAAAAATCTAAAAAGTACAGAGACTTTAGATTTATATTCTTATTACTAGCTGTAGCCGCAGCTCCGCACGCGTTTTTTTAAATTGTATTAAAGAAATGTCAAATTGTGAGACCATGTACAATTATAGAAATGCTCTTTAAAAACAATTGTAAGTACGACACCCACGCCACTTACAGTAACATGTAACGTATACATTAGATATATAAAGACTAACAGTGTGTCGAATGAGGTTTATCATCAGCAACATATTTGGAACCTTAACCCACCATATAACCACCATATAAAAAGTGATTTAAAGATAGATAATGATATAATATCTCCATATTGTCAATAAGTAATACGTTTATGATCTAATATCATATTAGAAAGACCCTTTCTATCTTTAAAATTACTATTAATAATTATAATGTTGAATCGTAAACAACGAATGAGCCGACGTCTTGAAATCTTGCATAAATATAAATCAAGATATAAAACTTTATATGTGTCTAAGCAGTTTTTAATATTTAACAATTTAAATAGTGCTCATTGACCTCAATACAAAACTCTTATATGTTACTATGGTTACTGAGTTATGTAGACGAAAGCGCGGTAAATAAAATGCAATGGCCGCTAAAATGACCAAAAAGACAATAATATAATTCAGAATACATACATACAGATATATGAACTTCAATTATATTTATTCTTGGAGTCCAGTACAACGCACGTCTTATGCACATGTTTACAGTGAACAACATATTTTTGCTAAATTTCATGCAGAAGAAGTCGCGGATAACAGCCAATCTAAAATAGAATAACCTGAATTATTTCTTATATTGTCGGCTATCTGCTAGTGAAAGTCCCGTGAAAATCGGTCCAATCGTTTTGGAGATAGCATTGCGGGAGAAGCCACGGTTTTTAGCTAGTCTAAATTAAAATAGACTAAATTACTTTTTATAATGTCAGCTATCTGCCAGTGAAAGTTTTGTGAAGATCAGTCTAACCGTTTTGGAGATAGCACTGCAGACGAAGCCGGGGTTAACAGCGAGTCTAAAATAGAGTAGCCTAAGTAACCCGCTGTAATTTTAACTGCCTCCCAGTGAAATTCCCGTCAAAATCGGTTCAGTCCTTTCGGAGATTACCCGGAACAAACAGAAAGACAGACAGATCGACAAAAACATTAAAAATTGCATTTTTGTTATCAGTAGTTTCATATCCAATCAATAAAAAAAAATATTTTGATATTACACACAGACACTTCATTTTTATTATATGTATAGATAAGTATATGTATAGATTTACTTTACTTTACTAAAGCGACGATGGCTTAATATCATTTCTTATTTTGAAAATATCTTAGTGCAGCCGTGATGTTGACATCGTATCGACATCGAATTCATTATTTTCAATTAGTATCAAATATGGGAACAAATATGACTCGCGAAACCAAATTTCGTTGCAAAGATACGTTTACAAGGGGCAAAGTATAAGTGACCGAAATTTTTTGGAGTAGAAAGGTAGGAGGGCTTAGTTGCATCAGTTTGATACCTATTGCACATATTCTCCAACCTATCTGAAAACATATAACATTCAGTGAGGTGACAGTTAATAATATCCCTGTTACATAGGTATTGGATCCCAGGTCTACGTTTTTTATGCGTTATCTATGAATAAAATACAGACATAGGGAAGTCTGGAATCACTGATGCTGACAATGTCACAGCGTCTCCTCACTTGGCATATAATATAAGCACCAATTCTATGTCATCAAGTCTCGTCCGCACTAGAATTTCGATGCTAGGTACATGGTCCTACCATTTCACATAAAAGACATGCAATTTCACTAGTCCACAAAAAGGGAGGTCATCTGTTTCTCCATTACAAATCGTGTATTGTGGCAAAGTCACATTCAAATTGATAATATTAATATAGATTACTTTACTAAGGTAATGCATACATTTATACGAATGTTTTAGTGTGCTAATTATTGAGATGCTATTCTAAAATCGTCATGATTATTAATTATGTTACACAAGGTCCTTTTTTTCTTAAAAAATATTTTTCTACCTTTCATTTGGTTGGACATCAGCTACAAATTGAAAATACGTCACCGCACACACTATTCTGTTTTCTTAGTTCATTAAATACCACTACACTAAACTAAATACTTCATCCTCGCAAAAATCGAATAAGCAATATTCATGTATTGTATCAGCAATTTTCACTGTTCTTAAGTAATGACTCACAAAAGCCAGTCCAATTAAATAATTAGAATTAAATTGGCCAATACTACCAAGTTAGTAAGATATTGATCGGAGTACTTCCCTCTGATTATCTTTCATGGTATCAAATAATTACGTACGATTTGTATCAACTCCAATTATAAGATGCGAGAGAAATTATGTCATTAAGAACATACCCATTATTCGGAACAAGTAGAATTATCATTTAAAACAAACCACCTAACTGCGAGAATAATCAAACATATTTGATTGAAAAAGACGTTACATTGCATATATCTGTTACTAGTTTATATTATAATGTTACTTTGCAACTCGAATTTCTTGCCGGTTCTTCTCGATGACTGGGTTGTTTGTCCAAATCGGTGGCAGCTTTGACGTTCGTAAACACAGGGCCTAAATTGAATAAAGTGTTTTTGTATTATAATTGAAGCAATGCATAAAATATACCATCATGTGCATAAAGTTTATTATTTATCTAGTTTTACGGGAAACCATAATGATAAAGAGTTTTTTATCCAGTTAAATCTATACAATGGGAATTATTTCCATATAAACTTTTAGATAAGTTCTATGTAATTTTAGTTCGTTGTTTAGGAGAAAGTATACTCTCAACAATGGTACTTACAGGTGATAATAAAGAAACTATTAGCTTAGAATTTAAAGACAAAATTTCTACGAGTGTCAAACTGGGATGGTAAGAAAAAAATCTATCATAGCAACGCGTATACTCGGTAGCACACATAGTATATAGAGTATATTATATAATGGCGTTCTTATACAAAAGTTACATATATAGAATCACCGTTTTTGGGGTGGTGGATATGGTGCTTGAACCCCTACAATGAGCATAAACATGGGTGAAGGAAAACATCGTGATGAGACCATAGTGTAGTGGCAACGCTTTTTCTAATACCTGCTTCGTTAAAGGTACACTGTGCTTAGTTAGCCACCACAATTTGAAAATCTACATCTAAGCTCCCTACGTATGCTCAGACAACTACATTGGAAACCAAGTCCCTCTCTTAGTTTAACCACATCATTATTTAAAAAGATAACAGTGAGACGCTGAAAACATATATTTACATATATTATACTAGCGGACCCAGCGGACGTTAACTCGCCCTGATAATAAAAAAAAACCTTGACAAATTATACACCCAAACCTTCCTCATGAATCACTTTATATACTGGTGAAAACCGCACGAAAATCCTATCTGTAGTTTTTAAGTATATAGCAGCCAGACACGTGGCAGAGGACTTTGTTTTACATTATGTAGTGATAATTCTTCTGTCCGTGTGTATGTGACTGTACTCCTCCTAAACGGCTGGACCGATTTTGATGATTTTTTTGTGTGTATAGGTACTAGTGCCCGCTAGTTAAGTATACAAAATCAACATGAACTATAATTAAATACGTCTCGTATAGTAATGGACACGCGCTCTCAAGCACAACAATATTCACTGATGAGCCCTCAACGTCCGGGTCTGCTTGATATCGCCGCCGTACATTTAAGAACCGAGTCATTTCGCCTTTTTATTTGAACGTCGGACTTTACTTATCAGCAATACAAATAAATAAAATTGAACTGTCTATTTGTAACAATTTATATAACAAACTACCATATTTAAAATTGTTGTCTATCTGTTTGCTTCGGTTAATCTCTGAAACGATTACACCAATTTTGAGGAAATTTTCACTGGCAGATAGCTGATTTTATAAGGAGTGGTTTTATTTTAGATAAAGTTAGCATATCGCGCAAATATAATAAACTTATGAAGCAGAATCCAGTACCAAGTGCGCGCCACGCAAACTGATCAATTTTTTTTTTGCTGAATTCCACCTTTAATCTTCATCGTTGACCTTTAAATCGGAGGTGATCCTGCAAACAAAGATAGGTAGGTAGTAGAGCCACGCTGAAGCTATCAGAATGAACGAGTCGGCTCACCCGGGGTAGTACCACCCTCTCACAGAAAACCGAAGTGAAGTAGCAGTGTTTGCATTGTTGCATTTCGTTCGGTCAGTGAGAGGGCCTGAGGACCACTTCCCCTCTCCCTCCACCTCCCATCCTCCCATCCCCACCTTCCCCAAACACAGGCTGACAAGGCACTTGCGACTCCCCTGGAGTCGCTAGTATCTAAGGTCGGTGGTGATCTCTTAACATCCGGTGACCCGTCTGTTCGTTTGCCTACTATTACATAAAAAAACCTGTGTCTTTTATACCGATGTGACTGACGATGCAGCTAGTTCGTTCATTCATCGGGCTTCAGAAACTCCGGCGCGGGATATTGTTGATTATAATTTAAAAATGCCTATAAAAGATGATAAAGAGGCCGCCATAAACTTACTTTTATAACGATTTTTAACATGATTAATACAATAAACGAAGGCAGAAAAAAGTTACGGACCAAAGTTCTGCAAGAAAAACCCCATGCGGACAAAGTCACGAGTAACAGCTAGTTTTATAAATAAAAATAATGTATAACTTACCACAGATAAAAGTTATACAGGATAGATTTTTTAAAGAGGGCAGGAAGAGCTTACACCCGTAAGTTGGAGAGTTATCTATAGGCTGTCCTTGATTTTTTAAGACTTTTTAACCTGCATAAAAATACTTTTGAAAAAAATGTAAAGTTAGCAAGAAAACATTTGCACACAAACTTTTTTGTTGCTACTCGATCCTATCTAAACATTTAAAAATTCAGAGTCATGATGTTTGTTCACGATGAACTCCAAAACTACTGAACCGATCTTTTAAAAGTTGGTATTATGTATAATTAGATCCAACATAAGAGATAGATTAATTTATATGTATACATCGGACACAGTATATTTTTTGTATGTAGCCTATGATCTTTCTTTACTCTTGAGCTACATGTATACACAACATACATATACACACAGTACTAACAATACATATATATATATATATATATTTTTTTTTCTAAATTTCATGATAAGGTTAAATAAAATATTGATCTATAAAAAAGTTTCAAGCAAATCTTATATATTATAATCGAATAAATAAAAAGTAATATTCGATACATATCTCAATAATAGTACAGCGATTTTCTTTACCTATAACGTATATTTGATATTCAAAGGAAAGACTCGAGGTGAACGGGAGTAGCGAATATTTCACCTGTCAAAGATTAATCAAACAGGTGCGAAGAAATCTTGTTTCAGCTTTGGTTTACGTTTCACTCGTTTATATATAAAATTCATTGCATCATAAAGTGAAAACTTCTTTAGGCGTGTTGAGCGGTATCTTTGTCAGGAGATAAATTAATAATTTCGCGTTATGACATGCTTCGTAAGCATGATCGACTGGATTGCCCTTGCGCGGCTTTTGTCAGACTAGCGACGCGTAATATAGGAGCCTATGTACATGTAATATTGATATTTTGCATATATAGTCAATTTATATGTATACTGTATAGTCAGCAATAGATGGAGTGATTCAAGAGGAAGGTTTATATGTATAATACATATATTATTATAGTAAAAAAAAACCGAAAAAACCAAACATTTGTAATGAGACGTCGTAATAAATATATTGTTGTTCGCTTAAATCGCAAACGCTGGCTAAACCTTACGATATAGATCAAATTAATTTACTACGGAATTGTATATCTTAAAAAGATTGATAAAAAAGTCCGCGATGGTATATATTTATCTCTAAAGGATAACCATTTATATCATTTTACAAAAATAATTATGTGTTATTTACCAAGCTATTTTATACAATACAGTGTTATTCTTTACCCAATTAAATACATTACATACGTTGTACATGTCATGTAGATCAAAACTGCACTTACAGTATTTCATTAAAATGGATTTCTACATTGCACCCGTGCGAAGTTGGGGCTGGTCGCTGGTTTTTAGATAATTTATATTTTGATTAATGACCTCAATATTTATTTATTTCAAGTTAAATGATTGTCAATGTTGGTTATTGTTATTAATTGTAAGTTTCATCAGTCCAGAAGAAATGGCACTTTATATAACTTTGTTGACAGAAAACTGTACGATCGACTATTATATATATCTTATTCTAAAATTAAAACATTATGGTATTTGTGGATCTTCTCTCGACCTTCTAGTCTCTTATTTAAAAGATCGTTGTCAGAAAGTTAGCATACAAGGGGTAACCTCTGCAGGATCCTTTGCGCGAATTGGTGTCCCACAGGGCTCTATTCTAGGACCGTTCTTGTTCTTAATATACATAAATGATCTGCCGCTAATGGTCAATAACTGTGCTGACATGGTGCTTTTTGCAGACGATACTTCAATTATATTTAAAGTAAAAAGGACAGATTCAGAGGTTGGGCACGTAAATAATACTTTAAACGAAATTTCTCATTGGTTTGCATTAAATAACTTAGTACTTAATACAGGTAAAACAAAATGTATGAGATTTATTTTGCCTAACGTGCCACAGATTGATAGTAGCATTAAGATCGAAGGGAATTTTGTAGGGTTAGTTGATAATACTGTATTTTTGGGTATCACACTAGATTCAAAATTACAATGGGGTCCTCAAATTAAACAATTGGCAAGCAAATTAAGTTCTGCTGCATTTGCAGTACGTAAGATTCGCCAGCTAACTGATATTGCCACTGCTAGGTTAGTCTACTTCGCCTACTTCCATAGCCTAATGTCTTATGGCATTCTGTTGTGGGGGACAGCAGCTGAGGTAGACACCATATTTTTATTACAAAAACGAGCAGTTCGAGCAATCTACAATATGAGACCTCGCGAATCCTTAAAGACCAAGTTCAAGGAGTACGGTATCTTAACTCTGCCCTCCCAATACATTCTTGACAATTTAATGTATGTCCGTAAGAACCTAGAAAAGCTAGATTTCGTAAAATACCGGCACAATCTAAATACTAGAAACTGTGACAAACTGGTTGTCCCACGTTTTAGACTTAGTAAAACCAGTAACAGTTTTTTGGGAAATAGTGTTAGATTTTACAACAAAGTCCCAAAGGATATTACCGATTTGCCGGATTGTGAATTTAAGCGCCATGTCAAGCGGGTTTTGGTGTCAAAAGGCTATTATAGAGTGGATCAATATGTGAACGATGGTGATGTCTGGAATTGACTCATCTCTGTGCATCCATTAAAAACGTTTGTGAAATTTACTTTTATATAGAATATATTATTATTCTAAATCTATACTAT
>AP028440.1:19395050-19562494 GCA_036509395.1 Antheraea yamamai | reverse complement strand
TTAACGAAACTTGATACAATAATAACTAATATTCCAAGGTTACATTTAGGGTACTTTTTGTCCCATAAAACGCAAGGGGTTCTCCAGGATAACGAAAGACAAAAAATTGTAGTTAATGTAAGTAGACTTTTTTGCGACACCTTAGTACAAGAGCCGGCAATGTTGGAAGAACGAGAATTTTAGAAAAGCTGGTTCTTTAAAATGAAGATATACTATGCCCTTCCAAACAGAATTCAGGATACCTGGTAGCCGGTTAACGTTGTGTTTTTTAATGCGCATCACACCTTTACAGGTTAAAATTTTGGGTTATAAATAATTTAAGGAACATTTTTTTTCAGTAACTTTTAAACGCTATTAAAACATGAATTTATCACTGCCAGACAATTTTGTTATTGATAATAATGTGCCCGATGATATTCTTTATAAATAAAATAATTCATTTCAAACCATTTTATTTTTTCCATTGCAAAGAACATATTTCATTTTATTAACCATTATGATATTGAGATTACACCGTAAACACCGTAAACGAAAAACAACGATAAACGTAGACATATGACTTGAGACTGACGTCATCTTGAATACATGCGTCTATAACAGGCGCTTCCACAATTATCGCTATCTTTATCATACATAAAATGGGGTAAACATCAATGCAATTGCAGTATCTAGCTCTAAGTTTCTAAACGTTTTCAAAGCATTAGCCGATTGTAATTGGGGTGTTCATCCATAACATTTAGTTCGTTTATACTTCAATATTACACGCAGTCGAATTGACTATGCCAGCTTTCTTTATGATAGTAGTGCTCAGGTTAACCTCTGTAAACTTGAAAAAGTCCAAAACCAGGCCATGAGAATTATCGGGGGTTTCGTTAAAAGTATTCCAATCCATGTCATGGAAAGCGAATTGAGCATATGTCCGTTACATCTTAGGAGACAATATTAAGCTGGCAAAATTATATTTAAATTTAAGTCATTCGAATTAATAGAAATTGCAGAGGCCTTATCATTTGCACAATCAACTGAGCCCATTAAAAGTGTTATTTTATCCGATTCAAAAAGTGTTCTTCAACACGTAGTGCGATGTACCTCGACTTTTCGAGGAATACCGATAGCCTACATACACTATTTTGAAGCACTTACTAGATTTCAAAGCAAAGAACAGAGTAATTATTTTACAATGGATCCCTTCTCATATAGGTATAACTGGAAATGAAAGAGCTGATCTTTTAACTAGAGAAGGATCCTCCGAAGGGGCTCCTATTAATATTTTATCAACTTACTTGGATGTGTGCTCAGTATTTAAAAATAGCTGTTACTCTCATTGGAAGGAATACTTTGGTGAGCGTTCTAAAACAAAACGAATATGGTACAAAACGAATCAGCCACGCCCCTTAAGGTCACCATGGATTGATGACAGTACGATTTGCAGTCGGGAAGCAATCACAGGAATAAGATTACGCTCAGAACACATCCCATGTAAAAAGTTCGCCTACCTGATGCGTAAAGTACTATCACCACTCTGCCAGAGTTATGAGCTCATCGATGATGTGCACCACATCCTGGCAGAATGTGTTCGAAACAAAGATATTAGATAATGCTTCTAGGCTTCTAGGCTCTGCTAGGCTTAATGCTTCTGGTTCGTTCCACGCTGGTTGGTACAATTCGTTATTGTCTGACCCCACTTCGAAAGATGCTAAACAATTGTACAAAATTAATATAAGCTATTGTTAAGTTTATTGTCATTCTTATTGTTATATAGTTGTATGTCACTTAGGCGATATAGCCGAGAAGGCGACTAAGCCTTCATTAAAAAATAAATAATAATAATATTAAAATTACAGCTATCTTAACATGGTTTGGACGTACTTTATTTTATTTACAAAAAAATAGCATCGGGCACATTATTGTTAATAACAAAAATGTCTGGCAATGATAATCTCATGTTTTAGTAGCGTTTCTAAGTTAGTAAAAAACAAAACACTCAAAAATTATATAAAAATCAATATTTTTGCCTGTAAAGGTGCGATATGCACTAATAAACGCAACGTTTACCGGCAGCCAGGTAGCCCGCACTCTGTTCGGAAGAACATAAAGATATATAAAAGCTGGCTTATTTTCTTTTTCGAAACCGTTGCTAGCTCTTAGACAAATAGTTACAGGCAAGTGACATTTGACGCGTCGTGCTCATATCTTTTTTATATTTATATTTTTCTTCAATACAATGGAGTATGAAAAAGTTTTAATACAAGTTGAAAATAGTTATGATATTATTCAGTGTTTCATTTATCATTATTTTATTTTATGAATACATTTTATCGTTTAATTTACAATTTAACTCTATCAACTTGATATTTTATAATGTAAACTCTACTGACTGTATAGTAAACGTCTACAAAAAAGCGAAAGGAACTTCGTTAGAAACTGGGGGGTCCATAGACCTTTAAAGCTTTTTTTCACATTACCACCAATATATGTTGGTTGCTACGAACGGGTTGTAGGCTTATTTTAAAAGATTTCTCACATACCATCTGGGTATATGTTTGAGTGAGTCCCTTGATAGTTTGGATTCACAATTGGAAACCGATGGTGTAGCTGCAATAAGGTTTTAGTTACCTATATTAAAAATTTTCGCGTTTAAAAATACAATTGACACCAGTGATAACCGATTTGGTGCAGACGAAGTTGCACAGGTCAGCTAGTATTATATATATTTGTTAAAAAGATAAACCAGATCGAGTTTCTTGCCGGTTCTTCTCGATGACTGGGTTGTTTTCCGAACCGGTGGTAGTTTTGACGTTCATGAGTGCCTTCTTAGGGCCTAAATTGAATAAAGTGTTTTGAATTTGAATTTGAAATTTGAATCTCATAGATGGCACCACGTTTTTATTATGGATTTATTTTTTTAATTCAACATGTAATAAATGAGTCACAGCAACACGTGGCCTTGTCAGATAGTAATTTATAAAATTACAAGCGTAGACGAAGTCTCGGGCAGCTTCTAGTAAGTAATAAAATACATTTCAATCATTTTTAGAAATGTCTGTCTGTTTGTATAAACATGCATCACTGCTAAATTACTAAGTTCACGATAAAACCTCACCAAGGAAATCATAAAGCATATCCTCGAGTAACATTTAATCTCGGTTTTAATTAAAATCGCTTCACTCTACCGAAAGTTATTGTAATTTTAATGACGAAGTAACTTAACTACGCGAGAAAAGTAGATATGTAAACGTGCTTAATACATTCTAGATGATTTTATTAGTCACTGATTTACATTACATTCCACGCAGATGAAGTCGCGAGCACAGCTAGTCTTATAATAATTTAATCGTTCGATACATAGAGAAAAATATCCAATATCGTTCGAAATAAATTCTGTAGTGTAGCAATCAAATTGAAGTTGTCTCGTGGAGTGGTCTAACAAGTATACACAAGTATACTTGTCTGTCAATATTACATATACGAGAACACAGAATAATAGGGTGTCTGCTCGCGTCACACTGTGTGGAAATCAGGTTAGACTTTCTGTAAACTCCATTGCATTTATATTTTTTCATCATATTTCGATATATGAATTTGGCTTTCATCCCAGCGTTTTCAGACTGGTATTCTAACAATCGCTGTAGATTGATCCTAATTTTGCATTGGTCACCACTTTCAAATAAAAAAAATATACACATAGGAAACAACTTCTACAGTAAGTTCTTTTACGTAAAATAAGTAATTAAATCAAATACATTCATTTATTGTTTAGGTGGTAGAGAAAAATATGGTTAGATAAATGGGTGGCTGCGGGGGTACACGAAAAAAACGAGGGGAAGAAAAAGTGTTGATTGTGGTTTGTTGGTAGTGAGAGGCGGACACCCCCCCCCCCCCCCCCCTTTCCCCCTCCCCTCCCCCCCCCCCCCAAAGGGGGAAAAAATTTCTGGGGTGAAAGTTTTTAGGGGGGGGTATTTAATACAGGGCCCCCCCCTCCATTTATTAAAAAAATAGAATTGATAAAAAAAAGAAAAATATCCATTTATTAAAAAAATAGATATAAAATAGAGAATACTTCTTTCGCATTTCCCTTTTCCGATTTGTATAAGTTACCTCCTACTGCAAACCACGTTAAGGAATTTCTTTTTAAAAAACCTTCGATAAAATAATCTAACTTAAGATGAGTTGATGTAAATTTGTCGAATTATGTGAATTCGAGCCTTACAATAAAGCTAGCTTACTGCGAACGAAAATATAGAAATAAAGGTAGGTAAAGGTTTTTCCTTATTAAAATTGGAAGTCTAACAAGTAGACTTTATCGAAGTTTTTCGACATCAGCACTTATGAGCCATTAGCTTTGGAATTTATTATTATTATTGTAAAGCAGGGTTATGCAGGCCTTGGTCCTGTATTACTGCGACCAGTAATGAACTATTGTGATCACCGCATATTACTAAAGCTCCCCTACCTAGTCCTATAGCATTTAAGAACTGCAGGACTTTTTTGGTTGAAAGCATATCTGTACCTCATCCGGGAACAATACGTGCCTTCTGGTTTCGTATAGGCTTCAATAGATTACATTTACACAAGAACATTGTTATAAGAATATTGAGGCCATTAATCGAAATATAAATTATCCTATCTCTCAAGTTTCGACCAAATCATACATAAATGCCAACTTTCATGGAGGTCAGTTGAATAGTTTCAGAGTTCATCGTGGACAAACATCATAACACTGGATTTTTATATATTTAAAATAGATTTTTGTATACTTCATAGGTTTTAGAAGATGGTAAATACGCTAAACCTATAGGAGGCCTAGTTTTCAAGTGCAGCTACCGGAACACACTTATACTTGCTCGACGACAGACTTTCAACTTGATAGTGGTAGTTAGCTAGGTGATTATGGGAAAAAGCCCTACAACCATGCTATGGCTTCATCACGTTGTTTTCCGTTACTGATATTTCCAGCACATTCTTAAGAATTCGTTCCCATGGTTGAGCAGCCATCTCTTTATCATGGTTTAAGTATACAATTTGCTAAAAAAAAGTCGCGGCAAGCATAAGGTCTGCCGACAGAAGTAAAACTCAACACAATTAAATAAATGTGTTCTCTTTTTAACCGACTTCGAAAAAGGAGGAGGTTACTACGTTCGGTTGTAGGTATTTTTTTTATGTATGTTAATCGATATCTCTGTCAATTATGAACCGATTTTAATGATTCTTTTTTTATTTAAATTGGTTATATTCAGAGGTGGTCTCATATAAATTTGAAGAAAATATTCAACCCCTAAGGGGGTGAAATTCATTTATTCGATTTTCACCCACTTCATCTCTACGTATTTTCGTGAAATTGGAACTGATTTATTATACCCATTAGAAACCAGATATATTTATGCACACTAAAAATGGAAAAATAAGATTTTTTTTATAAAAAAATAAGCCGCATTCGATGTGAAAAACTAATTAGGCACTAAAAAGCGAAAAATAACTGAATTTTTAAATTAACCAAATTAAATAAAAAATATTGATATTTGCGCTACCTAATAATATATTTGAAGTCAATACCAACCTAAATTTATATCATCTATTACAAAGTTTTGGTCTACTCTCGTGTCCCAATCTCGTACATATTTTATTACCTGCAACAAATTTAAAATGTAGGTTGGCATCGACTTCAAATATATTATTAGGTAGCGCAAATATCAATATTTTTTTATTTAATTTGGTTAATTTAATAATTCAATTATTTTTCGCTTTTTAGTGCCTTATTAGTTTTTCACATCGAAGGCGGTTTATTTTTTTTATAAAAAAATTTTGAATCTTCATATTAATTACAGTGTGAATGACAATATTCAAAATTGCAGATTTTTTTATTAAAATTATTAACATTAGTGTTGTTTTCATATCTATTGGCACTCGGAACGATAATTATATTCATTTTCATAAAGTCTATTAATTAATCAAATGTTTGATGAGCTGCACAATTTTAATATTACATGAACACAGTCCCCTACATTACGCGTCGCTAGTTTGACGCAAGTTGCGCAAGCGCTATACGGCCGGTCATGCTTACGTAGTATGTTATGACGCGAAATCATAGCTTTATCTCCTGCCAAAAATACCGCCCCACGCACTTAAAGAAGTTTTCACTTCAATCTGACAAAGATTATAAACTCACTTAATTTTTAGTTACGATGTAGGCGGTATGCCTTAACGGCAGACTGTCAACTCAGAAATATTAATTTTTATAATGTCGACTACTTTTAGTACAAAAACCAATTACTTTGGATTATTTCTGACAACCCTAGCTGTGAGTAGGCAGCGTGTCGCCCCGGATAATATCACCCGGGGCGCGTATTTCAAATGAAGACAAAAGCGAAAGACTCTTTTGTCTCGTTCTGCTAAACCAGGCGTATTATTCAATACGCGCTTGCAAAATGAATATCATTCCATAACGTGATACGTTATTGACACTAATATATAAAAACAAGCAGGAACCCGCGACTTCGTCCGAATTATTTCCTCTATAAATGATGGTAATATACGTTACCTTCGTGTAATTCTAACGGTTTAAGCGAATCGGCCGATTTTTTTATCTTATTTGACAATGATTGTTACGGACAGATGATCTATCATATTTCTTTCTATGTGAATGTTCTCTATATATTACGAACAGATGAGCTGTCATGTTTATGTATTTATTTTTCGCTATTTAATGTTCTTTTATGTGTAATGTGATATTTTATAAATAACGATCGATGTATGTTTAGGTTTAATGTATATACAATAATTTGAATGTAACCGCCATTATTATTATTAGTCCTACAAATAAACAATGTTGTACAGAACCCTCGTTGAAAATATGAAGTAAAATATATTGGTAGTCCAAATTTGACGTTCATAAGTGCCTTATTAGGGTCTAAACTGAATAAAGTATTTTTGATTTTGATTTTATGTGAAATGTAAATGTATGGATAAACGCACCGCAATAAAGGCACGCATGGTATACTAATTGTAAGGATGAAAAATAAACCTGGGCAAAATGCGTTTTGTCACTGGCTCGTTTGTAGTCCGGTGAAGCTGTGAAGACCTTGCCAGGTCAATAGCGTAGTCAGTTCGAGAAAAAAAAATCACTGGCTCGTTACATACGGTTAAGTTAATTGTGAATAGTTTGAAGACAGTCCAGTGAAGTTGAAGTTTGAAAGTTTAATTGGTGTTTCATTGATGAAGAACCTATGACCAACCACCTCTACCAATGACCGTTATATTTTGCCTAATTTAAAAGTTACGTTGCAGAGAACGAGACATGTTCACATCTTTTAGTATAGTTTACATTGATACTAGAATTATACGAGACCTTAACACTTTAAGTATTAGTTTTATCTAAAAAAAATGTTAGCGCCATCAAACAAGCGAAGCAAATGATTAAATTTCAAAACAACTAAGTCAATGTAATTCGAGTCTAGAAACCTCTTAGTGTGTACTTAGCACAGCCAAGTGTAGTTTAAAGTTGATCGAGTAAATTTCAAACTTTGCGCGTCTGAAACAAGAGCGCCTAATTCTTAAATCTCTAAACTAATTCCTGCATTTGTTCTGATGTTCGAAAGTTTATTACATTGTAGGGATTTAGGAGAATTATCATGAAATTTAATATGGTTTCCAATATTATCTTTAGTGATATTCTAGTTTATTGAGAGGCGGTAATACCTGTTCACACGAACGCGAGAAAGGATTCTGATATTAGATTTCAAGAAGCATGTCATGTATATCTCTATATATATAATTCTTCTGTTCGTGTGTATGTGACTGAACTCCTCCTAAACGGATGGATAGAGTTTGATGAAATTTTGTGTGTTGGATTAGATTGGATTCAAAAACGGTTTAGATTCACAATTGGACGCGTTAGGTGGCGCTTCGGTTTTAGGATTTTTTTTATTACGACAACGTCTGCCGGGCCCGCCATTTCCAATAGAAAACTGACTGAGTGAATAAGTAGAGAATTATGTATTCGCTTTGTTTGTAGTTTTTATACTCTCATATCTCAAGTGGTCAGAGGCGTAACCAAGCTCTTATTTCAAGAAGACAGACAAGAGGTTAATCAGAATTTACTGCTTAAGATAGCAGAGATAAAGGAAAAGTGAGTACCTAGCTGTGTTATTTTGTTATATTACGACTTCCAGAGCGATGCCAGTGCTTTCCAAGCCAAGCATTGTAATTTTTTTAATATAATAAATAAAATTAACGATAAGTATAAGATAAACTTAAACTTAAGATCATTCTCCCTACGTAGACTGCCTTGAATCTCACCAAACATAAACATAGAATAATACCCAAACTGCTTTGATACGTAACTTAGTTCACACAGGCTAATTTAACCAGCAACAGATGTACGAGGCGCACTTTCTAAAACTTCTACACCAAGTTCAGACAAATATTAAAAATTCAATTTGAAAATTCACAAGAGCTATATTGTATTTTCAATACAAGAATGAAATACAAGGCGATACAAGGCCTAAATGTTATTTGCATACAAATACGTATGCAGATTTGTTATAATATGATTTATTGGCATGAGAAGTAATTTAAAATTTATACTCATACTAGCGGGCCCGGCAAACGTTGTCCCGCCCTGATTATGAAAAAATCTTTGACAAATTATACTAAAACGTTCCTCGTCAATCACTCTATCCACCGGTGAAAACCGCATGAAAATCCATTCGGTAGTTTTTGAGTTTATCGCGAACAGACAGACAGACGCGGTAGGGGACTTTGTTTTATACTATGTAATGATTTCCATATCTATCATACATTTTTTGGCCGATATCAAGAGATTATGTTATATCTCTGGAACTACCACTATCACTAGCATTGAGATTTTTAAAAAGCATTTTACAGCGTATTTATTCAAGTAGGTTATACACAATCTAACACTACGCTACGGTATTTAGGAGACGTCAAGAAATACGCTAAGCTGCAGGTCGTACAGTACCTAGAAATGTCAGAGAAATAGCATATCACGCGGTTCAGTCACAAGCCTATGGTGCGTAAGAGCAACTGTTATGTTTTAGTTAGAATTTGTATAAACTATATAAAGCTGAATTTAAATTACACGAACATAGTACCGTAGTACTGAATTACTTATACGACAGGACATGATACACTTTTATATATTCATAAGACAAACACTTCAAACTCTGTTTTTTAGAATATCTGTCTCATATTTGTAATATTATTTAAAAAATATTTAATAACTAATTCATTCGAATATACCACCTACCTTGCAATCTATTAAGAAAGCAACAAGGACCAAGTTCGAATGTACTTTAATAAGCTTACCAACGCAACACTAACAGAGAGACAATTTAGTAGCTCAGAGCAAGTCTAAAGCTGTTGTGTTTGACAATGCAAGCGTAACTTGATAACAGTATAACTCAATAATTAACATATTTATCAGATTTAGGTCTCATCTCCTACAACAAAGCCGTATTGGAATACCATATCTGGGATACCTGAGACTCTGCAGGCATAATATTGTTAGATTTGGTCCCAACTAATCATATTATCCTATTGTTGTATTCAGTCTTAAAGATCATAGATATTTCGTGCGCTATGGAGATTTAGAGAAACTTTTAAATTATTACCATATGATAGTGACAGATACCAAAAAAAAAAATAGAAAATAATTTTGTCGTTCTGTTGTCTTAACACATATCGAAACCTCGAATATTGTAAATCTATACTCTATACTATAATAAAACTGTAACAAAGCCAATATTTTTTGAAAATTTTGATCGGGGTAGACTTTGCTATAAAAGCCGAAAATAATCCTTTTACAATTTTTGTCTGACTGTCTGTCTGTCTGTCTTTCTGTCCCTGTGAACACGTATCACTCTGAAAGTACTGAAGCAATTTTGACGAAACTTGACACAGTGATAACTAATATTACAAAGTTACATCTAAGATACTGTTTGTCCCATAAAACGCAAGGGGTTCTGCAGGATAACGAAAGACAAAACATTCTAAAATTATATAAAAACTAATATTTTTGCCTGTAAAGGTGCGATATACACTAATAAACGCAACATTTACCGGCAGCCAGGTAGCCCGCACGCTGTTCGGAAGAACATAACGATATAAAAAAAAACTGGCTTATTGCAATTCGTTGTCGAAACTGTTGCTAGCTCTTAGATGAATAGTTACAGGCAAGTGACATTTGACGCGCCGTGCTCATATCTTTTTAATATTTATATTTTTCTTCAATACAATGGAGTGCGGAAAAGTTTTAATACAAGTTGAAAATAGTTATGATATCATTGAGTGTTTAATTTTTCTTTATTTATTTTATGAATATATTTTATCGTTTAATTTACAATTTAACTCTATCAACTTGATATTTTATAATGTAAACTATACTGACTGTATAGTAAACGTCTACAAAAAAGAGTAAAGGAAATTCGTTTCAACTGGGGGTCCATAGACCTTTAAAGCTTTTTTTTACATTATCGCCAATATATGTAGGTTAGTTTTTATTTTAATTGAACCTGGTAGATGATGCTACGAACAGGTTGTAGGCTTATTTTAAAAGATTTCTCACATACCATCTGGGTATATGTTCACAATCGGATTTTAGGTTTATTAACATTTTTCGCGTTTAAAAATACAATTGAAACCGGTGATAACCAATTTGGTGCAGACGAAGTTGTACGGGTCAGCTAGTTATATAATAAAGTTTGTTTATTTGGTTGAACGCGCTAATCTCAGGAACTATTGGTCCTATTTAAAAAATTATTTCAGTGTTAGATAGCTTATTTATCGAGGAAGGCTATTTGCTAAGCCCAATAGGAGAACAGGGAGACAAATGAAAAATGTTTGAAAATCGGGGTTTTTTCCCTTTTGAGAGCTTCCGCTGCGTGTTAGCGTTAGCCCAAATAACTATTCCAGCGGACGAAGGCGGGGACAGAAACTAGTGTATGACAGAAAATTTACGCCCGGTTTCTGAGGTACTTTAATTGTAGTTTATCTGTTCATTAACGTTATCGGTTCGATAACTTGTCAAATTGCGTTTCTGAACACACAATCATACGATAAATGTCAATAAAACTCAACAGGTCAATTGATTGTTTATCTTATGGATAACTTTGTTGAGTTAATAGCTATGGACAGTTTAACCGAGTACCTCAGAAACCCGGCAATAGACAATTAGGATTTAAACGGACCTATTCTACTTCCCATCAAATGGGAGCCTGCTAGGACACTGCGTGCAAAAAAGCTTTGTAGATAGGATAATATCGTGATGTAGCCATAAAATGTTTCTGTATGTAACACATTTTGGTGTTTCGATTTGAAAAGACACATTTTTTTTCGAACGGGCCTTCACAGCTTCTCCGGACTAAGGTGAGCGCTTAAGGCACTACGCCGCTTGGCAACATGCTCAAGGCAAAGGCAAAGTGGCCGCACCTCGGCTTACCTTGGATTCAACTTCGCGAATCTGTCTAAGCTGAACTAAGCTAGCTATTCATGTATACATATCAGAATTCATGAGACACACATGTGTACCGGCATGTGAGCCTCACGAATTCAAACGTGTATTTCGTGTTTGATAATTATGCTCATCTACATTAATCTAGTTCGAAAAATATGCAAATATGCAGCCCCTACCAAGGATAGCCTAATTGCACTACTTGAGGTCTTCTGCTGAGGCTGTAACCACAGCAGGCCTCAATGAAGTAACTGGAAGATACGACGATGCCACAATATCGACGCATGTAGCATCTCATTCCAAGGATAGACCCATTTTTCAGGGCATAAGCGTCATTCCGTCGGATCTATTACCGTGGTCGTGTTCTAAACTAATTAGTGCCATTGACGTTGGCAAAAAGACGACGTAAAACGTCATTAAAACTGGTGTAGCGTCGAATACATCTCACGCTATTAAAGCAAACTAAACTATGAAAGCTGAGTGGGTCGACCACCTCACCATAGTAGATACCAGATAATATTTTTACTAAACGATAACCTTTTATGAAAAACATACCTACATGTTGCATCCGTAAAAGTATAGTTTCACTCGATAACTATAAATTATAATGAATTAAAATCAGCTCAAACAATGTATAAACTAGGCGCTAAATTCAACTACAAAATTGTTAAAAAGTATATAAATTGTACAAAGAATATTAAGAACTAAAAGAAAAAACTAAAAGAAAATAAAAGATTTTGCTTAGGTCAAAGGTGTGTCTCCTTTAATCTGCTTATCTTGAGTTTGTCTTTTAGTTGATGCATTAGCACAAAAATCATAAATACGCAATTGTACATAGATCATGATTGTGTTCATTTTTTTAGTATATTTGTGATCCTTAGTCCCGTTTGAGTGTTCAAGAAATCACATCTCCTAAAGTAGCTAAGTCATAAAATTCGCTCTACCTAGGCATTTCTTACGGATAAGAATTACTGCCAACTCACTTAGACCTCATATGTTTCTTTTACGACTAGCTCGAAATAAGTTAAATAAAAAATAAACGAAATAAGCGCCGTTCACCTACACAGACCGAATCGCCAGCAAATTGGCGATGCGTAACGACCCGCATTCCATATAATCGCTCATACTCTGAAATACACCAACGCAATCATTCGAGAAATATACTGATAAATGACAAACCGTTGAACCGTTAATATGCGTTAACGATCATGGTAAACCGAACAATGGCATAAACAATATTGAAAAATAATTCTATTTGATCGAGAGTTCTTTTCTTTATAGTAGAAGATAGTAAACGGGTAGTCTGAATGATGAAAGATAGTTACTTTCGTGTTAAAATAACTGTAGTAACAAAATTATATGAGTTACTGGAAACTCCCTCAGAGAACTCACCATTATTTCTGCGGTAGACTAGAGAGAGTTTGTACAGTTGTGTACGCATTATATAGGTGGTAGAGCCACGTTGAAGTTATTACTGGCTTCAGCATGAATGGGTCGACTCGCCCGGGGTAACCCTCTCACAGAAAACCGACGTGAAGTCACAATGCGATTTGTTCGGTCAGTGAGAGTGCAGGAGGCCCACCTACATCCCCCATTCCCACTCCTTGCCCCTCCTCCCGCCCCCCAAACACAGGCTGACAACGCACTTGTGACTCCCCTGGCATTGTTAGTGTCTATGACTGTGATGATTACTTAACATCAGAAGACCCACCTGTTCGATTGCCTCTTATGAGAAAAGAAACGCATTATATTTATAGCAGATTGTTTTGTATATTTGAAAAAGAATATAAGAATTACAATGTATTCTTTACAACCATTTAAAGGCAATCATTACTCGGTAAGTTCAGCACTGTTATAAAAAAAGCAAAAATAATAACAAGCTTTGTTTGTATAATAATTGTATAATAAATTGAATAATAATTGATTTTGTACCATTTTAGGACCCCAGAGATATAAAATTGGTTAAGTCTACTGTTAGCCCTATTAAAAATAAACCCCATAAGTAAATCTCGTTGTCTCATCGGCTAGGTTGTTACATTTTTGTTATACTTTTTCATAATTCACTTACCCCGTTTCCAAAACAAAAAAGATTAAAATTTATATTAATGATATCTGACGGAGTAAGAGTAAAGTTATTAGTCTTGAGGAAACCAAAGGTGACATCGTTACGAGAGGTCTCATCACGTTAATTATCCTTAGATTGGCAGAACATATATAAATTTTATACAAAGATATGAACGGTTCGAGAAACTTCTCCGCTTCTTCTTTCGACCTAACTACATGCTCTTAGCCTAACGGACATTCGCAGCTTTACCAAGCTTTGAAGCGAGCACTTAAGGCACTCAGCCCGAATCACAACTAGGGTAAAGGTGTCAAAGTGGTCGGATCTTAGTTTAGGCATTGCATGCAACACCGCAACAATCAAGCAAGCTAAATTACATTTATACCTTGGTAAAACATGCATGCGTGCCTTCATTGTTTTCCATACAAGCACTTAACATATATTTTGGATTTAATAACTAAGGTTGACTATCAAAAAAAGAAATATATTCCTTACAGAGCCTCTCTACCTACGGTATGTGTGTGAACATGTTTGAAGAAAGTGTGGTGTGTGTGTAAACCAATGAATGCAGTGTCGCAATGTTGAGCGAGCGGGTTGCTCGAGACCGTCACAACTAACTCGGTCGTTGTACGCTACACCTTTTATATCCTTCATTTAATCAAAGTAGGAGATACAAAAATTTGGCTTCGCCTCTCAATTGCGCTGGTTCTCCAGTCCGGGAGACAATTTGGGTTGTATCAGGCGATGTACATGGGCACGTTCGTCGCCCTGGCAACTCTTACACAGGCCCATGTTGTTAAGACGCGTTAGTGTTCATTGCGCCGCTCACCAGGGAGGGCCTAATGTTTTGCCTCTTAAGACCACAAATTGGGGTCCTGCTGAAGGACCAACAACTGCCGGGTCGGATAGAAGTATTGGAGAGGCCATTCCTGCCCACCCGGTTAAATGGTGAGAGAAGAACACCGAGGAGTTAGTCAGTACAAATCTGCCATTCCCACTTATGCTGCCCGGCTAGATGGGAGTCTAAGAAATCTCTCCAGCGAGAAAAAAAAAACAAAAAAAAAGGATGGCTTTCTTTAACGGCATGTGGCTGGACCGGCCGCCGGCGCGACACTGAATGCTCGCGCGATCCCGTGTTATCCTATTATGGCGGAAGATGATACACCGCGCGATTTTAGTGAGTCGGAATCCCACATAACACTCTCGGTTCCTCGAACAGAAGAGTACCCATGATGAGTTTAAACACGTTAAAAAAGGGGGTACAAACATAAATACTTTTTGACAGTAGAAGTAACCGTTACACCGTCATGTCATTAAAATGCTAGGAAATTATTTATCATAGTTTGACTAATTTATCCAAATACCTAATTCCGTAAACAAATTTAGTAACTAACTAAGCCTCTTTGTTTAATTACGACTGTTAACCGCGTTAGTAAAATTTAATTAAGACAAGCCACGACCTCACTCCGGTTTGAGTGGTGGAGTCGTCAGACTGCCCGGTTGATTCAATTTATCTTAGAACGAGACGTGTATATTTATTTAACTATTCTATAATAATTTTCTATGTATAAAAATAACTGCCTAACTATTGAATACCTATTCGACTGAAGAAGCGTTACTTTGCGGAAATCCATCATTAAATATTATAGTGGACGTTATTTTGCACTTCCGCCTGGAATAGACTGGCCGCTACCACGTCTTACTGCAACAAAAAACGTTTGATTTTATTTATACGAGCTGAACCTGATAAAGTTAACCTGAAACTAGTAATAGAGAGAGAGAGAGAGCGAAATATTAGTAACTAAAACAACAAAAATAAATTAAAATGCATTCTTTGGTTGACGGTTTATGGTACCTATCCTAGCGTGCAAGATTTCACGCTGTTCGGTTGAGGAGTTGAGGCGTAACAGCGTAAATGTGTAACAAACAATCTTATTTTCGCATCCTATCTAATATTGTAAATGCTAAGACGAGTTTTTTAAACCAATTTTTTCCATACACGTTCTCAGGGGTACAAAGAAAGACATACAGTACCTTGCAACCCGAAAATACAATTTTTCTTGAACGATAGACCAAATTTTCATTAATATGAACGAAGCCGCAAACAGACGCTAGTAAACTTACATTTTGATTAGCGGGACCGGCGGACGTTGTCGTTCCTTGATAATAAAAAAAATCTAAAAGTCAACCGTAGCGCCACCTACTGGGTCCAATTGTGAATCTAAACCATTTGGAAATCCACCTCAACATTCACAAAAAATTACATCAAAATCTGTCAAGCTGTTAAGAGGAGTTCAGTCACATACACACGAACAGAAGAATTATATACACAAAAATTGATTATAGTTTCGATTCACGATAATAAATATACCATAAATTGAACAATGAGTTTCAAATATAATTTTAAAAAAGAAAACAAAAATTCGTAATGAATTGAGTAAACGTGACTTTTAAAAGTTATTCTAATATGACTTAGAACGAGCTCGTAAAACATGAATTGAAAATGAGCGAAATGCAATTACTCCGGCCTCAGTGTCTCGGAAAATCAAATTCCATATTATTTTTTATTAGAATCATTTGACGGGGAAGCTGTGATTATGTTTTCTCGTTACTTTGCCGAATCGAATTTCGATCGACTCATCTCTCATTCGACGGTTTATTTCTGCTGCCGGAATCAAATTTGTTCGAAACAATAAAGAAATAGCGAGCGAAACGCTTTACAAAAACTAGTTTCGGACACTTTGTTACTAAGCGTTCATTAACTTTTCATATATCTTAGACGTGTGACGTCACGAGGAACAATCTTTAATCACTTGAACGTTGTGTGTGAGAATATAATATAAATAATAAATCAAGTCGAAGTTCACTTATATCTCGCTTGAAGAAGCAGGTGCGGTTTTCCAACTAACAGCACAGAGTGCTGCTTCAGACAGAATCATGATTTTCACGTAGGGTTGGCTTCTGCATTCTTAATTATAACATTTGTGTGGTTTTATGAAACCACGATGCAAGTGAAAATTTTTTTCTGAACGTAGATATTTAGTATTTTTAATCGACCTCGATTTGACATTTATGATTCATATTTTCACACATTACTCTAAGCAATATTTGTTAAATTTATCTTTTTATTATTTTAGTAATGTATCGTAATATATTTTTAATATATAATATTTAAGAACAATTATCAGGGTATTATGATAACCCTAGCAGATAGATCACGTCCGTTCTTTAAAAGTTGCGCTCCAATAAAGAGTGGCGCACGGATTGTAAAGTTCCGTGTACATTTGCAAACACTTTTAAACAGCGTTGCATTTCATTTCATTCAAAAATGAATTCGCTTAGCGCGTTTTACAGTCATTGTATGCTGCTACTTTCGGTTTTAACGGCTAGCGATTTCATTAACCAACTTAAATAAAACGAAGATTATTTGACCCTAGCATGTTCACAATTTTCTCAGAACCTGCACGATAGATTTTAATGATCCATTTGACCGATGTGATCTGTATGGATTTTAAGAAGATTTTATTATATAAAATATAACAGTGCCTTTTTTATGTGTATTTTGTGTTTACTATCATTACATAGTATAAAAGAAAGCCATCTGCCACATCTGTCTGTCTGTCCGCGATAAATTCAAACAGTACTGAACAGATTGTCATGCAGTTTACACCAGTAGATAGAGTGATTCATGGGGAAGGTTTAGGTATATAATTTGTCAAAGTTTTTTATTATTATCAGGGCGGGACAACGTCCGCCAGGCCCGCTAGTTGTGTAATAAATCACGAGACCTTTGTATTTAATCGGTTTATAAGTATTCTATACACCGTTTCATTAGGTGTGATATACGATCTTGTAATCACTACAATAAATATCTTAACAGTGTTGACATATTTTCTAATAATTTATTATCTTATAAAAGGAAAGTGGCTGATGTGCTGCATAAGTCTGGTATATGAAGTATAAATTCATGTATTTTTATTCTTTAGTTCTTTATTACTTTTTTGTGTATGTTAAAAGAGAGAAAGTTACATTCGCAGATGTAAAAAAAAGAAAATAATATTTCTAATTAATTTAAACCACGCATAAGTAAATACTTAGCAAGTTAATGCTATGATGTCTTTAAAATAGTTTAAAAATATGTTTTTCAAATAATGGTACTTTAGGCATTTTAGTTTATATGTTTATGTATGGCTGTTTGTTACCTAAATAAATAAATAAAATAAAAAATACTGGTCGCATTTTTGTAAATATTTTACTAGCTTCTACCCGCAACTTCGTCCGCGTGGAATAGTCACTTTGGGCTAAGGCTAACACGTAGCGGAGGCTCTCTAAAAAAAAACCATTTTGAAACATTCTTCATTGATCTTAGCGTGTTAATATATAGCCTATAAACTTCCTAGATAAATGAGCTATCGAACTCACACTGAAAGAATTTTTCAAATCAGATCAGTAGTTCCTGAGATCGTGTTCACTTTCGTGTTCGTGCTAATAAACTATATTATTATAAAACACACCTACAAATACTTGACGATATATTGTCAATCTAAGGATGGTAGCTAGGCGATTGGCCTTAGAAAAAGCCCTACTACCGTACAATTACAACAATATTATTATTTGATTGCAACGATGTATTCACATATGAAGTACATTTTGTAGCATGCCGATTACTGCATCTCCTGTGCGCCTCCCTCAGAATAAAAAAAGAGCTACGATCTTTACCAGAGTTTTTAGCAGCTAAATATAGGAGAGTATTAACAGTAACGGAAGTTATAATTAAAACAAGTAATAGGCGATAACTAATAATTGAAGACATCATTATTCTGCTATTGAATATTTATTATTGACTTTAACTAATTACAACTATAACTAATTGACAATTAAATGATGCTATTGTGTTATCACGACATGCGAACCACCAAGAATTACGCAACAATTAGTAGGTATAAAAGAAAAAGCACTTCGTGCTACTCATACTGATTACGATACAAATAATTAATATTAATTTACCATGATACGACCTAACTTTACTTTGCTACCCAACAGCAGAATAACTGATAGCAGTTTATAATAACAATTATTAAAGTGACTTTTATTACATGTTATTTTTTTCTGTGTGTTGCATGCGGTGATGGTGGGGGAGTAGGATAAAGGAAAGGGGTGTAGAGGAGGGCAATATGGGGACTATAATTCGAGCAGCTGACCGGTGTGTTGACTTTATTAGTTAATGTCTATAGTGTGAAAAAAAGTTTTACTTTTACCGTGGTTTCATAAAACTACACAATCCTTTTTTTATAAAAGCACAGCAGCGTAATTCGTTATTGATATAGCCGTTATTATTATTTATAGACATCTGTTTTTTTATTACCTTATTTATCTCTTGTATGAAATCAAACAACCACATCTGAAATTAACATCGTGAGTCTAAACGAGTCTTAACCTATCTTTGTATCATCCTACAGCGCACGTAATCCCGGATTTGTACGGTTTAGTGTCCCCACTTGTACACTTTCTGATGTAACTGCAACTGTGAGATAATTGTTATGTGGTCGTTAAATATTAATATCTAGTTTATACGTACAGTACTTGATTCAAGCTATTACATTTGCGATTTTACTACTCAGATAACAGATATAATTAAAGTTAACTATTTAGTTATCAAACTGCATAACTAGCAGCCACACGCGATTTCGTATGTATTTGATGGCATTCTCATTATCCTAATGAAAATCAACGGTTTATGCAATTTACGGCGATATAACTCACATATGCTAGGTTTTTTTTTCAACTTTTTCTGAACTTCTTTAGGTACGTTGATTGGTATTTTTGGCAGGAGATAAATTTATAATTTCACATCATGACATCCTACGTAAGCATGCCTGGCCGTATTGCGCTTACGCGGCTTGCGTCAGACTAGCGACGCTTAGTACAAGGGCATACGTACATGTAATAATGATATTTTGCAGCTCATAATACGTTTGATTAATTAATAGACTTTATAAAAATATATATAACTATTGCTCCGAGTGCCAATAGATACGAAACCCACACTAATGTTAATAATTTTAATAAACAAATTCTGTAACTCTCTCAACAAAAAACACCGAGAGTCATGCCATACACAGTCGGTTGTCGCTGTCATGATGACCTGCGTAGACGCCCCTTCACGTTAAGCTTGAAGGACCCCATGTTATAAGAAAGAAGGAACACACTGGCCGGGAGATTGTTCCACAGCTTCACGGTATGGCAAAGGTAACAATGTTGCGAACTTTTTATTTCCTGCCAAGATAGGATTTATAGTAAAGCGCGCGTGGTTCCGTTATAGAAAAGAGAGGGAGGGGTGAAAATGAATAGCTCTTCAGAACACTCGCCAGACACTCTTCTACTGACGGTAGAACACGCTCAGTGAGGCAATTTCTCGGCCCAACTAAAACTGGTCTATAAATTCTGTAATGTCTGCATTATTAACGCTAACAGTTACATTTTGATAAATTTAAAAAGTTATATCTTATATGTTTTTTTTTTATTTTTATTTTTTTCTGCAGACTCTCGGTCCGCACCATTTTTTTGCTATCGCTTTTTAAGTGTAAGTTAAAAATCGTATCTGTGAGCATCTATTGGGTGTTTTTTTTTATATATATTTATTTTTATTATTATTGTTTTTTTTAATTATATAAAGACGTTATTGCCTTTATGGCGGTTTCATTCCAGTCCTCTATCGCCATCTTTAAATTATAATCCACAATATGCCGCGCCGGAGCGTCCATGGCCCGACGGATAAACCTACTAACCGCGTCATCAGTCACGTCGGTATAGTAGACACAGGTGTGGGTGTGTCTGGATACTGCCACTATAGCATGTGAAACACTATCGTGGATTTGCATCCTTCTGCTCTTTGTTTGCAGGATCACCACCGATTTGAAAGTCAATCCCTGGGATTCGTGGACTGTCAGAACGCGCGATCCTTCCCCTACCCCGTAGCCCTTGTTTATCAGGGCTTTTTTCTCTTCTTGTGTGTGTACCAGGAAGAGAGTGTCGGGGGTATGGGAGGATATTTGTTCGCCCTGATAGCCCCTGATGCTCAGAGATCTCACTATCGGTTTCGGTGAGTATATACCGTCGTATACTTGACTCAGTGCATAGGCTACATACATATCTTATATGTTATCCTGATGTATAAGCTATATTATTGTACAGTTTCATCCAAAACGCTTAAGCAATTTTTGCGTCATAAATATTCATCCATCCGTCCTCCACAATAACTGTCTTTCTTTTACAATTCACAATGAAAATACTGAACCAATTGAAATTTGCCATAGAGGGTATCCTGAAACCTGAGTACTTATAATATACTACAACACATTCAGATGCAATGTTTTCGGAACAAATAAAGTAGGTATATAGTCTTGTGTAGCCTTCGTTGTGGAAAAGTTGTAATAAAATTTATTTATAAAACAATCAGCTTTCAATACAGGAAAATCTCTAAAACGTAGTAAATTCCTAGTAGAAAAGTTTTCTCAAAAGTGACAAAAAAGTAATTTACTACAAATTTTAAGAAAGAAAATAATATTGTGATTTTTAATCAAATAATCAGTGCACACCATACACTGTTTAACGCTGACATGATATCGAGGTCGGGTTTGCTAACTAGCCAAGTTTTAACATTCCACCATCAGAACTCGTTTTTACACCTTTTTACTTATAATATCGTTGGTATAAATGATAAAACTAATCAAAACCTTGACTAACATGTGATGGTCATTAAGGAAAGAGGACGATAAACCATTTCATTATTATTTTTATTTTTTTATATCATAGGAGGCAAACGAACTGGTGGGTCACCTGATGTTAAGAGATCACCACTGTCCATAGATACTAGCTACACCAGGGAAATCGCAAGTGTGTTGGCAGCCTATGTTGGGGGGGAAGGGAAGAGGGAAGGGGAGAGCAGTAAGGGAGAGGAGGTGGGTCTCCGGCGCTCTCACTGACCGAACGAAACACAACAGTGCAAGCTCTGTTACTTCACGTAGGTGTTTCTGTGGGTCGGGTGGTAGTACCGGGGGCGAGCCGACCCATTCATGCTGAAACCAGTAATAGCTTCAGCGTGATTCTACCACCTAACGAAAGCACCATAGGACAAAAATAATCATAACGTTTCGTTGCGCTTAATGAAAAGAAATACAAAAACACGAACTCCAGGGTCGGGATGAAACACTAAAGGGGATTACTCCGAGGTCAAATAATATATTTCGGCAGACTACGGCTTATCGCGGCTAATATCTTTTAACTGGGCTTTAACGGTTAAGCCTCTAATACTCATCAGGTTGAATAAACGGAAATTTTACCTCAAAATGTAATGAAGTAATATTTTTTGGGTTTACGAATTCTTGGAATATTAAGAATTACGAATAGACGCGCACGAAAATTTGATAAATATAAGTCTGATACCTAAATAAGTTTAAGATATAGGTAATAGATGCTACGCAACTCGCTGCAAGAAGAAAACATTCTCAAAACGCTGGCTCCATTGCCGTGTTGTATGAATATGCTTAGGCGCTCATCGAGATATTCGCGAGTCCTCACATGACTACTCAACAGTTAATTTTTTTTAAAGGTCCGTGATCTCATGTTGTAGCCTCTACCAAGGGCAAATTTCTTTCGCAGCTTGAAGTCCTCTGGTAAAACAATAGACACAGCAGCCCTCAATGACGTAATCGAAAGAAGCGGCAATGTGAACGTACAATATTTTTTTCTATGATGTGTGTTTGCTAAGAAAAACTCTCCTAAAGTATAGTCGTACCCGAAATCCCGATTCTCGGAAGTAGTTTTTCAAATTGAACAAATTTACAGTAAAATTTCAGACTATTCGTATAGAAAATTTATTTCTCTTTTTCCAACTAAAGTCAAACTTGAAAAAAGCATTAAATATTTCAAAACAACATTTTAATACTATTTAATTTTAAGTCTTGTTTATTCTAAAATATAGCCTTAAATTACACTTATACTACACTACGAATATTAAAATGAGCCTTCTATTAGTCGGCAGATAGATTGATTAATGTACATATAATATATCGTACCGCGCTGCTGTCTGGCGCTTGCTTAAGTTGTTTAGATTGTAAGATATTGCATTATAATGCTGCGATATTAGTTAGATTACTGTTATTGATACAAATATAATATAATTAACAAATAAGTAAACAATTGAATAGTAATAGAAAGAGATAGAAGTATGACGCTGAGCTTTCAATATGATAATATAGTCAGTCCATAAAACATAATCGAAGAAATAAAATAGCAGTGCGTTTAAGAAATAAATCGGTTATCCGAAGTTGAAGGTGAAACATTAAAGTTTTTTCGTTACCAATTACCATTACCTTGACACTGAGTCAGTTATCGTTTTGCGGTTAACAGTTTTCCAAAAACGTGCAGCGAACGCACGAGAGGCTAAAACGCGGCGGTTACGAGTTATGCGTTCTTTAGCATTCTAACGTGAACTTTATTTCAATGAGTACAATATTGAAGAAAATATGGGTATATTTCATTAGTACCTTTAGCCTTAGAAGCGTATATTTTATCCTTGTAATATATTTGCAGAGACAAACCTCTTGAGGCGCGTTGAGCTATATTTTTGACAGAAGATACATTTATAATTTCGCGTTATGAAATGCTACGTAAGCATGACCAGCCGTATTGCGCTTGCGTGGCTTGCGTTTGACTAGCGACGCGTAGTATAGGTACATGTAATATTGATATTTTGTAGCTCGTCATACGTTTGCTTGATTAATAGACTTTATAAAAATGTATATAATTATTGCTCCGAGTACCAATAGATATGAAAACCACACAATAATCTCAATAAACAAATTCTGAAATTTAAATATTTGTCATTCACACTATAATTAATATGAAAATTCAAAAGAAAATCAAAATCAAAAGAAAATTCATTTATTTCATTGGTTTTAATTTCACTTCTGTCAGCAGTCCTTATGACTGCCTCGACTTTTTTTTGTTTCATCAACAAACAAACAAATATCATTTACGTAACAAAAATACAATGATTCATTTCAAAAGTTTCAAAATATCTTAAAGATATAATCAAATCTATCTTAAAGAAACTTCAAAAGATTTCTTCAAAAATACCTTCAATTCAAACGCTACGTTTTTCAATACTGTTTAAACGTACCCTTAAAACAAAGCTCACACGAATCTTGATACCGAAAATTTACCAAGAATCTGAATCGATTTCCACAAATTTCTTCATTATACTTTCCAAAGTTAATCACACGATTGCTTTCTCTGCACGGAGATTCTATAAATTTAATTCTTTTGGCCTCATTATTACCTTGGCCCTGATTTAGCAGTCATGGCAAAGTCATTTTTTATCTATCTATACATATAACAAAAATGAAGGGTCTGTACGTAATATCAAAATAATTTATTTGCTGATTGAGTACGAAAGTATACACGCTACTGATAACAAAAATACAACTTTTTCAATTTTTGTCGGTGTCTGTCTGTTCGTTCCAGGTAATTTCCGAAACGGCTGGACCGATTTTGTCGGAAATTTCACTAGAGGATAGTTAAATTTACAGCGGGTTACTTAGGCTACTTTAATTTAGACTAGCTGTAAACCGTGGCTTTGTCTGTAGTGCTATCTCCAAAACGGTTGAAACGATTTCCATGGGACTTTCACTAGCAGATAGCTAACCATATAAAAAGTAATTTAAGCAATTTTAATATATACTACCTGTTAATCGTGGCTTCGCCCGTTTGTTATCTGGTTGGACTGATCTTTGTGGTTGGTCGGACGGTTGGACTGATCTTCACAAAACTTTCACTGACAGATATCTGGTACCTTATAAAAAGTAATTTTAGTTTATACTAGCTGTTAACCGTGGCTTTGCCCGCAGTGCTCTCTCTGAAACGGTTTAACCGATCACCACAAGACTTTCACTGACAGATAGCTGACCTTATAAAAAGTAATTTAGGTAATTTTAATTTATACTAGCTGTTAACCATGGGTCTGCCCGCAGTACTATCTCCAAAACGATTCGACCGTTTTTTACAGGACTTTCACCAGCAGATAGCGGACATTATAAAAAGTAATTTAGTCTATTTTAATTTAGACTAGCTGTTAACCATGGCTTCGCCCGCAGTGCTATGTCCAAAACGATTTGACCGCTTTTCACTGGCAGATAGCTGACCTTATAGGAAGTAATTTAGGTTATTTTATTTTAGACTAGCTGTTACCCGCGATTTCTTCCGCATCAAATTTAGCAAAAATATGTTGTTCACTGTATACATGTGTATAAAATGTGCGTTTTACTGGACTCTAATAATAAAAATAATTGAAATTCATATATCTGTATCTATGTATGTAATTTGAATTACATTGTCTTTTCGGTCATTTTGCTTTATTTACCGCGCTTTCGTCTACATAACTCAGCAACCATAGTAACATATAAGAATATTGTATCCAAATCATTGAGCACTATTGAAATTGGCGAATATTAAAAACCGCTTGGACAGATATAAAGTTTTATATCTTGATTTATATTTATGCAAGATTTCAAGATGCCAGCTCATTCATTGTATACAATTCAACATTATAATTATTAATAGTAATTTTGAAGATAGGAGGGTCTTTTTAAAAAGACAACATAAAAAGACCATAAACGTATTACTTATTGACAATATGGGCATATTATATTATCATAATAACATTTTTAAGTTTCATTAGTTCCTTATACAGTGTGAGTGAGCACTGAGGTAGTTACATGTGGGTTAAAGTTCCAAATATATTGCTGATGATAAACCTCACTTGACACACTGTTAGTATTTATATATCTAATGTATACGTTACATGTTACTGTAAGTGGCGTGAGTGACGCACTTACAATTGTTTTAAAGAGCATTGCTATAATTGTACACGGTCTCACAATTTTATTAAAAAAAAAAATTATACAATTTTAAAAAACGCGTGCGGAGTTGATGCTTGTTATGAATATAATAGACTTTATAAAAGAGCTTATAATCTGCTTTATATTAAAACTGGCTGTTACTCGCGGCTCCGCACGCGCTTTTTTAAAATGTATTAAAGAAATGTAAAAATTATGAGTAGGTGTGTACATTACAGAAATGCTTTTTCAAAAACATTTGTAAGTACAACACGCACGCCATCTACTGTAACATGTAACGTGTACATTACATATGTGAATACTAACAGTGTATCGAATGGGATGGGATTTATCATGAGCAATATACCTAGAACTTTAACCTACAATATATCACCCTTAGGGCTCACTTAGACTATATAAGAAAGTAATTAAAATTTTGAGCTCTACATTATCGAACAATATGTGTTAAATCTTTTATTATATAGATATAATATGCCCATATTGTCGATATAATTAAGTTATTTTTATACGTCGCTATAATCTCTGAGTTATGTAGATGCAATCGCGGCAAATAAAACAAAATGGCCGCCAAATTGACCAAAAAGAAAATATAATTTAAATTACACACAAACATATGACTTTGAATTATGTATATTTATTCTTGAAGTCCAGTAAAACGCACGTTTCACGCGCTTGTTTACAATAAACAACATATTTTTGATAAATTTCACACGGACGAATGCACGTGTAACAGTGCCATCAAGTGCCAACACGGGTGCCAGTAAAATTCCCGTTAAAATAGGTCCAGCCGCTGCGGATGTAACGCGCAACAAACAAACAAACACACAGACAAAATATAATAATACAAAATACCGACAAGGTTAAAAAATTTTTTTTTGTTATTTGCAGCCATATCCATTCACCAAAAAGTTGTTTATTTTAATTTTAGATACACACACTTTATTTTTACAATATGTTATACATTCGCGTATTATGAACGTAAACGTATAACAAACATTTTGAATAGAAACACAAAATAAACTTTAAAAATGTTTGCGATAGAAAGTTACCTCGCTACCATGGCAACGTATATAATACTAACGCTAACACGCAGCTAAAAGGAAAAAACAGCCCGATTTTGAAACATTTTTCATTGGCGCTCCGCTCCTATTTATCTTAGCGTAATAATATATAGCCTATAGTCTTCCTCGATAAATGAGCTATCTAACACCGAAATAATTTTTCAAATTGGACCTGTAACTCCTGAGATTAGCGCGTTCAACGATACACACAAATAAACTCTTCAGCGTTATATATTAGTATAAATAATCATTTACGTATAAAACATTTCACGCATCACCTATTTTTTACATAATAAATATTATTTGTTAAATAGCAACTGAATGAAAAGTTAATATAGGCTTTTTCGATAGAATATACCTTACGGAATCCATTAGGTACTTACATTATTTTGTATCACGATTTCGTAGAAGTAATTAATTTCGCTTGACTAGAAGTTTCATCTGGTAATCCATTTATTGTAAAAACAGCACGTTTTCATTTAGTGAAATAGCAGTATAGAAGTTATAAAATTGGCTCGCGTTGGTAGATTTGATCTATCTTCAGGTAATACTTTTTTTTCTAGATGAGAGATAATATCCTACGTCTTCTTTTGTACCCCTCACATAGTGAGCGTACCTAAAATTTTATGAAGATCACTTAAATAATTAAGTCGTGATGTCATTATGTGCATTACTTGTTTGCGGAAGAAATAGCTGTGATGCATTCGCAGAGGTCTATCCTTAAGAAATAAGTTTGTTTTCCTGCAGCATTGCTAATGCTACAACTTTAAATTTTCAGATTTTTGAATAGCTTCCAGGTTTCTGCTGTTATTTTTTTTTTAATTTTTATGTTATTTGATGAATATAATTACTGAACTTACAAAGAGTACTTCCTAAAATTATGGAAAATCGGTTTTACGTAAATCTGCGTTATCGCTGATAGTTATATGTATGTTTTGTTGTTATTCATTATTATATTAACTCGTAAAACACGGACGATTGCTACTTATTTGATAAAAAGAAAGAGATAATTATATCACTTACAAGAAAATATTACTTTAGGGCTAAATAGAATATATTTTTACACTTATGAAAACCTAATTTTATTCAAGCTTTTCCACATCAAAAATACATAATGAATTTAAGATACACTAAGCAACAAGCAAGCAAGATAACGTCCTAATAAGCCAGATTATTATTCATAGAGCACGTTAGGTACTCTGCAATAACTGTCCCATCCCAGCTTTACTCAAAAAATATAATTACCACTTTGAAATAAGTACTTTATTATTATAGTATTCTGATTGGTATGCAAAGAAACCATTCAATTTTATTACTGTAAAAATATTTCAAAAACTCATTCATGTTATTACCAACGCTAGCAACTCGGAATAGAAACTTCAAGAATTACAACAAATCGCCTCACGTTCCGCTAAACTGCTAAGAAAATGTCCGACATTGTTTAGACATTTACGCTTTAAAAAGATATTAACAATTTTTAAGTACTAATTAATGTTAATTTGTGTAAATCTTGGGTAAGTTTCGTAACGACTGCCTTTAACGGCTTTTTGAATGGCATTTAATGAACTGAGCGGTTCCTTCGACGGCCTGGAGTTGATGCGATAATGATGCAGCGTTAGAATAATTGGACGACGCTTGGGAGGTTGTAATTTCAAATCTCACATATGCCTATATGTTTACGGAGAATAAAGAATTCACCAAGAAAACATGACATGCCTACGAGGTTTCAAGTTAATAGGTAGTTAGGAATCTTCAGGAAACTCTTTCAGTGTTAGATAGCTCATTTATCGAGGAAGACTATAGGTTATATATCATAACTCTAAAACCAATAGGAGCGGAGCACCAATGAAAAATGTTTCGAATTGAGAACTTTCGCTGTGTATTAGCGTTAGCCCAAAGTAACTATTCCACGTGGACGAAGTCGCGTTCAGAAGCCAGTAAGGTAATAATTTGAGTATGCTATAAAATAATAGACAAACATACATTTCACCCAACGTCACCTGGCCTCTGCAGCATTTCATTACTTATAACAACAAATGAGGCCATAGTTATTTAAACAAGTCCATCCAGTAATAACAGGTTACCTTTCCTTTTCTGTTTTGAGCCTGTTCCTCCTTTATCAGTTGCGTATTACCAACCATACCCTCCGGACTGGAACAAAGCAGCTCAAGAACTGTTGCGATGTGATCAGAGTTACCAACCATAATCTATAACAACGCATTTTACTTTATTGATGTGAAAGTTCTTATAGCACGGTAGAGAAAAACATAGTTACGCATTAAACGTAACGTAGGTATGTATTTGTGTATGTGTAAGTATCTGACTGGGTCTATTAGTATACTAAAATGAGTAAATATATAGTTAAGTATTTATACTACGGGACTTATTATGGTATATAGTTTATGAGCATTCTCATATATATAAAATACATGTAATTCAAAGAAGTTTGACTTTCTCCGCGTGTACATACTGATAAATGCAATGTTTTTTTTTTGATAAATATGCCTTGCGACTTTGACTAAAAATAAAGTGTAGGAAAATAGTTTATTTGAGATCTTTAGAAAATAATTCTTATTTACTCTCTGTGTCCACAACCTCCGTTTTCATTAGGTGTTTTTCGATTTATTTAATACTAGTTGTTCCTAGCGGTATCGCTCGTATTAATGTAGACTTTGAAAATAAAACACATGCAGCTCATCATGTTACTCGCAGATAATACAGGTTTCTATAGATAAAAGAAAACGAAAGAAACAATTTTTAAAATTGCGCAAGTGTTATTTGAGTTTATCCATAACAAAAAAAACAAATCATTTGCTTTTATAATTATGATATAAAAATGAATTATTAATTTACTTATATCTAAACTTATCTTTGATTTTAAAATTGATTCTGAAGGAATTAAAAAAAATTAAATTCTAAAAGCGAAAAATGTTATTGAAAGAAATTAAAACATAAACATATATATATATACTATACTAATATTATAAAGAGGTAAAGTTTGTGAGTTTGTGACGTTGTGACGTTGTGGCGTTGTAAGGGGTAATCTCAGGAACTACTGGTCCGATTTGAATAATTCTTTCAGTGTTATCTAGCTCATTCATCGAGAATGGTTATAGGCTATATATCATCACGCTAAGGCCAATAGGAGCGGAGCACAGGTGAAAAATGTTTCAAAATCGAGATGTTTTTTCTTTTTGAGAGCTTCTGCTGTGTGTCAGCGTTAGCCCAGAGTAGTAACTAGTACTACGCGGACAAAGTCGGAGGCAGGGGCTATATACTAATATTATAAAGAAGTAAAGTTTGTGAGTTTGTGACGTTGTAGGGGGTAATCTCAGGAACTACTAAATCGATTTTGAAAATTTACCAATAGAAAGCCACGTTATTTGTGAGTGTCATAAGCTATATATCATCACGCTAAGGGCAATAGGAGCGGAGCAACAATGAAAAATGTTTTAAAATCGGGGCTTTTTTTCCTTTTGAGAGCTTCCGCTGCGTCTTAGCCCAAAATAACTATTCCACGCGTCCAAAGTCGCGGGCAGAAGCTATTAACTAATTATATTATCTATAATCTATACTAATATCATAAAGAGGTAAAGTTTGTGAGGTTGTAGGGGGTAATATCTGAGGAGTCGGAGAAAAATGGTCGAACGAAAACGTTTCTTACGAACGCTGCCTTAATTATGAGATATATATGATTGAGTTCTAGAGAAAAGTTGTAGCTTGATAATGCCTATTACCGCCCAACGAAGTGGGCACGGGTCAGCTAGTATATATATATATATATATATATATTAAACAAACCTGTATAAAACTGAATAAGCTTTCCAGACGGCTATATCGACCCTGGAAACAGTAATTAAAACCGTTCACCAAATTAATGTATTTCGTTTAAACAGTTACAGTAAGAGTAATTAACAAACAAATGAGATCCCATAAAACAAAATTTATTTAATATTTTCTTAGCAAATGAATGATTGTGTTAGTTTATGTAACAGTAATATATGCCCACGACTTTCGTTTTCAAAATAATGGTTCTCACCTTTCACAGGAACTAAGTGCTTTCTTTGGATTAAATTTTCGGCTATCTAATAACTTAATACCCATTACTCAATAGATATTAATGTTACGCCCGTGGGTAAATCAAATTTTATTTGAGGCAGTAGAAATTTATTTTGTACCAATAATGACCAAAATCATTTGGATTCATTATAACAACTGTACTGCACCCATACATAGACCTCATAACGACGTAGTCACAGACCGCTTGAAGATGTCTTTCTTTTGTTTTTCTTTGTATTCGCTCCAATGTCTAGAACGGAACTCTAGTTCGAACTTTTTCTGATGTTGGCCTAATAGGCCTTCACAGTTTCAACTTTGTGGGCGCCTTTTAAGAAACTCAGCCGAACTAACAACTAACGCAAGGGTATCGAAGTGGCCGGACCTCGGCATGAACTGTTGCCTTGCTTGCAATATCACTTACCTAGGTAAACTATCCATGAATGTTGATGAGATACATATGCCTACCTACATATGTGCCGCACATAGGTATAGATTTATTTTAGGTTTGGTTTACATGTATTTTGGTTCTGGTTTTAACTAAGGTTGACTAACCAAAAAGAAAAAAAGAGTACAGAAATAAGAGCCCTTCCACAACATGTGTATTTACAGCGTGTGTGTGTGTACGTTTGTAGGTGCAATGTGGTGAACGTGATAATCTAGTGAATGCAATGTCACTGCATCACACTATCAGCATGCTCGAAGGCTCCTAGGGGAATCGAACCTAGCTCTGCTCGGTCGCACTGCAACGTGCTTTATACACCATTCAATAGAGTAGGGGAAAAATTCTGGAAGACTGACGTCATTATCCGAATGGTTTTATGAATCTCGAGACGGGCTATTTTAGAACCCCATAGCATTCCTTTCTCACGTTCGATGAGTTAATCGACGAGTTCGGATTCAGAGTGTAACATTAAGTTACCTCTGATAATGTTATCGTTACTGCTTAACGCTTTTATAAAAACGTAAATTAAATAACTTCGATATTACCCTGAAACATCCTCTATCAGTAAGTACGCATCAAGATCGGTTAAAACGTTTTGTATATTAACGGGAACAAACGAAAGAGACTTCCATCAAATTTATATAATATTACTAGCGGACAGTGCCAGCGACTCCGTCCGCGTGGAACCTAATGTAAAAAAAAACAGTGACTTAGTAAGTCCATTTACTTATCTATTTTTCTTTCGTATATATGTCTCGACGTCATTAAAATTATAATAACTTTTGAAAGAGTGAACCGATTTTAATGAAACCAAGACTAAATATTACTAGACGTTATGCTTAATTCTTGGTATTTTGAACCTAGTACACTAGCAGTGATACGTCCTCATACAAACAGACAGATAGACAGACAGACATTTCTAAAAATTATTGAAATGTATTTTATTACTTATTCCGAGGCACCTGCAACATTTTTTTTTCACAGAAATCTAAAGAGTACAGACACATTTGTTTTGTATTGTTATTATATGTATAGATGATTCCATACCGTCTTCATGTAATTCTAGCGGTCTATGAAGCGCGCACCGAGGTAGCTTCCAAATGGAAGCATTTTTTTGGAATTGAATTCACACTTTTTGTTATAGACTGGCCAATTTGAACAATATATATATCATTACATAGTATAAAACAAAGTCCCCTATCGCGTCTGTCTGTCTGTCTGTTCGCGATAAACTCAAAAAATACTGAACGGATCTCTATGCGGTTTTCACCAGTGGATAAAGTGATTCACGAGGAACGTTTTGGTATATAATTTGTCCAGGACTTTTTTATAATCAGGGCGGGACAACGTCTGCCGGGCCCGCTAGTATATGTATATAATACAATCTATGTAGTATTCTGATGTATAAACTATATTACAGTCAAATTTCATAAAACTCTGTTAATTTTTTTTCGATAAACAAACATAAATTTTAACAATCTTTCTCGTTTATATAAATCGTTCATGTATATTTTTAATCTACAATAACTTACCTACTAAAAACGTTTCTATATAGTTGTTTAAATTTATGTATTACTTGCACCAGAATAGATTAAGAAGTCGATGGATTAATTATATTAACAAAACACGGCATGTTCAAGGCTCGTGCCTCAAACACCTTCGGAAATTAATTACCTGCTATATTAATTTGTAGCACTAGCTGTCTGTCGGTACAGGCACAACTGTCTCTACTAGTTGTGTTATAATTAAAGCCCATATTTCTGTTTACACGGGTTAATTAAGACGTAGCAGCTGTAAGCTGTTGATATATCCGTTAGATGTACTGTCGCATTCAGAAATATATATACATTACTTCATTAACAAAAAATGCATTTTCATTTGTAACAGAACTTATAGCCGGACTAGGTATATTGGCTGACGTTAGGAGCGGTAGTTATAAAGGTGTGACGAAAATCATAGATTACGTCCTCCTTAAACAACAGATATAATAATATTACACTATTCAATATAGATACGTATTACACTCAGAGATGTGCACGGTCCGACGATCTGGCCGAGACGGAACCCCACTCTTTCTTTTTTTTTTTTTTCGAACTGACTACGCTATTGACCTGGCAAGGTCTTAACAGCTTCACCGGACTACGAAACCCCACTCCGTTTTCGCTACGCCTTTTATAGGCTTGCTTCGTATTAGAGAGGGTAGCGCGTAATATTTATGTCAGTACAAATACTTTTCGACGGTAGAACGGGCATTTGTGTCGACATATACATATTTTTGAATAAACATTTACAAACATTTTTATACTTGACTGTACAAGAGCTAAGAGCGAGGTGTGGCTTGTAAAACAGCAAACAATATTATCTGTTAGTGAGGGCATTCCCGCGTTTCACGTACCTACCGATACGCAGGCGGCGCGGTGCGACACGTCCGGATGTTAAATTTAATAACACAGTCGACAGCGCTCGCGCTCACATGTACTCAAGTCTAAGGCATAACCGATAGCGATTTTCATTTATTTTATTCTATATACAAGTTGGAAATAACTAACAGAGCATGAAGAAAATTACATAAAACGTAAATATAACGCATTTCAAAATGAACTAACCCCAATTTCGTATAACATGTTTAATTTTTTAAGATATCCAGTTTTTATACACCGCGGATGAAGTTTAATTTTTGCTGTCCATAACTTTTTTAGTTTTTTCTTATGATCTTCATCTGATATGTAGAAAATTTGAAGATCTTCAAAAATAACGTAAAATATTAGGAACGGCTACAATCGGTATTAGCTCCTTTTGAAATGTAGCTACTCCAATGTTAAGTATAGCAAAGTTTCATTAGAAAGGAGATATTTCTTTTTAAAAATAAGATTAACTCCATTTACCTAAGGAACTGGGCAGTTTCTATACAGGATTCAATTCAGCAATGTAAAGAACGAAGTAATAGTACGGGTGGACCATGGGGTACGAAGCGAGATGTCCGGAACTGTGGACGGGAAAAACTAAAAACGAATGGAACAATCAAAACAAATATTAGATGATATGATTTTATAATACTCTGAAAAGCCTCCTATCTGTAAATACTCATCAAAATCTATGTGTCTATTCGCGATAAACTCAAATACTACTGAACGGATTTTCATACGATTTTCACTAGTATATAGAGTGATTCACAAGGAAGGCTTAGGTATATAATTTGTCTACGTTTTCTTTTAGTATTAGGGCGGGACAACGTCCGCCGTGCAGTGTCAAACAAATATTTATGTCTGTTCGCTTATGAATTATGACCTATAGTTGCACATCTCGACGAATGAAGCCGCTAGATTACCCATTGTACGGCGCGGTGGAGCAGTTTTTCGGCTAGATTTTAATAAGTGCCCAACGGGAGAGCGAGATTTCATTTCGCTCTGTCACCACCAGCGCCAGCTCGGAACCGACTTTGTTGTGAAAATATACAAGAGTTGTTGACTTGAAATTTTAAACTTTGAAATGACATGTCGACCTGTATTTTATATATTTAAAATTTAACGTTTCATTTGTGTGTCCGTTTTGAATTTACTGAGCTGTGTTTAGCTCTTTACAAGATAAAGTAGGTTAACATTTTAAAACTTAGTTTCATTTAATTTTTTGATGTGAAACCTTCTTTAGGCGCGTTTAGCGGTATTTTTCGCAGGAGATAAATATATAATCTCGCATCAGGACATGCTACGTAATCATGACCGGACGTATTGCGCTTGCGCGGCTTGGCCTATAAGGGTTTGGCGGATAAGGGCCTGTGTATATGTATTATTGATATTCTGAAGCTCATCATATGTTTGATTGATTTATAGACTTTATAAAAATGTATATAATTATTGCTCCGAGTGCCAATAGATATGGAAACCACACTAACGTCAATAATTTCGATAAACAAATTCTGAAATTTAAATATTGTCATTCACACTATAATTCGTATGAAAATTCAAAAGAGAACACAGTTATTCCATTGTTTTGAGTTTCTACTTCTGTCGGCAGTCCTTATGACTGCCTCGACTTTTTTTTTAATATTTTGAAGGTTTTAGTTAGTCAATTACGATACGCCCAAAGCGCTAAGCCAGTTCAAGTTACGGTCTAAAGTTATTTTATGAACAAGCCGATGTTCGTCGATCAGCAAAGTGCTAATTATGAAAAATAACGCTTTATTTTACAAATTAATAAATTTTGCCTGTGTAAATAATATTATTTCTTTTTTTTATATCAACCGGAGGCAAACGTACAGGTGTAACACCTGATGTTAAGTGATCACCACCGTCCATAGACACTAGCAACACCAGAGTCGCAAGTACGTTGCCAGCCTGTGTATGGGGATGGGGGGAGAGAAAGGGGGAAGGGAACTGGGCCTCCGGCGCTCTCACTGACCGAACGAAACACAACAACGCAAGCACTGTTACTTTACATCGGTTTTGTGTGAGAGGGTGGTACTAACCCGGGTGAGCCGACCCATTCATGCTGAAACTAGTGATAGCTACAGCGTGGCTCTATCACCTTCTAAATTGGTACCTATTAATGTACGGTATTCCAAAATGGACTGGAGTACCGCTGACATAGCCATGATGAGGCACTCAGAAGTCTCTATACAACTACCGCATTGAGCATCAAAACATCAAAAATACTGTATTCAATTTAGGCTCTAAGAAGGCACTTGTAAGCGTCAAAGCTATCACCGGTTAGGAAAACAACCCAGTCATCGAGAAAAACCGACTAGAAACTCTATAAGGAAATAAAACACAAAGACAAAATAAAAACCGTAACAAAAAAAAGGAAAAACTCATGTTCAATGTTTTTTTTTAAATCGAGAATTTACCTATATAAAAATTTAACCCCCGCATATAATACACTCAAGTATATATAGTACTACATCTGGCACATGTGCAATACATCACGAGCATGTCGAGGTCATCGGTGACGCGAACCCATAGATTTTTCCCTTACCAAGTAAGTTTTACCTAAAAAATCGCTCAACACGGCTATAGAAGTTTGCACTTCAAGAATGTCATGACTTAAAAGGCTAGTTTTATGTATTTATTTATATCTTTAACCCCTTGTTTGTTAACTAGGTACAGATGGGAAATTAACCGCCCGTTTCGTTTCTACCGACATAGCATCAAGATCGTCGAAGCATGTTTTATAGTTTTACAGCGACTCCGACGATCATAAAATTTTGTTGTCTTGAGAAACATGTGCCAAAGTCAAATTTATTAACAGCGAGTTAACTTGGCAATGATAATAATATTATTTCGATGCAAAACATTATTAGAGTAAGAGAGTGGGGTATAAGGGGTGTCGAATAACATCATAGAACTTGAGACACCCAAGCCAACCTCACCTGCAAGTCGTGCACCCTGCAGAATAATGAACGAAGCAATGGCGAAAGCGGGGTGGTAGGGTTTTACAGCCTGAATTAGGTCGCAACCACCATGTATATGGCGAAAAAGCCCGTCATATCCGTCATAGCCTGTGCATGTCCAGCTATTCGCAGGCCGGCATGACAGCGGCGACCGGTGACGGATAGTGTGTCACTCGGTGGTCGCCATTGCTTTTGGACTGTACTGTGCTTACCATCAGGCATAGTGCAGTCATTTTGCCGTGCTATAAAAAAAAGCCGGGACTTAGTAGCACCTGGGAAGCTTTCAACTATTGAGTTTTCACGCTAGCAAAGGATGCGGAATTGTAAGTGCTACTTGATGCAACGAAATATCGCTCTTCTTTTACACTTACGATTTGGTGAGTGAAAACACTCAGTCGCAGTTCTGCAGTCGCATTCACAGTGTGTTGTCGTTCATGGTTGCTATACAACGCACATAGACACTCAGTATTGTGGTACCGCATCGCGCTGTTAATAAAGAAAACCCGCCTCACCACCGCAACAGGAATAGCTGTCTTCGGCCTTTGGTGAGTACTTTATAATTCTGCTAATTATTCTACTTTAATAAGTTTTGTTTATGCATCCCAGTCCCCTCCACCGTACCCTCAAACCTAATTACTTAACCGCGCCTAGGTTATTTACATGAGTTTCTCTACAGCAAATATTTTGATGAAAGTTTTTGGCGAGATCTTGGAATGGATTTTACGTTTTATTCATAATCTTCTGTTATTTAGATCTATATCTTGTAGTATTAGTGGTATTTTATGTAATATTGTTTCGTTATTGTGTACAAGTGAAGTGGATGTGAAAACTCCCTGGAAAGTTCTAACAAGGCGTCCACCATGTTGTTAGTTCATTGAAATGATCACAAAAAACTTGTAATATTATTACTTACTCAACAATAGCAGTAATTATCTACCAGAATATTGCTTGCCAAAAATAATCACTACGCCTTTTATAGGCTCGCTTCGTATTAGAGTGTAGCGCGTAATATTTTTGTCATTACAAATATTTTTGACGGTAGAACGGGTATTTCCACCGACATATATGTGTGTATGCAGATAGAAAAAGATTAATAGTATTGGAAACCAACCCACTTTAATATCCTTACTCGTTGTCATCGCAGAACCAATTTTTCATATTACAGTCGTAAAAATGTTAATAAGTTTTTATGGTTCTCCAGTAAGAGCTGACTCAATTTGCGTATTAGTGAGTCACGTTATATAAGTATACGAGTCGGCTGATACATGGCTGCCACTTTGTATAAATTCGAATTCGCGTAAATTAGATTATAGGCGTATTAACCCTGGAAGATACTCAGAGAAAAATACGCTTTAAATTCGACAACAATTGGTAATCACGTTTGTCGAGTTTATCCTTATTCTATCCGACATTTTTTAAAACGAAAGTGATATTTTAATGCTAGATTCTCAAGTTCTTAATTAATACTTATATACAATCTTGCCCATATTAAATCACATTAGTTAAGGTAACTGTACTAATTAAAGCCCAGTACCAAATAAGGCCCACGTTTAAATTCTCCGTATAAAATTCGAATATTCCAGTTTATTCTACTGTAATCAAATAGCCATAGGGATATAGGGTTGGATGGGGGAAACAGCCGTTGATGCCCGCATAGATCGTCTTCAGTGTTATGAGAAACAATATCGAGACTAGTTGTCCGCATACTTTTATAAAAAATCGCTCCAAGTTATTTCTATGTATCAACACCCTAAGCAAGAGTTATATTTGTTTATAGTTCGTAAATAATCATATCACACATAGATTATAAAACGTAGACGTAAATATAGTGATTTTATATTGATTTGTCTGTTTATATATTTTTTGTTTTGTATCTGTACACTCAATAAGGCCCAGGTATTTGTACTGTGGGCTTTATTAGATGTATGGAAACTGTAGTTATGTTAGCCATACCAGAAACTGCCTTTGCTTCATCGGTGTCGTCAGAACGGTCCGTAGTTAAAATGCAAGACATAGAATCACTCAATGATGAAGATGACGACGTTCCCTCATCTCAATTTGATACACCAACGTCAGCTCCGAAAATTCCAAAATGGACCACTACCGCAAAGACGAAAAACAATAAACTATCAGGCCTAAGAGGTAACCAGAGATTTTTTTACAAAACAGTTTGGAAATTCGTCACCTTTACATTTAGAAGCTTCATCATTCACCATCAGTTCATCGACTTCTCAGCCAACTGTAGTCCAGGCTATCTGGTACTGTGTAGCATGTTAAGAAGATCGAATGGCAGATACGCGACAATGTCGAAAATGTTTAACATGGTGTCATGAGCTCTGTGTAATTTTGACGAAAAATGATGATGAAAATTTAAAATTGCTTTAAAATTTGGTAAAGCGTACAAATTATTTTAATTTAGGGCTTTATTTGGAACACTACTTTCCTAAAAAGCCCGTTATCCATATTTTTTTAAAACATCGTTACTACGACAGCTTTTTTATTATTCTGAATTATTACCTTGCTTGAATTACTTAATAAAATTAATATAATAATGTACTTGACATTATGTTTTATATTGATGTTCCTTTAACAATTTTTTTTATGTCCGTAAAAACATTTGATGGGCCTTATTCGGTATAGATACATTTCAGATATTCTCTACTATAAAGTCAACGAATAAAGACATTTCATAGATAGATTAATTACATGTTCATTTTGTCATACTATATTGCAAACTATATACAACCAATACATCGTCCGTGTTAAATTACAATATAAAGACTAATATCAGCAAAACATAACATAGCGACACATTTCAACGGGTTATAATAAAACGGATTTTATCTTATCCATGAAAAAACTTGTGTGTGTTAAATTTCTCATAATGATCGGTTAAATTGCGTTATAGTTTACCGATATAGCAAAATAAATTTTTAATTCATAGAAAATTAGATACGGAAAACAATTAAAGAAAAAACACGCTTATCAGTTGTTTCCAAAATAATAAAATTTCTAAAATAAATATACATTGTTCTTATTACTTTTCCATAGTACTGTAAAAATTCCAATGGTAAATTCAATCTACATTCTTCCCGCTTTTATTTACCCAGCCGCCATTATCAGCGAATGAATGAGCTGATTGAATGAGTATCAATTAACCCTTTTTCTGCCAATGAAAGAAAACTGATGCCTCACTCAGTTCAGTTTTAAAAAGGAAAGCTATCTCTCTGTAATTTGCTATAGAATTAATATCGAATGGTGTTTTATGAGTCTTTAATGATTTAAAAATAATACCTTAGTTGAAAATATATATTATCAATATGTGATACATTAGTATTGAATGGATTATGGCTTAGTTGATCGCATGTTTAGACATTGCGTCGATGGGCGTAGGTTCCAAACCCTTGCCTTGTATAGCGTCCTGGTAGGAATTTTTCTAAGTCCGCCTGGGTAGCTACCACCCTCTACTTCTAATTTACTTAATCTATCACAAAGCACTCGCTGATATATTCCAGTAGCTGCATTCGAGAGCCAGTCCATCTGTAGTTTTATCGTGTGTTTCAGTGAGGCGGGTCGGGAAAGCCAATTTAACACTCTGTAGGTTTTTTTTTTATATTATGAGAGGCAAACGAACAGCTGGGCCACCTGATGTTAAGTGATCACTGCCATCCATAAACACTTGCAACACTAGGGGAGTCGCAAGTTTGTTGCCAGCCTATGTTTGAGTGATGGGGGAGGGGAGATGGGTATCCGGCGCTCTCACTCACCGAAGGTAACGCAACAATGCAAGCACTGTCACTTCACGTCGGTTTCTCTGTGAGAGGGTGGTAATACCCCGGGTGAGCCGACCCATTCATGCTGATGAATTCACTCAATAATAGCTTCAATGTGGCTCTATCACCTACAAAAATTATTCGGGCCGAGCTTCGCCTTACAATAACTTCGACATAGAAGTATGTGTACATCAACGACATATTGCCTTTTATAGGCCGAACTGTGGAAGTTAAAGAAATTACTATTTACTCATATTTCCGCAAAATAATTTAAGTAACACAAACGTAGTAATAACGATCAAATTATTGATATATAAGTAATACATCGCTGTAATCTGTAACCGTTCTTATATATGTATAATTGATGTATCTCTAATATGGTGGCGCTAATGTTAATGTTGCGGTCGTGTTGCAGTCTCGCTTTTCGTTGCCCGTACAAGATATTTAGAACACATTGTTATTTAACATCACACGAGATTGTGGTCTGCCGCTAAGCCGTATAAAGAATCTATACATATAATAAGAATGTAAATCTACCGTGTCTGTACTTTCTAGATGTTTGTGAAAAAAATTCATTTACATTCATACATTTCAATAAATTTTAGAAATTTATCTGTTTGTCTGTGTTAACCTGTCTATCCGTTTGTTTGTTGGAACACGAATCGCTGCTAAAATACTGCGTTCATGATAAAACCTTCAAGAAAATCATAAATCAGATCCTGGAGTAATATTTAGTCGTTGTTTCATTAAAATTGATTCAGTCTATCGTAAGTGAATGTAATTTTAATGACAACATGAGTTCAATACGAGAGAAAAGTAGATATTAATGAAACTTCAATACACTGAGATGATTTTATTAGTCAGTTTTGTACATCATGTTCCACGCAGACGACGTCGCGGGCAAAGACACACGCTACAAGCTTTGACTTTTCTCCGATTTATGTTTTAGTTAGATGCGTTCCTTATCCTTAGCCAGAATTATAATCATTATATAAAAAAAGTCGTAGTGGATGAGCGGTTTGACCGGTGGAATATCAATCTGGTATCCGCAAATTGAAACCCGATATGTAACAAAAAAATATTGGTAACTATCTGCTGATGGCGAAGTAAAACAGCGTGATAAAACCTGAACCAGAGGATTGTTCTTGTAGTATCACAGTATGTGGGAAAATATAGAACAGTGGATTTCTCAGAGTTTGAAATCGGCAATACGTTGTGGGCTGGCGTGGTGATTATGCCCATACCTTCCTTCGGGAAGAGGCCTATGGCCCTGCAGTGGGTCTTTAACAGGCTGTTTATGATATTCATATATTCAGTAATTAGCTGGCTCGCGACCACCTATCATAGGGTAATAAACATGATAAAAGTTATATTCGTTTGTTTTTTCGCATTTCTGGAACTACCACAAGGCTATTTATTTATTTATTGTTCGGAGACCCTATAGATGTTAAAACTAGACTAAAGTTAATTATTTCAGTTTACAAATCATGAAATTTAAATAATTCATACTAATTGACTTACAAAGTAATAGTTTAAAAATGATGAAATCTAATAAATGCAAACTATAATTGGCTTAAAAAAGAATACATTCATTCTGTTGTTTTGAGTTTCCACCGTTGTCAGCAAACCTTATGACTGCCTCGACTTTATTTTTTTGTTGCCGGGGCAGTACAACGTAATGGTGACCGCTCATTCGTAGAAAGTATACAAGGGTAATACGTCTGTCTATAAGTGGCAGCTTTTGTTAAGGAAAAAATCTTAATACGATCACACTGTTTTAATGATTTTTAGCGAGACCTGCCCGCGTGGCTGCCACGTTGCTAATATCAGAAGATTTGAGATAACAGAGAAACACTTTGGCAGCTAGTTTACGAATCCTCGTTTATTCATCAGGCAGACATATTTAACTGAAGTGAAACAGAACACGTGCAACGATTACAGAGAAAAATGGAGAAGCATGAAAATACAGACAATATTAGAGTAATAAAAGAATTTACACAATAAGGAGTGTACAATGAAAACAACTAATAAAATAAATGTGAAAGCAATAATGAGAACGAATGGCCACTAATTGTTTCTTTGTTTTGTAGTTTGCGCGTCGCAAGTGTGCACCTAATCCTAAAAATCCGTAGGAGTCTGATCCATTCCTAGAACTCTTAATTTTCTCAGTGGCAGTTTTGGTTTCTGTTGGAAACGTTGTCTGTCAGCTGTATGTCGCTACATACTTGTACTTGATGTGAGCATTTTCCTAAGCCGATCTGGATAGCTACCACCCTCAAGTTTAGAGCCAGTGCCTCTAGGTTTACCATGCTTACCAGCGTGAGCCACGCCGCCATTTCGCATCTGATGAGACTATGGTTTTAAACGTATAAAGTATAAAACATCATTTTTTTATATCAGCTTTTGAGGACATGTCAAGTTTGTTAGAGGAGTCTTTAACATCCCAGAAATAAATGAATGAGTTAGGTCAACAGGAACAAGGAAAATAAAACACAAATTCAAGCTAATTTCGTTATTAATAATTTCGACAACATTTTTCTCAACATCTCATGGCCTTGGTCAAGTATTATAGGAAGGCCCCCACTATTCAGGTAAAAGTAAGTTATAATTATGAGGTATTTAAAATCACTACACTTTTCATAATCTGTGGACTTTTGAAAATGTATTATGATAATTTTTATATCTATAATTGATCAAGTTATTACTAAGAAGCTTTCTAAACTTTGACACGTCTATATTATAATGCTAGTCCCATACCTACGTGAGGAAGATTCGGCTACTTGTCGCACTGAAAGTTAACCTCAACATTGATTCCAATGAAAGCGCGGAAAAACTTTGGCACTTTTTGTCACGAGTTCTTTTCAAGTCTATAAAAACACGGGCCCAATTATCGTGCTGTGTTTATCATCACGCAGCAAGACAGTTCGTAACCCATGACGACAATATAGTCCCATACTTCTATTTATTACGACCACAGACAAAACTTCGTGGCAATATACGGAGGTATGGGTGTAGCATAAAAATATGAAGGTAAACAAATTTCATTCATTAAAAGTACCTAAGATTTGAGGAGAAATTGAGATGGCACTAATATGTGAAACGAGTGATTTTGATTTACAGTTCAAATAAACTAATATTCTCTTTTGTAAATTAGCGCCATTTTGGTTTATACTCTGCCCTCCAAAGAAAGGCTCTCGTATCTACCATTTTTTTCCAATAAAGAGTTTTATATATTTGGAATTAAGAAAAGAAGGTGTATCAATTACTTTTCTTTTACTTTTAAGCATCTGCTCCAATGGCATAACTGCTGCTAAGATGGGACTCCGTGTCATAATTTCGTATGAAACTACGTACTATCATTTTATATGGTTCTCTCCACGACGTGAGAATCAGGAATCATTGGGACTTACAACCACTATCGTTTTTTCAATTTATTCAGGGAATTTTGATACTAAATTATGCGTAACATTTTTTTTAATAAATTAGAGCCCCTATATCATTGACTTAACAGCAGCTACGCTTCTGTTCTATTTTTTACACTTACGTAAGTGTTTTTGGCGGGATCGTAGTATGTCATGTAATGAATATTATTTTTTATTAATAATCTTGTGTTGTTTAACTCTATATTTTGTAATATTGGTGGTGTTTTACGCAACATAGTTTGGTTATTGTCCACAAGTGAAGTGGATGTCAAATAATACTACGGAACATGTATTCAGAAATTCCACAATAACACAAGTTCTAACAAGACGGCCTTAGTAGAACATTGAAATGATCATAAGAAATTTCAAATATCATTAGTTACTGGACAGTGGCAGTAATAATCTACTAGAAGATTTGTTGCCAATAATAAAATACAGTTATAGAAAAAAACAAGTTACAAAGTACAAGCGTTAAAAACGTACGCACGCTATAGACATTTCTATTTTTCGTCAGATATGTGTTTTAGTTAGATACAGCGAATTTAGTATTGTTTACTTCAAATAATAATATCAATTTTGTATAGTAGTGCCATTTTATACATACTATTAGCTTCAAGTTATATCTATTTGGTAAATTAATGCCACACTTAATGTCACAAGGCATTTTCTTCCAGCTAACCAGAGGTATCGTTATCATTAATAAAAGTGTACGTAGTGCAAATATAAAAGCAAAAAAATAATAGTAATCAAATGAACTTATCATTTTATTATAGCTAAAAATATGTGAATAGTGAACTGAATCACATGAATTTTACCTATAAAAAGACCTATAAGAGTTACTTTTCGTTTTTTTTACTTAATTAATTTAAACGTCTGTTTTTTGCCCATCATATGACATAGAGGTGTAAATAGCTTTTTAAAAAACTATTTATAATCAAAGTAACTAAAAACAATTGTCAAGTCCACAGATATTTTTTTTTTAATCTAAAGGTTTACTTAAATACATTAATTGCTTTTAAGTCTAATATAAAATATTCTTAGTTCATGATTAAAAGTAAAAATAAAACTATAAATAAACTCTCCGTTCTAGTTATTTATAAACATTATTACTTATTTTCTAAATTATGCCTTAAATCTACAGTGATTTTTTTAATAATACAATGAGATAATTAATTAAAAGAAATTTACATGTGCCATCGTTTTTTTTTAATTGATAGTATATGTATTTCACAAGATTCAAAGATAATAATATTAGACTTGATAATCGTAAATGTGCATTACAGTTCGGGCCAAACTTTTTCACCACTCTGAATATAGCTTCGTAGAACAAAAATGTGGGTATAAATATGTATTATATTATATGTACATCGAGACAACTTAAGAAAAATATAGTGGATTTCGGTTATAACGACGTTGGAGGGTCCACTTTAATGTCGTCGCTCTATCTGGAAGTCGCTATATTCGAAAGTCGCTATACCCAGAAGTCGCTATACCCAGAAGTCGCTATAACCAAAATAGCAAAAAGTCATGTTTTCTTTAACAGTAAATGTACATATTTGAGCCATATTCATAAATTTACGAAACACTGTTCACATGCTGGAACTTACTGCGTCACTAATATATAAGTTCACCTTTGTACACGTACTAAGTAATCCTACCTACAAACAAAGCAAGCACATCTGGCCATCTGTAAAGGATAAGAAAGTATAATATTTTTTCAATGAGTTTTTGTACGTTTGCCAACTTAGTCGCAATGTGCGCATGGAATTTCTAGGAATCTGTCACAATAATTCATAACAGCAAGTCGCTATACCCGAAATTGACGCTATAACCAACGGTACGTAAGTCTGATGTCGCTATAACCGAATAATCGTTACAACCGAGGTCGTTATAAATGAAATCCACTGTAAATGTAAATTTTAGACTCCTATAATAATATTTTAACTTGTTTCGTATTAAACTCTTAGCTATATTACGCGCAAACCCGAAGTTACCCGAATATTCAGAGCGGCCAAAAACATTGAAGAAGATTTTACAAAATTTTTGTTTTTGATGTTTCAAATTGAGACGAATCAAAAAAGATTTATCAAGTAGAGGATTGTGGTTGAAAACATTTAATCTAGGCACTGTTTTCTCACTAATGTGAAATTTTGTATGTCTTATGTTTATTTCATACTACTTATAGAAGAGGGTTATCAGCAAATACAATATAACATATATAAAAAATGAGCCTCAAAGATGTGAAACATCTACTCTAAATATAGAGTTTTTTTTTTTTGATAACATGAAGACCAATAGAACCAAACAATTACCAAATGTTACCAATGTAGTATAATAAATATGCCCATAGATGGCGTTAAAAACAAACTAACATAAGCAATATTAAACATTTAAGGCATGCTAACAAAGAAGTACAATAAATGTGGCGATAGATGGCGTTAAAAACAAATCTGACGGTATGTAATTTATTAGATGTTTCACATTACACTTATGGACAAAAAAAATGTAAACGAATGAAAGGTAAAATAAAAGAAACAAAAGAATAAATTCGAAACACAATTTTACTAATAAAACTATCGTATAAACACAGATCTGCTAACATATATATACATAATACGTTTGTGTACCCGTCTATACATCACTTGTCTTTGGAGCGACATCTAGTGTCAGCTTAATATTTTACATATGCCATTAGATCTGGCACAATAATAAATACTAATAGTAAAAATCTTGAATTTACATAATCTCTATTACTAGTTTTCAAAGGATTTATTCAAATCACTAAACAATATTGCCTTATTATATGAAATTTGAAAAAAAGATAACTATATTTAGTGACTATTTTCTATTTTTTTTACTAAATATCTAGCGGTCGGTCTAATTACTCAATATAGAAAATTACAAACGTTTTTTTACTTTGCAAACGAGAACAGAGTTAAGAAATTGGTGCATAAAACCTTCTACTACGCTAATGTTCTTAATCTTAATCTTAAACTATTAAACTTCCTATTAATCGTATATTTTTATTAATTCAAAATTAAAAGACAATTAAACTACTCTATGACATTATTTTAATTAATTCCTTCATTTTTTATAACTAAAACATAAATCATTAATATAATGTTTAATTCTCTCTAAACCCTTGAGATATATTCAAAGGTAAATTTCAATCCGTGGTTTTTTATTCCTTCAATTATACAATCGAAATAAAATAATACATTCAAATTCTGCAATACTAATTTATTATCCACTCGCAATTCTATACCCTATATCACAAGTAACAAGGTACATTCTTGTTACAACACATAAATATTTTGCAATATTCGAAAACGAAAACGTCAAATTCGCAAGTCATTAAAATGAGTCCATTACACACGTAAAGAACCTTCAAACAGTCAATCGAAACCGTCAATATTCATAGAGATAGGTGCAATAAGAACTACTGAAACGCTAGTTGACGTTCGAATGATATGCCAGTGTTGCCACTTAAACAATATCCGCAGAAAACTTTGTAAACTTTTTTGGCGGGATCTTAGTCTGTCATGTAGTGGCTTTTATATTTTATTCACAATCTTGTGTTATTTGACTCTATATTTTGTAATATTGATAACATTTTACATAATATAGTTCAATTTTTGTGCACAAGTGGATGGGAAATAATACCATGGACCATGAATTCTGAGATGTCATAAATACTCCCTCAAAAGTTCTAACAAGACGGCCGTCAACTTATTAGAACATTGAAATTATCACAAGACACTTGAATATTATTACCTACTCGACAATGACCGTATTAGTTTATACGATTGGTTGCCAAAAATAAAATGATGAAGAACTTTGTAACATTTTAATTAAAATACAAAAAAAATCACAATTACATTCTCAATAACATTACCATAAGTCAGAAATAATCAAACTAAGGATTAAGATATCGCTAAAATGGCAACACCGGTACTTCCGAGCATATCAAAATTAGAAACACTATTATATAAATCGTAAGACATGGTATACAGAGTTTATTTTTCTTGATAATTTAATAATTAATCTGTAATTAATTACTGTAATTTCTAACAATTTAAAGTTGTTTTAATAAAGCAGGGAGGGTGGAAGATTCTATAAACTATTAAAAGCTAACTCAACTGAATAACTGGAGTAATTAACTCCTCCGCTATCTTTATAAAACCGAGATCTCAAAGTGGCGGATATATTATTTTTTTTATTTCCCGACATCGTAAATTGTAATTCTCATGGTTTAGTATAAAACAGTTTGTACAAATGAAAAAATAATTTAAAAATACATTTTATATAGAAATTATGGTTTTACAATACATCATTTGTTATTTTTCAAAGTTTTGTAATAAACCAGATATATTTTTAAGCTTATGCTGGCAATACTCAGTTCACCTGTGCCTCGCGAGGTCTACAATTATTTGTATGGAGCTTAAACCTTTATAATTTTGGACACTTCAGGGTTTAACATTGACGGTTCAGATTTATCATAGACAAAATATTCGACATCGACTGAAAATCTCACAGATAATAAATCTACAGGAAGATCTTATTTGATTGAAGCATCGAGGCAGTCTTTGGTGAGTTTCCAATACATCCTATACTATTTCTCTAATGTACTACGGCATATTTAACATTTGAAATATTTTGACAACAGCATAATTTAAATAACTATTGTACTTTTATTCACTATAGGAAATAATAGAATATTTAGCTGCCAATATTGTAGCTCGTATGCGGTACTTAAAGACTTTTAACGAAATATCCATATCGATTAAAATATTCGAATCGTTATTGTTATCAATAAGCTTATCGATTATTTTAAAACTATTAATATTTCTATTTTCTAACGATTGTAAAGGAAAACTATTGGGCAAGTAAATCTCACTAGGGAAAAATAAGCGATAGGTCTTTTAAGTGATGGGATATAGATGGGAAAATTAATATTAAAATACTAATTACGTTGTGGGAGAGAGATTCAAGGTTATTTACATATGATTAAATGCTGTGGTTTATAAAATACGTCGAAAATTTGTTGACCGATGGGATATTATGAATTATTGAATGGAAAACGCAACTCGAATAGTAGTTATAAGAAACTCAACGCCAGACGTTGCTTCTATAAAATTTTTCGTTTTAATATATTATTGAAGCTTCCTTATTAATGTTTTATCTGAGGTGTTCTATTATCATAGTTAAAAAAGGATTTTCTGTAATTAAAAATATCAATTATATCAATAGCGAGGAATATTTATTTTCCTACTTTATCAAACCAAAACGAAATGAGGTATCTCAAAGAAGTTTGATAACAAAAGCGTATGAGGAAAAATAATGTCGAGATTTTTCTAAGTAGAACATTATTTTGGATCATGAACAATACTATGAACGATCAAGGTAATTTTTTTTTCTTAAAAGAAAAACTTACTATATCGGTTTCTAATTTTAATCGATAAAATGTAGAAAGTCAGCAAGGTACATCTGATAGAATAAAAAGTCGAAAATATGGTCTGCAGTTATTTTTATCCCAATATTACAGTCCACGGTTCAAATTTGATCATGAAAAATTAAAGTTAGTATATAGGGACTAAATTTTCCACACTAATAAAGCGTATATACACAAGTTATCTCACTATTTTAATTAATATTTATCAGAATCGTTAACATTTAACCTCCTTAATTAAACTACTAATCAATACAATGATGACGAAAATCGAAAAAATAATCGAGTGACAAAATACACAAAACTTGGGAAAAAAACTCCACGATGTAATACTTTCATCTATGGAGATATTATTAAACTATAAAAAAAGCGACGATTTTATATAAAATTTGTACCGTATTTATTTTAATACCTTAAAATTTACATATATACTATATCTTACTTAATTACGCAGAGTAAAATGACAGTCAGTAATGTCAGAAATGACGTTGCCAGATCAACGTAATTAGTGTCGATGATTTTACGATTTCATTATTTATATCGTACAATTTTACGTAATAGCTTGAGGTCATTTATTGAACTAATTGTTAGTGACATATTCATTTAACTAATATCGCATGTGTTACTAAAATAGCATTATTTCATAAAAATATTAACCACACACGTCTACGAATACAACATTGTGTCAAAATTTCTAAGGGATTTGGTAGAAAAAACTTTCGACAGGTTAAGGTTTTGAACAAATGAGCATATACATTCTTAATTATATAGATTGAAATTTTCTATATTATAAACATAATTCACATTTAACTATTGTCAATAGATAATTGAACAAAATCTTCTTATTAGTTTTGAATTTCAGATTTTTTTTTACTTTCTTCAACTTTAAAAAAAAAATGTTTTTTCAGTAGAGCTTAATGAAACCAATAATAACTTGTACAGTTTTACGATCACAACCAATAGGGAGGTACACTGCTTATTTATTCCGCTATGTGGTGCATAGTCGTTGGTTCTGATGTATTGTCAAGCTCGTGTCAAATAATGACAGGGGGGAAATTACAAGTAAAAGAATGCAAATTGAACGTCCTATATGTCTAACAAAGTCCTATAAAGTACGAAAATATGACCTAGACCAAAATTATATACCACTAGTACATAAGAGTAAAATAAATTAAAAATAAAAAGTAATTATTAAAAACAAGCTTATACTATCTATATAACGTATAATTGGACTAAAAAGAATATAATAAGTTGAAGTTACATTTGTCATATGTATATAATAGGTATACTAATCGATTATAAAGTAAAAAACGACACATTTTATAAATTAACTATAATTATGTGTAAAAAACATTAATAATTTCTAAAGAAAACTACATAACGTATCAAATTGTCATGTAGATAAATGTATTATTGCGATCATAGAGAAAAATTGGAAAATATAGATGTATAGCGTATTCGTACATAAGTGTCACTGCCGATGGCGCAAAGTTTTAATACTTTTTTTTACTTTAGCGTCCGCCATTTTGAGCTTTTCATCTTAACTCGGAAGCCGAAGGGCGAGTACAATAATAATGTTTGACGTTGTCAACTCGTTGACAAGAACCAATTATGCTAGCGCCATTTGTGATTAGCTTCGCCTGTGCCTCCCCATTAATACGTACCGCTATTTTCAAAAAGCAATTAACTGGCAACAACGTACACTTCATCTTACTCTACGGAATTAAAAAAACAATCTTTAGTCTATTTAAATCTATATTGTATTGAAAACTATACTATATTAGATCAAATACGCAATTTAGATGGAAGTTTACAACCGTTGCCTTTTGTATGTCTTATTTTAGATACAATACATTTTGTTTTTAAATATCAACTTGAAATTCTACAGCTGTCTTCGGTCAACCATTATTTGGAGATATTATTATATTTTATGCAAAACATGATTTAATAGAAGCTATTTACATCGAAATTCTGTTCAACATAAACCATTTCCTTAGCAATTTACTGTAGATAAATATGATGTGGTCGATACTTCTATAGTTAAGTCTTTAGCGATTCGATAACCAATGAAGAAATACTATCGATTATAGATATTTTTTGTCTTATTTTTATTTTGTTATAAGCAGAATACTATCGACAATTGTTCGATTTAATTTTAATTGGTACAAATCATTAGAGTTAGATATAATTCATGAACATGAAATTATCGATAATTCTACGTTGAATGTTATTCGATGAAAATCATTTCTCGAGACTTACACTGTCGAGTTTTTAACAATTCAATAATCTAGTATGAATAAACCGACTATCGATAGTTCATCATTTTATTCTTATTTTGTTAACAATGGGTAGGGTTTATAATATATAACTCATCAACATTAAATTATCGACAATTCGTCGCTTTAACTGTACTAGATACAAAACATTAAAGTTACGTGTATATCATGAACATTAAATTATCGACAATTTTTTGTTTGAATATTATTCGATAAAATTTTGTTTCTATCAAATTTGACTCGTGAACAAATAATTTGCTATCGATAATTTTTCGCTGTAGTCGATAAATATTACTTTGATTACAAAATAGGCGTAAATTAAATAAATTTAGGCTCAGTACCGACATTGTAAGCGAAACTAACCATAAGACTGAAATCAATAGTGGTAGAACTTCGAATAGTCATTTAAGTATCGACTAGCACTTTTATCGATAACATTGTAACTTTTAAATCTAGGTTAACACGCTCCGTCCCAAGCTAATTTTGCCTGATGTGTCCTTCAGGCCATGTGATATTTAGAGAAAAATAGATATATTATCATACTTGTATTTTTTACGCCGGACGTCACATCACGTATTTTCATGCAATATTACGTTACAACACCATACATAATATATCATAAGTAATTAGAAATAATAAAATAAAAATGAAAATTTTCAATAGCTATCAAATCGTGTACCACCGGTGGTACACGTGGCACGGAACGTGTTAAGGAAAGGTCGCGTATTTTACAATTATTTGTATGTGATGGATTGAAATGCCGATTGGACGAGGAGGTTGGAAGAGGGTTTAGGGAGTTTAGACGAGAAATCTGGGAGAGGGTTTTGGGAGTTTAGACGAGGAGCCTGGAAGAGGGTTTAGGGAGTTTAGACGAGGAGCCTGGAAGAGGGTTTTGGGAGTTTAGACGAGGAGCCTGGAAGAGGGTTTAGGGAGTTTAGACGAGGAGCCTGGAAGAGGGTTTAGGGGTTTAGACGAGGAGCCTGGACGATGGTTTAGGGAGTTTAGATGAGGAGCCTGGAAGAGGGTTTAGGGAGTTTAGACGAGGAGCCTGGAAGAGGGTTTAGGGAGTTTAGACGAGGAGCCTGGAAGAGGGTTTAGGGAGTTTAGACGAGGAGCCTGGAAGAGGGTTTAGGGAGTTTAGACGAGGAGTCTGGAAGAGGGTTTAGGGGGTTAGACGAGCAGTTTACCGTTGTGCAGTGTCCGCTCGAGGTCCGCGTCGGGCTGGCGGGCCGCGCGGCGGCGGCGCCGGGCCCCGCAGCGGCGCAGCGGGAGGACGCAGAGGATGAGGCCGGAGAGGCCGATGAACACCCCCGCGAGGTAGAACGAGAGGTCGTACGAGTCGGTTACGTCGTACACCCAACCTGAAGACCGTATACCCCACAATCATTATTTTTCACAATCCGCAACTTCATCTACCTTTTCGTTTCTATAAATTACTACTTTTGAAATAAAAGTAATCTTTCTATCCCTCGGGAACAGTACTCTTTTTTTTAGATAAAAAGTACTTTATGTCCTTTTATGTACGTTTCGCATCGTGTATTCGATATTTCATTATGATCGATGATTAAAAATGTAAGACGTTATAAGCGTAACAAGTAAAGAAACTTACATTATTTTTGTACAATTACCAATTTGCATAAATCACACCAAGATTGCTCCTCATCTGGTACGACTTTTTTGCTATTATATTTCGTTATAATTTTTATTGTAATGTATGATTTATGTTACTATAAAGTGTCATTTATAGAGACTTGAATTTGAAATTGATTTAAGTTTTTTTTTACGAACTCACTATACACTGTTTGCATGACGAACTTTTACAGCTTAGGGTCCGTTCAAGTATTACTTAAGCAAAATTATTACAAATTCTGACCACCCCTCCTCCTGGTCAGCAAAAGTAAGCAATGTTGTCACGTCCCTCTCGTGGTTAAGTAAACATTTATATAAGTATTTTTATCTGTCCTGTTTAAATAAATCCTATCCTCATCCCCTATGTCGTCAATAATAAGCAAATCAAGGACCTCCCACCCCATCAGTGCTATGTAATACGTGAATTTATTTAATGCATTATATATATACTGACCGGCAAGCGGCGGTCCGATGAGATTGGCGACGCCCTGTATGAGCAACAGTAGCCCGTACGCGTTGGTGAAATTCTCGAGCGAGATCTGGTCCACGAGGATGATGCTCGTGAGCGAGTAGTTAGCCGCTATGAACGCACCGAACGCGCCCGCCGCGCCCGCCAGCGCGCCGTACCCGCGCACCAGCGGCATCACCAGCGTCACCGCGCCGCACAGCACCATGCACACCGCGTACACCAGGCTCCCGTCCACGCACTCCCAGTCGCCCACCCAGCCCAGGATTATCTGACGGACCACACAACAGAACCCCTCACACATCGCTCGACCTCCAACTTCGTTCCCATTGGAAGACATCGGCAGGCATACTCGGTTGTCAATATTGTTCTCGTGTTTTACATAATATACTTCCGTTATTGTGAAGAAATTAAGTGGATGAGAAATAATACCGTGTATCATGAATTCTGAGACGCCGTAAAAACTCCATGGCAAGTTCTAACAAGGGAGCCATCATCTTGTTAGAACATTGAAATTATCACAAAATACTTGTCTTATTATTACCTACTCGACAATGACAATAATAATCTAGAAGATTGGTTGCCAAAAATAATTTTTAACCTATAAATATCAAATAAAAGCAATTAGCAACAGTTATAAAGCATAAGATAACTTGTTATCAACACATGAAGAGGAAACACTACGTAGATTACAATGTAATCTACCAAGAACTATTCAGTACGAGTTATTATCTAACTCGACGATTGTTAATTGACCTATTTAAATCATCTGTCATAAGACTGATAATTCATATGTCGATAACTTACGCAATAATACTGTCCGTACCATTATCTGTTTTATTACGTTCAATTGCTAAATATGGCAGGTAGCCTAGTACCAGACAAGAAGGATAAAAGAAAGAGTGATGATTACAAATTATCTTAAAACAATCAATCTAAGATTTATGACAAATATGAATCCATACAATTTGCGTATATTTTGGCGGATGATTATTTAAGGATTATTAGCATAAAACAAATTACATATAAAAGCATATACGACATCTGCATGCAAGGTGTTCATTAATGTAAGCTCACATGAACTTTTGGTAACAATGCAAAATTGGCTCGAAGGACCAATCCCATCAGTCGATTTCTCTAACAATTTCGTGAAACGGGATAGTAAGATTAATATATATCACTAATGTAACAGACTAGATCCCAGTTACATACATCTGGTAATACGCCTGCTATAATGACTCCCGTTTAGCTATCGCGTTTAGGGTTCATCCAGTGTAAAGCTAACAGTCGAGACTTTTCCAGACCAGCTTGCCTACTGGACAATAACAACTACCGAAAGATTTTAGATTTTAACAGTAGTTATTTTTTATTGTTTTGTACTTACCATTACGCACATCAGAATAAAAAAAGAACTTTGACATAAAAAAATACAATAACTTAAAACGTATTGTTCAATAAAATTAAACAAATTTCGAAACATTTTTCCTCGTTACTATGATTAAAACAAAGAACAACTGTTAAATTAATCTTACCTCCCCAAACATGTTGAGGATTCCAATTATGGATATGAGCATGGAAGATTGAGACTCGTTGAAGCCCATAGAGAGGCCGTTGTCGGCGATGTACACGTACGGCACGTCATACCACATGTACAACAAGAAGTTAGATATAGCGAATACCAAGAACGCAGGGTTGAGGAAATGGGAGAAGTCTAGAACATCCACGACCAAGTCCCAGAAATCCCATAGACCGGCGTACCATTGTACCTGGAAGATGGTAAGCATAATTTCATTAAACGGAAGTAAATAATAATGAAATTAATATATTATAGGAGACTGAGCCAAAATTTATAAATATTTGCATTCCAAAATATAAATCTTCTTATATTATTAGACATATATTGTGGTGATGGTCATAATGGAAATCCTGATTCATCACAGCCTAAATCACTAGGTCTTTTTAGCTCCTAAAGGGTTTGTTTGGTAGGACGAAGTACTGACCTTGCGAAAGTGGGTGGGGGGGGTGGGGGGGGTGTTGGTGGTCTAAAAACGGGTTTGACGGGTCGGCGGCATGCGCGTTGGCTCGGTGCGTGCGTTGCGAAAAAACGTCCGGGTGTTAAAAAATGTTGTAAGGGCAGTAAATCTGATAATAGTTCATGATTGTAGAAGATGAATTAATGGTTTGTCGTGTGTGTTGTTTGTAATTGTTTTATGTTGTTGGTGCGTTTTGGGTTAGGTTTGTGAATAGATTAAAATAATAGTTGGGTGTTGCGTTTTTTTTTCGCTGCCCGCTTGCCTGCAGGCTCGCCCCGGACACGTTTGAGTTATATTTGTATTTATACTAATATTATAATGGGGAAAGTTGTGAGGAAGTGGATACTGGGATGGGGTGGTGTAGGTGGTTGTGTAAGTTGGTTGGGTCAGTTTGTGGAGGTAGGTGGGTGGTGGGGTGGGGGGCCTCGTGCGCGACAGCTGTTAAAAGATTTCTCACATACCAACTGGGTATATGTTTGAGTGAGTCCCTGGATTGTTTGGATTCACGATTGGAAGTGCTGGATAACGCTGCAATAGGGTTTTAGGTTTTTTAAGATTATTTGCGTTAAAAATACAATGAAACCGGAATAGCCGATTGGGGAGAGGGGGGGAATAAAACCCTTAGGAAGATCTATTTAACAAAGTGAGTTTTTCAAGAGTATTGCTATCAGCGAAATCATTTTAAGGACTTTCTAGATTAAATTATACAGTAGTTTAAAGCTTAACAACTTATAGATTAATGTTCTGAAGGATAATTTGTCCACTTTACCTTGCATGAAACAGCTAAGTTAATTAATTTTGTATGATGCATTTTCCATTTCATTGCTTACTTATGTTAAATTCTGTTAAAATACTATCTCTAAGAAAAAATACTGTCAACAGATTCATTCTTAGCCATTGGGGTAAAAACATTGTTATGAATGACAAAGAGCCGTGAAATAGATAGTTGTTATGGTATATTGGTAGATTAGCTAAGTGGTATACAACTTTAAACATACAAAACTGTGCGCAGCGCGGAAAGGCAAGCTTTCTTGTTCAGATAAAATCAAACTTCGTAGTTCATAACAATCACAAACCATATCTTTGAGGGAAGGAAGATATTGAAAAACATTGCAGTTTATTTCACTGAAACTAGAAGCAAGGACTTTCTACTTAACATAATACATCAAAAACTGAAGCTTACCTTTTCCTTAGCTATGGTCGTCATCGAATTCCTAAAGATATTAGGACATGAGGAAGCACGGAGTCTGTACCTATTAATGTTCAACATAGCTCCCCGGTAGGTCAGGGAGTGCCGATGAATTCTCAGGTCTTTAAAGAAGGCCGGCGGCTTCTTCGTGCTACCGCTCGCTTGTCGTCGCAGCCATAGAGACAAGGCCGCTTTATCGCTCAACGGCGCTGATGATTCAGGAGCTCGGGGAGGGGAACTCGGAGACAAGGCGCCAGGAGAAACAGCTCCAGGGGACATTAAAGCCCTTGGAGGAGACTGCTCGTGCAGTCGACCACTGTCACTGAAGCTTCTCGACGGTAACATGACTCCTGGATAGTTCTGAGCGAGGATCGCGTACGCTCGCCCTCTATTCGACATTAATTCAAAAACTTCCAGCGATACTCCCTCTCCGGCTGTCATAAAAGTTGGTAAGTCTACTAGGGAACTAAATTGTGGCACTATTGGAGACGTCACCGTTTCTATATTCACTGTCTCTGCCATCTTCATGGAACCAGCAGCACTGCTCTTGCTGTCCGAAAAACTATCCGCTGATGACCCATAACGCTTGTTGCGCTTTCTCTCTCGTCTTCTCTTTCTTTCCTTGGCCCTTTCTTCATTCATAGTCGCAGTCCAAGGTAAATCACGAAACAACAATCCACAAACTGCTATATTTAAAAATAAGCCGGCCATTATCAAAGTGGTTCCGCGCCAGCCATACTCATCCAGGAGCACATAAGTTAATGGCGCGAAAATAAAGGTACCTATACCACTCCCACACACAGATATACCAGTAGCAAGCGAACGTTTTTTCTCAAAATAGTAGGCGACAATAACAACCGCCGCAACGTAGCACAGACTCAATCCGAAACCGGCCATGATACCGAAAGTCAAGAACAAGGTTTCCATGTTATCCACGAACGCGGAAATGATGAAGCCGAGCGCTGCCAACAGAGATCCGAAGATGGTGACTCTTCGGCAGCCATACCTGTCCGTGAGGAAACTCGCTATCGGCCCAGAGAGTAACGGCATCGCCATGAATATTCCGGCGATCCACGCAGTCTTGCCTTTACTCTCGCCAAAGTACTCGAGAAAGTGTGGATAGAAAACACCAGAGCTGAACGTGATACCGTCCGCGATGAGATTGACCATAAATGAGGCGAAAACGACCACCCAACCCCATCCACCATCTGGAGGGTGCGCCTCCGCGATCGAAACGTCTTCATCGTCGGAGGAGCTCGAACTCGAACTGGAGAGGGAAACGGGTGCCGGAGGCGACTGCGCGTCGAACTGCACGTGCAGAGCGCGTCCATTCTGTTTCTTGGTCGAGGTGGCGGCATGTACAGGCCGTTGGGAGTCCACAGGGGGCGCTATCAGCAGCGGCTCAGACTCAGGAATGTTCGGTAACGGCCGCGGTTCGCTTAAGGCGCCCGGTGCCTGCGGCGAGGCTGCGTCGGTTTGGCAGGATCCTCCTTGGAGCGGCCGATGGTGCGTGGACTCCGGCGGCGACGAGACGCACGCGTGGTCCATTCCGACAAGGCGCGACGGTAATGCGCACGCAGCGGCTGCAGCGCTATATCACCACCACGCCGGGCTTCCATGCGTGCACCGCACCCTCGGCAACTCATGCTGTAACAAAGAGAATTAAATCAATAAAACAGTTTCTTTTTCTCTTATTATGTTAGACAAAGATCCTCCGCTTAGAAAATTAGTACGAGTTCAAAATTAATCTAGCATGATAAGTTCAAGTAGAACCTTAATATACGTACCAATACATCGAATTACAATAATTAATGATTTATGCGAGTTGAAATTGAATCACTGAAATATTAACTGTTCAGCTACTCTGCATGAATAAATTTTTAGCAACTATAACTTTCCTCCATCAATTATGACGAATTAATCAAAACATAAATTGGAATCGAAATAAAATACATCAATTATCTTCGACAATATCTGATTGCACAGAGATCTACGCACATTCAGCTCAATACTCGTTAACTAAAAATAGTGAATCAAAATGGAGCCTCTAAGGAGCCAACTGCGGACGCACCAAGTGCTAAATCGTTCGATCTCGAACTGGCTGATTAGCCCACAATAGACATCTGTTCGAGTCATCGCTTATATCTTTAGGAAAACATCCATCACAATAGATGTCGTCGTATAATTTCATAACCAAAATTTGTTCGGTTCGAGCCCTGAAGTTAGCATTACCCTTTAAAACTTGATCCATTTTAGGAGCACCTCGTCGTTTATCAATAATATTGGCAATGTTCTATACTTAAAGATCTTCATAAAACTATAGCAGCTGTGGAAAACTTTTACTAGTATTCACTACGTTAACAACCACTTCTAAATTTAATTGTTCCTTTTGACATCAGAAGGTCCTTGAAATTTTGATAGTTTTCAGAAAAACTACAAAGTTTACCTTTTGTAGTTGCATTTTTGTTAGAGGTGTTACTAGCAGAAACTGTCTCATTACACATCTGCATAATATTATAGAGCCTCATTTCAATCAGACGATGGTTCAGCGGTAGCAGAACGTAGTTTCGAATCGAACAAGTATCATGAAAGTTATCATCAAGTTTCTTTGCATGAAAAACACGATATTTTGGTGAAGGTACCGTTTTAAAGGTAATCATTAAGATAGCGCCTACTCAGCACTTATTTAAGTGATCACTATCATTCATGTAGTTGACGATTCTGTCAGTTCGGAGACACAATAATTGATGACCAATTTCCATGTGGTTTCTACTGCACTGACCTTTCTTATATCAATTTAAGGATAAACCAGTTTCATGCTAATTAAAACAACCTTCACTATAACTGCGATAGCCGGAAGGTTAGTTGACCAAGGTATTTATACCATTGCTTCCTTGTTGAAATCTGATTCCTAGAACATGAATTTGCTTCGAACAGCATGAGGATGGACGGACAACTACTGCTTTGCTAGATATCCCAAAACAATATAGGTATGGATGATGACAATTGTGTCGTTACCTTCCAAAATAAGCTAAATCCAATTTTAGCCGATCCTAATATTTTACCTTATTTTTCCAGATCTTCAAATTTTGTACATATAAAATGTCAAGATCATAAAAGAAACTAAAAACCTTATGAACGGCAAAATTTGAACTTCCTACTCGGTGTATAAAAACTGGAAACCATAAAAAAAAGAAACATCTTATAGGAACGATTAAAATTTAGCTGAAATTAAAATTAGATTTAGCTCATTTTGAAATGTAACGACTCAATTCTCGACATGTTGGCATTTCCAGGCGCCTACTTATTTATTCATTAATATGGTACTGTGAGCCACCTTCGAATGACTCACAACTATAGCGATGATTTGCTGATTCTGAAGTTGAACTTGAAAAACGTTGAGGTTTTCTCGCAATAAAAGATTTATTACTAGTGGAGCAGCGAAGGATGCGCTCGTATGCAGACACGTTCAAAGCAGGAGACTATTCGATTACTATTCACTATCTAACGATGACTAACTATTAATATTACTATGACGACGACTATTAACGATAACTCTATTACACTATTACGTGGTTACTATCTATTACTAAAGACGACTGCTCTCTATGCCGCCCGCGCCTGAAATGTTCACGTTCCGGGCCTTGCCTATACGGCACCGGGGTCGCTCGCCCGACGCTGGCGGTGCTCCGCCAATCAGAGCGCTTAATAGCCACGCGCACAGCGTTAGGGCTCGGCTAAATCTATTACACAGGGCGGGGAGGGACGCGATACGTTTCCTTGGCTTTCTCTTTATTTCATAAAATATTTACAGTTATACTTATAGCTAGAAACATTATTTTAAACTATTTAATTATTCTATATATAAAATTACAAGGGGTAGTACTTATTCTAATACTATTTCTATATAAATCTCACTTGTTAGTACAATTTTGATATTTTACTATCGAACTATATTATAAAATCTATGAACTATTTAAGGCGAAACACTATAACACTACATACGATTAACATACACGACTATCTAACACAAATCACTCTAAATTGTCGCGAACAGATACTGTTATATTCCTATTTACTGTTTTTCTTATAGTTGCACTAAATATCTCGAGGAGCAGTAATTCAAAACGTTAGACAATCTGGAAGTCATGTATTACCATGAGATACGGTGCATGACTGCTACCAAAGCCTTAAGTACAAACGAGAACGCAATATCTTCTATGCCGTTTCCTCATTTTATTGTCCAGTTTACCAAGACAGTAGACGAGTGCGACAGTGCAAAACGACCTATTGTTATAACGTTACAATGGCATTCATAACAACAGCCAGTGGATGGCCACTCGTCAAATACTTTTATAGCTGGCAGTTTTTAAAATGAACTAAACGAAAAAGTTTTTGTGACGTTTTTCTACTTCTATTAATAAAGTTTTATATAGCGTTCTGTTCAGAGCCTGAAAGCACATTTACTTAAGATACGACACATTTTAAGATAATGTACAAACAAAAAGTTGCAAGGTTGGGAACAGTTTACGATCTCATAGAGACTAACTAGCTTTTGCCCGCGACTTTATTCGTGTTAATGTAATTTTGACTTATCCCTCGAAAACAGTCCCTTTTTCTCAATGAAAGGTATGCTGTTTGTCCTATGTATTTTTCTGTCACCCTGACAAGGTATAGGCCAAATTGTATCACAAAGAAATGTGTATATCGGTCTGGGTAATATACATATACTTATATATACTCGTTGTAGCCGTACACAACACGAGTTTTTTTTATTCGTATTAAAGAATTATAAAATTGTGAGACTATGTAAATAAAAGAAGCTCCTTTACACGAATTGTAAATACGACACAGTACTTAAGAAATTAAGTGTAATTAGTATAAAAAATAACTAGCTGTTCCCGCAGCTCCGCACGCGGTTTTTTAAATTGTATTAAAGAAATATAAAATTGTGAAAACATATACAATTATAGAAATGCTTACTAAAAACAATTGTAAGTACGACACGCACACCACTTACAACATGTAACGTACACAGTAAATTTATAAATACTAACAGTGTGTCAAATGAGATTTATCATCAGCAACATATTTGGAACCTTAACCCACCATGTAACTACATCAGTGCTCACTTACACTGTATAAGGAACTAATGAAACAATGACTTAAAGATGTTATTATGATGATATAATATGCCCATATTGTCATACGTTTATGGTCTTTTTATCTTATCTTTTTAGAAAGACTCCTTCTATCTTCAAAATTACTGTTAATAATTATAATGTTGAATTATATACAATGAATGAGCTGACGTCTTGAAATTTTGCATAAATATAAATCAAGATATAAACTTTATATCTTTCTAAGCAGTTTTTAATATTTGACAATTTAAATAGTGCTCATTGACTTGGATACAATATTCTTATATGTTACTATGGTTGCTGAGTTATGTAGACGAAAGCGCGATAAATAAAGCAAAATGACCGAAAAGACAATGTAATTCAAATTACATACATAGATATAGATATACGAATTTCAATTATATTTATTCTTGTAGTCCAGTACAACGCAATCTTATGCACATGTTTAAAGTGAACAACATATTTTTGCTAAATTTCATGCGGACGAAGTCCCCGCGACTAACCTAATACCGCGACTAACAGCTAGTCTAAAATAGAATAACTTAAATCACTTCCTATAAAGTCAGCTATCTGCCAATGAAAGTCCCGAGAAAATTGGTCAAACCGTTTTGGACATAGCACTGCGGGCGAAGCCACGGTTGACAGCTAGTCTAAATTAAAATAGACTGTATGATTTTTTATAATGTCCGCTATCTGCCGGTGAAAATCCCGTACAAAATGGTCGAACCGTTTTGGAGATAATACTGAGGGCGAAGCCACAGTTAACACCTAGCATAAATTAAAATTGCTTAAATTACTTTTTATAAAGTCAGCTATCTGCCAGTGAAAGTTTTCTGAAGATCAGTCCAACCGTTTTGGAGATAACGTTGCGGGAAAGCCACGGTTAACAGTTTGTATAAATTAAAATTGCTTAAACTACTTTTTATAAGGTCAGCTATCTGCCAGTGAAATTCCCGTCAAAATCGTTTCGGAGCCCGGAACAAACAGACAGACAGACCGACAAAATTTTTAAAAATTGCGTTTTTGTTATCAGTTGTCTGTATACTATCACACCCAATCAGCGAAAAAAAAATTATCATGCGGTTTTCGCCAGTAAATAAAATGATCCATGAGGAAGGTTTGGACATATAATTTGTCAAGATTTTTATTTATTATCAGGGCGGGATAACGTCCGCCGGGCCCCACTAGTTAATTATAATAACGTAGATTATGTTCATTTATCATTATCCACAATAAATATCATAACTCGGAGGGTAATTGTCTGTCTGTTTATTAACTTCTCACGAGTAAAATCTCTAAAGCGATTGCAATAGAATTTGGCATAGTTAGCCTGAAACCAGGACACAGATTATTTTCATTACGAATAACTAATGATCAAACTAAGAGAACTATCTATAACAGGTCTAATATACAACATCTTTTCTGTAAGTACTCGCAATATTTAGTAATACATATTTGAACTTTACAGGGGTCTTGTTAACTCGAATACCGATAGCACAAATGAACCTCACTAACTACAAATATAAACCTTTAAAAACTCCTTAACCCTTTTGTAATTTAAAAACTCTAATACTATTTGTTTGCCTTGAACTTTATCCAGATTATAGTTTATTTATTTATTATGACTTTGATTTGTTTTTTTATCGTTTTACAGATTTACTTCCCGGTTAATACATATATATAATCTGACGTACATGGACGATGTTGTAAGACGTAAAACATGAAAATAAAAGGAAAAAAATTGAAAAAGATAGACTTACTGATATTGCTACCAAACGTACCGACACGAGTCTGCCAAAAGATTTTAAATTCCAAGTTTAAAGATATGAATAGGAGCATTAAACAAACGCTATAATCTTACTACATTTACAAAACTATTTAAAAAGTCATGCCATCATCTCCCAATACTCGACTTTCAGAAAGCCTACACAGTTTCTTAGCCCTCAAGTAGATCTCATTTCGCAACCACACGAAGAGCGTCTTGACATTTTAATATTATTTACAAGAATGTCCCTATTAGATATCTACATAAATTAAACATTTTAATTACGGAAACGTCCCTAATTATACCATAGTCATCTGATGATGACAAGGAACACAAGTTCAATCTATAGACAATAGATTAAGAATGTAAATATAACTTGCCTGTACATTTTAAATTTTTGTGAATAAAACTGTTGCATGTATCTTGGACTAAGTAATAAAATACATTTCAATCATTTTTAGAAATATCTGTCTGCCTGCTTGTGTGAAAACGCATCACTGCTAACTTACTGCGTTCACGATAAAACGTCAACAAGTAAATCATAAAGCAATATTGGTATATATGCCCGAATTGGTGTCCCGCAGGGCTCCATTTTAGGGCCGTTTTTGTTCTTAATATATATAAACGATCTACCGCTAGTCGTTAATAACTCTGCTGACATGGTGCTTTTTGCAGACGATACTTCTCTAATATTTAAAGTAAAAAGGATAGATTCAGAGGTTGGGCATTTGAATAATACTTTAAATGAAATTTGTCATTGGTTTGCGTTAAATAACCTGTTGCTAAATGCAGATAAAACGAAATGTATAAGATTTACTTTACCCAATGTTAAACAGGTTGATAGTAGAATCAAGATCGAATGGAATTTAGTAGGGTTAGTTGACAATGGTGTATTCTTGGGAATTACACTAGATTCCAAATTACAATGGGGCCCTCACATTAAAAAACTGGCGAGCAGATTAAGTTCCGTTGCATTCGCAATACGTAAGATTCGCCAACTTACAGATATTGCCACTGCTAGGTTAGTCTACTTCGCTTACTTCCATAGCTTAATGTCTTATGGCATTCTGCTATGGAGTACGGCTGCTGAGGTAGACACGATATTTTTATTACAAAAACGGGCAGTTCGGGCAATATATAATATGGGACCTCGCGAATCATTAAAAACGAAATTCCAGGAATTCGGTATCTTAACTCTGCCCTCCCAATACATTCTTGATAATTTAATGTATGTCGGTAAAAACTTTGAAAATCTGAATTTAGTAAAAGACCGGCATAATCTAAATACTAGAAACTGTGATAAACTGGTGGTCCCATGTTTCAGACTTAGCAAAACCAGTAATAGTTTTTAGGTAATAGTGTTAGGTTCTACAATAAAGTCCCAAAGCATGTTACCGATTTGCCGGACTGTAAATTTAAGCGCCACGTGAAACGGGTTTTAGTTTCAAAAGGATATTATAGAGTGGATCAGTATGTGAATGATAGTGATGCCTGGAATTGACTCCTCTCTGTGCATCCACTAAAAGCATTGTATGATGTATTGGAAACATGTGTTAAAAAAATGTACCCAATCGAGTTTCTTGCCGGTTCTTCTCGATGACTGGGTTGTTTTCCGAACCGGTGGTAGTCTTTGACGTTCATAAGTGCCTTATTAGGGCCTAAAGTGAATAAAGTATTTTTGATTTGATTTGATTTGAATATGCTCGAGTAAGGTTTAGTTATGGCTGCATTAAAATCTGTTCACTCTATCAAAAATTATTTTAATTTTAATGACGACGCGACTTAAGCACGAAAGTAGATGGTAGTTCCACGCTGAAGTTATCACTGGTTTCAGCATGAATGGTTTGGGTCGCTCGGGGTAGTACCACCCGACCCACAGAAACATCCACGTGAAGTAACAGTGCTTGCATTGTTGCGTTTCGTTCGGACAGCGAGAGCGCCGGATACCCACCTCCCATCCCCTCCCCCTTTCCACACTCCCTCCTCCCACAAGCACAAGCTGGCAACTTGTGACTACCCTGGTGTTGCAAGAGTCTACGTATGGTGGTGATCACTTAACATCAGGTGACCCGCCTGGTCGTTTGCATCCTATGATATAAAAAAAATAAAAGTACAAAAGTAAATGGACTTAATACATTCAGATGATTTTATTGGTCACTGTTTTTTTACATTAAGTTCCACGCGGACGGAGTCGCGGGCACAGCTAATTACTTACATACGTGGCTTCAGGGTACATATAGCAAGTAAAATTGAATTAATGCTAGTAGCCTTATCGGTTCATAGAAAATGAATTCATAGTAAAGAAACGTCAATGTATGAAGAATTACCTTTTTCTACTGACATTGTTACAAATATTTTTTCCAATAATGCATACTCTATAATAAATATACATACGATAAGCGGAGTCTAAGTTACCGAGTACAGAAATAGGTCACGCGGTGGCTATTGTCTCCAGTAACAACTGTGGGGGATCATTAGAATAGAAAACCAATGACCTGGGAACTTACATTGTAAGGGTACTTATATAACCATGTTCTGTTGTTAGTGATTCTCTTCCTTAGGTTACGTCACATCCTGGTAGTAACAATCACTACACATTATAAAAGAAAGTCAATTGTCACGTCTGTCTGTTTGTCTGTTCACGATAAACTCAAAAACTACTTAACGGATTTTCATGCGGTTTTCACCAATAGATAAGGTTTAGGTATATAATTTGTTAATGTTTTTTTTTTATAATCAAAGCCGGATAACGTCTACCGGGTCCGCTAGTAATCTATACTAATATTATAAAGACGTAAAGTTTCTGAGTTTGTGACTTTGTAGGGAATAATATCTGGCTCTACTAAACCGATTTTGAATACTCTTTTACCAATAGAAAGCCACGTTATTTGCGAGTGTCATAGGCTAATGTTAACTCGAAAAATGAAAAGACTTTTTTGTGGTAATCGGATTTGCAAAGTAAGTCGGAGAAAGACGGTCGAACGAAAACGTTTCTCACGAACGCTGCCTTAACGATGAGAGATATATGATTGAGTTCTAGAGAGAAGTTGTAGAGCTTAATAATGCATACTGCTCACCGACAGCACATGTCTAACTTCAAGGTTTTTTTTATTATCAGGGCGGGACAACGTCCGCCGTGCCCGCTAGTAATATAATAAAGATGAAGAGTTTGTTTGCTTGAACGCGTTAATTTCAGGAAATACTTTAAAAATTCTTTCAGTGTTAAATAGCTCATTTATCGAGGAAGGCTATAGTTATATATCGTATACGCTAAGACCAATAGGAACCGAGCACCAATGAAGAATGTTTCAAAATCGAGGTTCATTTACGTATTATTTAAATGGATTTTCACCTTCTACGTAAACGAAGTCGCGAGTTAAATTTAGCAGTAGCCCAAAATAACTACTCCACGCGGACGAAGTCGCGGACAGAAGCTAGTCAAAATATATAAAAATTCCAGTGTCATAAGGTTTATCCACAATGAACTCTGGAACTACTCAACCGATCTTCATGAAAGTTGGTTAAGTCATGTATAATTAGGTAAAACTTGAGAGATAGGATAATTTATATTTCGATTAATAATCTCAATATCTTTTAATAAGAAATTAAATGATTGTGAATGTTTATTATTGTTATTAATTGTAATTGTAAGTTTCATCAGTCTCGAACGGATAGCGCTTTAAATTAGTTTGTTGACAGGAATCTGTAGGACCGACTGTTATAAACATCACATAGATAGCGCCAAGTTTTAATTTTGAATTTCCTTTTCATCTCCAGTTTATTTTAGTAGTATAGTGTATATTTAGTATATATTTATATATATATTTATATATTATTATATATTATTTAGTGTATATTTATATATTTAGGGTATAGTAACCACAGCAACGCGTGGCAGGATCCGCTATTATTTACATATAAAATAAGAAACTAATAATATTTCAAAAGATTAATTAAAACACTTTGGTGGAAGGGTTTTTTTATGTTCCGGCAGGGGTTTAAGAGCCAGTTCTCCTAAAGGCTTAGATTAGACCGCATTGTCATTTAACATCAGATGAGAACGCTAAAACCTGTAATTTATTTAAAAAAAAAACTATTATAAAAAACTATTTATGGCCGCAATAAATGTAGGCGTATGAAGACATTGTGGATAGACGCAGCACGATAACTGGATCCACGGTTAGAACACACATCAAAGGAACTCGGAAAAGCTGAATTCGAGCTACTATTGGAATGATAAAGGTGCGTAATTTTTAATTACACCGTACTGGGGTTACTATCGAGGTAAGTTTTGCGCCACAAATAGGCAAAGCTTCATCACGCAGGTATGCGGCTAGCATTAGATTAATAATCATGCTATAATTCAATTTCCTCGAACCGAACGTCGAATTTCCCGACCACGGTATAAGCAAACGTTGCGCCACAGACTGTTGCCAAACATTCGGATTATTTATAAATATCTGACGTAAACATTTCCCATGCGAGTCTGGAAGGTAGCCAGTCTGCCGTCAGGGTTAATCATTCATATAAGAACAGTGTGTTATTATCACCTAACGCGTTTAGTTATCCTGTTATTTATTATACATACATAAACTTTAAAAAATACGTTACGTTCTATTCCGTGATGAAAAAGTGGACATTGAAAAACAACCAAGAAATAACATGGCAACGTCGTTGGGAATTGAAGGAAATACTCGTTTCCTTCAATCAGAGACCTACGACGCAACTTAAATATTTTACATTTCAATTTAAATAATTAATTCATTTCGTATTTGCTTTCATAATAAAGTTTGTGTAACTACTATTCTTGTAAAGGAGTAAAATATATATGTATGTTCACAAAAGGAAATCTACGGAATAAGTAATCTGATTCTGAAAGTTAGATAATAAAAGTAACAAAAAGCTATGTTCTGTTATTCATCTTACGTTATATGCGAAATTGACTATATTTTGTTATTAATTTTTATATTGTAACTAGCGGGCCCGGCTGACGTTGTCCCGCCCTGATTACCCCCCCGCAACCCCCCTTGTGGGTGGAATTTCGTAAAATCCGTTCTTGGCTGACCTCTACTCGGCGAAAGGAATATTCCTACCATATTTCAAGTCGCTACGCCTTATGGTTCCAGATATATCGTGATGAGTCAATATATAGGTGGGAATCTCTTATATATATATAAATAGAAGATAGATTACCATATACGGAATCGGCTTCGATTGTTACTCCTAAATTAAAGCACAGACATCTTAGTATACGAAGATAGCTATAGCTATTTCACCTGCTCTTTAGTAAAACTTCATTAGCGCGAGGAGTACCATCAATTTCTCGACTACATAAATAACGTCTGAACACCCATTGACCCACAATTTGATGAAACCTTCTAGTTAGGACAGAATTACAGTTTCAAATTGCTCGTCTAATGATTACATTGAAGATCGGACAAAGAACTGAGTTCAGTTTTGTGGATAACATCCAATCCTGTCCAAAAATATAATGGAAATCGATATGTCAATGTTTTTATCTTAGACATTAGTGACTGTCTCTTCACTAAACAGTTTATAGTTTACTAAGTATTGCTCGTATTAATATAGTTTTGATTTATCAGGTACCAGTACATTTTATATAGATGAAAGGTAACGTGTTCTTTTGCGGTACACTGACATCGTATATGGGTCTTCCAATAATTATGTGACAGGATCAAGGGGGAAACGGAAAAGCCGATTCTCACTAAATCTCACGTAGGAGAGGTTTTGGCAAATATCACGTAATTTATTTCAGGCAAAAAATAATTTAAAAATTCTTGTAACAAGGTTAATTTAAAATACAACCTATTTCTAGAATAAAATATGCACAAATCTGACAAAAACAAAATTCTTGTATATACTAAATGCTCGATCGAATAAATGTAAGGTTTATTTACTGTTGATACATTGAAATGTAATCTATACTTAATATATAAAGCTGAAGAGTTTGTTTGTTTGTTTGGTTGAACGCGCTAATCTCAGTAACTACTGGTCCGATTTGAAAAAATCTTTCGGTTTTAGATAGCTCATTTTCACTGGCAATTTTTCTGGCAGATAGCCGAAATTATAGCGGTTGACATATTCTATTTTATTTGTCCGCGGCTTCGTCCGCATTGCTATTTCCAAAATGGTTGGACCGATTTTCACGCGATATTATTCACTGGTAGATTGCAGACCTCATAAAAAGTAATTTAGGTTTTTTATTCACTTTCGGCCGCAGTGGAATATCCGAAATGCTTGAATTGATTTTCACGAGACTTTCACTAGCAGATAACTAACTAATGAGCTATTTTATTTTAAGCTAGCGGGCTCGGCAGACGTTCTCCCGCCCTGATAATAAAAAGAAAACCTTGACAAATTATACCTAAACCTTCCCCATGAACCGTTCCACCTACTGGTGAAACCGCATGAAAATCCGTTCTGTAGTTTTTGACTTTATAGCGAACAGATAAACAGACAGATCAGAGGGCTTTGTTTTACATTATGTAGTGATGAACTGTGCATTCGTTCGTGTGAAATTGATTAAAAATAATTTGTTCACTGTAAACAAGCGCGTGAGACGTGCGTTGTACTGGACTCCAAGAATAAATGTATGTAATTTGAATTATATTATCATTTTGGTCAATTTGGCGGCCATTTTGTTTTATTTACCGTGTTTGTATCTACATAACTCAATGATCATAGAAACGTATAAGAATAACACAATTATATCGACAATATGGGCATGTTATATCTATATAATAAACAATTTAACACATATTGTTCGATAATGTATAGTTTCAAATTTTCATTACTTTCTTATATAGTGTTAGTGAGCACTGAGGGTCGTATATAGTAGGTTAAAGTTCCAGGTATGTTGCTGATGATAAATCCCATCCCATTCGATATACTATTCGTATTCACATATCCAATGTACACGTTACATGTTACAGTAGATGGCGTGCGTGTCGTAGTTACAAATGTTTCCGAAAAACATTTCTTTAATACATTTAAAAAACACGCGTGCGGAGCCACGAGGTACAGCTAGTGTAATAATAATTATAATTAAATATAATGTAATAGTAAAAATATTAAAGCAATTTTTTTTTGAACATATCTAACGTATTTCTACTCGAAATACAATTCTGAAAATCTTACGTGGGATTAGAGGAGAGGGAGAGGAGGTTTAAACACATCCTAAGACCTCTCACTAAGGGGGGGATTAATTAATAGACGCCAGCATTACCCTCATATAGACATAAATTATTGTTTTCCTTTCCGCTATTATTAACATTAACGTGACGCCGGCGCTACATATACACGCATTGTTTCAAAGGTCCATTATTCACTTACAAGGAAATTACAGGATACAACTTGTCATGCGCTCGTCGGTCGCTTGTTCCTCGCGTCAGTGGAACCGCGTGACCGAATGATTTATGCATTTATTATAGACCAACGTAATGAACAGTTCAACGTTTGAGAACAACATTTGCATTTTCATACGTTTCCAACGTTATATCCTTAAACTAGCTTCTGGCCGCGACTACGTCCGCGTAGAATAGTTACTATGGGCTAACGCTAAATTTAACTTGCGACTTCGTTTACGTAGAAGGTGAAAATATTTTTAAATAACACGTACGTTAACCCCGATTTTGAAACATTCTACATTGGTGCTCCGCTCATATTGGTCGTAGCGTGATGATATATGGCCTATAGAGCCTTCCTCGATAAATGAGCTACATATCTAACACTGAAAGAATTTTTCCAATCCGACTAGTAGTTCCTGACATTAGCACGTTCAAGCAAACAAACAAATCCTCCATCTTTATAGTATTAATATAGATAGTTGTGCCCGCGACTTCGTCCGCGTGGAACTTATGTAAAAAACAGTGAGTAATAAAATCACCTGAATGTTTTTTTTTTTCGAACTGATTACGCTATTGACCTAGCAAGGTCTTAACAGCTTCACCGGACTACTTTCATCTCAATGCATTAAGTCCATTTACTTACCTACTTTTTTTTCGTACTTACGCCGCGTCGTCATTAAAATTACAATAACTTTTGATAGAGTGAACCGATTTTAATGAAACAAAGACTAAGTTAGTCTCGAAGATATGCTTTATGATTTTCTTGATGTGGTTTTATTGTGAACCCAGTCCAGTACTTTAGCAGTGATGCGTGTTCATACAAACAGACAGATAGACAGACAGACATCTCTAAAAATGATTGAAATATATATTATTACTTATTCCTAGACACCTGCAACAATGTTTTTAACATACATCGAAGAAGTACTTACAGACACGTTAGATTTAGATTCCTCATTATATGTATAGATATATAGATTATATGTATAGAAGATTAAGTGTTTCACAGTATTTATTCCGGTTAGTAACCGCTCCTTTAACAAAAAAAGATTTAACGCAATATTTACGATTTTCGACTTTTCACCAGAAAGTAAATTAACATTGCGAGAAGAATACGTCCAATTCAACAGCGACATCAATATGAGCAAACCTACGAAAATGGATGACTGTTGTTCCCTTTTTGATTTAAACGTGTGAAAAACTGAAGTCTCCAAAGATAGTTTATAAAGTGAAGTACAATGATATAAGTCGATGTTTTAATACAAAGTAATTGTCGTATTTACTTTAATTTATTTTAAAATGTATTACTTCAGTTTATGTTATTTTATTATTTTTAATATACGTAGCGTTTTCGGTAACATTGAGACATAATTTCAGTTTAATACTAAATATGGTAGTACATTATGTTGTTAATCTGCGCTTTTGCCCACAAAATAGATTTTTTAAGTTACTTCTTTTTTATTTAAGGTGCGATATGATGACCGTCGCCTCTTTAACAACTCTATATATTTGTATTTCAAGGTTTCACGATTAATTGAAAATGCCGACGCTCTCTGTGATATTATTTGAACCCAATTGCTCGCGACTACTTATTTTATACCACTTTAGGTATAAACTAAAGAGTAAAGTCGCCCGCTAATGATGTACGCGACCAGACTAGGCCCCCTCGGCAGCGGCTCAAGCCTAGGTCCGTTCCCTCGGCGTGGAGCCCTTGAGTACGCTATCCGCGCGATACAGTGACACAAAATCTTACATCACTGCGACAACATTACACATATCACCTCCACACACGTGCACGCATACACGCTTACACATGCAAGTGGAAGGGTTTTTTTTTCCCTTATCAAACTGAAATAGTTTAGGAAATTATCCGATACGATATATATATAAGAGTTGTTGAGGTATGTATGCTTGGTACACATGTATGTTTCAACAACTCATATATGTATGAATAGTTAGCTTAGCTTAGTTTAGCTTAGATAGGTCGCGAATTGCATGTATCAGGCAACAGCCCAAGCCGAGGTGTGCCGTGCACCCTTGAGCTAGTTGTCAAATAAAATTGGCTGAGTGCCTTAAGCGCTCGCCTTAGTAGTCCGGTGAAGCTGTTGCTAGGTCAATAGCGAAGTCAGTTCGAGGAAAAAAAAAATGATGTACGTAAAAAATAGTATTGAAGCTAAGAGCGAATGGATGTAGAAAAAAGGAAAAGTACTTCTACAAAATGTACATTTGACATCCTCGGGTTAATTAAAATGCAAAAGCGTTAGGATTATAACGATTCTTGTTTAGAGATTAGGTCAAAATCAAAAGTACTTTATCCAATTTAGGCTTTGTGAAGGTGCTTATGAACGTCAAAGCTACCGATGGAAAACAACCCAGTCATCGAGAAGAACCGTCACGAAGCTCCATCTGGTTTATCTTTTCATGATATATATTTTTACAAAACATAGATTCGTTTTGAGTGGATGCACAGAGAGTGGCATCATTTTCTGACGTCACCATCGTTCACATATTGATCCAACCTATAATAGCGTTTATATATTAAAACCCGCTTCATATGATGCTTGAAATCACTATTTGGCAAATCCGTAATGTGCTTTGAGACTTTGTTATAAAACCTAACACTATTACCTAAAACGGTACACGTATAATAAAAAGGTATTGTTAAAAACACGACGACGCGACAAAATCACACACCTTTCCTAATAAATATGGTAACACATCGGCTCTCTGATTTACACGTACCGCCATTAGGATTACAGTACCATTGAGCTAGTCGTAAAAAGCGCAAGGTAAATTCGACCCCGATTCTTACTGAGAGACTTTATCACAAAGCCACCCCTCAGCTTGGAATCGGGCCAGACGTCTAGGGCTATCATTTACTGGATACATCCATTAACCAGGATCACTCTCGCTTGAATTATCTTAGTCATTTATAAGAAATGATCTTACATTACAAGAACATTGTAACAAAAAAAGGAAAATACTTTTCAATATCAATAAATTAAAAATCTAAAAATATTATAAAGATGAAGTTTTTGCTTGAACGCGCTAATCTCAGGATCTATCCCATTTGAAAAATTCTTTCAGTGTTAGATAGCTCATTTATCCAGGAAAGCTATAGGCTATTATATATCATTACGCTAAGACCGTTAGGAGCGGAGCCTCAATGAAAAATGTTTCAAAATCGGGGTTTTCTTCAGTGTTAGCCCAAAGTAATTATTCTACGCGGACGAAGTCGCAGGCAGAAGCTTAGTCTACTATAAAAAATACACAACAAATTCCTTGACAATAGTTAGGTAAACTATATAGTTAAGTTTTTAGCCAAATCTTATATTTTACTACCAGGCCCGGACATTGCGGTTGCGGATAATAAAAAAAGTCCTAAAAGTCAACCGCAGCGCCACCTAACGGGTCCAATTGTGAATGTAAACAATTATTGAATCCACCTGAACACCCACAAAAATACATCAAAATCTGTCCTGCCGTTTAGGAGGATTTCAGTCAAATACACAAGGACAGAAGAATTATACACGTTAAAGATCTCTCAAATCTACAGTAATAGCAAGCCGCGAGCTAGTACTGAGGGGGATTGAATGCCAGAAAATAGTACCAAAGGAATTGATATAAAAACGAATAACTTGCGAACCCTAACTTGAGCAGTTACATAACCCAGTTACAGATGAGTAGGCCGCGACCGCTTCGACCAACTTTTGCACGAGAACCTTCAACGCTGACTACGTAGCTTTAAGATCTTTAAACAAAAGGTGCTCTTTAAAACCAGTAAACTACTGACATTTAATTTTTAAGCCGCATTCATTTTGCATGCTTTTTCACTATCGAATATTATCAATCGCTTAGATTGTGATCGAACTGAATAATTTAAGCGCGCGATATACATGCGAGTCGGTAAAAATAGACGAAAATAAGTGTTCGAGAACTATATATAACTATACATTCTAGTAGAAACTGTGTTAAATACTCGATTGACCTCAGAATATAGAATTGGCAATATCGTGAAAATTTATTTTTAATTCGTGTGGAATATTTTTATGCCGTAAAAATAATTCAATCATTACATAGTATAAAACAAAGTCCCCTACCGCGTCTGTCTGTCTGTCTGTTCGCGATAAACTCAAAAACTACAGAACGGATCGTCATGCGGTTTTCACCAGTGAATAAAGTGATTCATAAAGAACGTTTTGGTATATAATTTATCAAGCTTTTTTTATAATCAGGGTGGGACAACGTCTGCGGGGACCGCTAGTTAAAAATAATTAATAGTATATAAGTATATATATAGTCCTTCCCACGTGCACAAATTTACTCTTTAATTTTAGAATATACAAATGTTATAAAACTCAAGAGATTGTTTGTTTATACGCGTTAACTTCTAAAACTATCAGTATAGGTTTGAAAAATGCTTTGCTATTTTATAAGGTTATATACTAGCTGACCCGGCCGGCCACGCATTGCTTGTGCCGTTATTACATGTTGAACTATTCAAAATTAAAATGTGGCGCCATCTATGAGATATTTATAACAGTCGGTCCTACAGTTTCCTGTAAACAAACTAATTTAAAGCGCCATTTGTTCAAGACTGATAGAACTTACAATTAATAACAATAATCAACACTGACAATCATTTTATTTGCAATTGAAAAATATTGAGGCCCATTAATCGAAATATAAATTATCCTATCTCTCAAATTGAACCAAATTATACATAAATGCCAACTTTCCTGAAGATCGGTTGAGTAGTTTCGGAGTTCATCGTGGGCAAACATCGTGACACTGGATTTTTTATATATTTAGATAGAGGCAAACTCAATATGTGAACGATGGTGATGTCTAGAATTGACACCTCTCTCTGTACATCCACAAAAAACGATCGTAACATTAATGTATTTTAAGTACCTATATGTGTTAAAAACACATAACCGATCGAGTTTTATTCCGATTCTGCTCGATGATTGATTTTCGATTTCATACAATTTATCCAGGTTCTCTAATATTACGCATTTTCTAATATCTAATAGCACCCTACTAGATATGGTAATTTTGCATACAGAAATGTTGGTCAAAGAGTGAGCTAAGCGAGAAAGAATATTGCGGACAAGCCTTATTGCTCAGTTCGGAGAGGCAGCGACCGAGAGCGGGTTACGCCGAGCGCGCACTAGTTGCGGTGCGAAATAAAAACCGCACCGGAAAAAAATCCGTAACAGATGGTTCGCGCACTGCGGTATAATTTCGGGATAGTCTAAGAGCCAGTGAATGCCAGACCTTCGTTATTTTATATTGATATTTATTATTTAAATTATTTTTTATTGTCTCTTGAGTAATAATTTTATATTGCTATTTTTATTTTGCAAATAACACAAATGAATATGTCTTCTAGGAAGACACTTTGTCAAAAATGAATTATATTTTTTTTATAAACTGCACGAGCAATAATAGTAAAACGTGTATTTGTGGTATAATTTATTTACTGAGCTACTGAAAGAAAAGCAATAAAGGGCTGCAAAAGACCTCACTCACTATACGAGTATATCTCCCTTCCATCTACTTGCATATATATTGCCTCACCCTTGCACCTATAGCTACCCTATATGTTTGTCTCGCGTGGGGCTAGAACTGTCAAAATTGTCTGGCTACTGAGGAAATATCTAATAGTTACCCAAGTAACATGTTCAGGTTTGACACCATAACGTAAGTTCATTTACAACTTATTAAAGTTTACAGATTTTTGGCAGGGGTTGGCCACGATGCTACCAACATCCGTGCGCTGCGAGCTGCGCAGCGTACTGTGGCGTTGAGGGTGATACGAGGATACCGCACGGTGTCCTCAGCGGCGGCCATGGTGCTGGCCGGCTCCCTTCCCTGGGAGCTAGAGGCGGAAGTGCTTGCCGCCGTATATCATTATACGGCGGTCAAGAAACAGATGGGGGAGCCTCTAGCTCCCAGAGAAATAGAGGAAAAGAGAAAAGCGACGAGGGAGGAAGTAGTGGAAAGGTGGAGGCGGGACCTGGCGGACGCGCGGTACGGTCGATACACGATCGACGCCGTCCGCCCGGTTCTGCCGGATTGGTATCTGACCGGGCACGGTTGCTTCGGTTGGTACCTGCACCGGATAGCACGCAGGGAGCCGACCGCCGTATGCCATCAGTGCGGCGTTGACCCGGACACCGCGCAGCACACTTTGTCTGAGTGTGCTGCGTGGGAGGAGCAACGTCGCACTCTGGCTGCGGCGGTAGGGCAAGATCTCTCACTGCCGAGCGTGGTTGCGGCCATGCTCGGTAGTGAGGATAACTGGAATGCAATGGCCTCCTTCTGCGAGGAGGTCGTCTCGCAGAAGGAGGCGGCGGAGAGGGTCCGTGAGCAAGACCATCAAAGTGGCCGTCTCCGCCAACGGAGGACGGGCAGGAGGAGGCGTCAGTTTGACCGCCTCCTCCCACTGTAACCGGACCAGGGAAGATGGGTCGGGGGGCCCATCTCCCCATTGCACAGGTCCGGCGGACGGAAGAGACGGCCGGTGTGTACCCGGCTGTCTCCTAACAAGACGAGGCCCGGCGGCGGCGATTTCGCTGCTGGGTCAACCGCTGGGGCGGCACGATGAAGTCTATAGAGATCTCGTGCCGCCCCAACTATAGCGGCAGACGTACACCGTGGGGTTTTAGTCCGTGCGAGTCGGACATAACTCACCCTCTCCCCCGAGAGGGTGGTGTATCCATAAGGGATTTCCCCACGTTAAAAAAAAAAAAAAAAAAGGGGTTGGCCACGATATCAAATATCTGTCAAGAAATGTTGTGATTTCTAATATTATGCCAACAAAATATATGTATAAAAAAACTTACACTATATAATTTGATAAATTTTAGTTCATATTTTTAGACCTTTGTTACCTGCCAAAGCCACGATGACCCGAATTTAATACTAGCTAATGGTTCCTACTTGTATCAGAAGCATGCACCGAAAAAGTCTCAGCTTTTATAAAATAAGGAGATGGCCGCATTCACGGGCTCTTGGTCTACAAGTTTTACCCCTTGTGTTTACTTTCGGAACTAGTAACATGCCCTGACTTCGCCAATGTAAAAAATAACAAATACTGAATGGTTCTTAATATAGACATTAAATACTTTTTGTATGTATTTTTAAGAGCAACTCCGTAGTACGTACCTACATAATTATTTTTTTAATTATGCCAACCAAACTTTTAGTAAATTATTGCTGCCATTGTGGAGTAGCTCACAATTACAAATTTCTTGCGATCATTTCAATGAACTGACAGGCTGATTGCTGTCTTGTTAGAGCTTTCCTGGAAGTTTTTGTGGTAACTCAGAACCCGTGCTCCGCGGTATAATTTCCCATCCAGTCCACTTGTGAATAGTAACTAAACTATATTACGTAAGACATCACCAATATTACAACATATAGAGCCAAATAACATAAGTTATGAATAAAATTTAAAATTCACTATATGATATTCCAAGACCCCGGCAAAAACTCAAACCTTCATTATTGAAGTGAAACTTCTTTATCGGCGTTGGAAAAAATTTACCGTCACATTTTTCCGTTACGCGCCATCTTTTTTGTATTCATGTCTATGATAATAAAATCCTTTTGTTTAAACTTTATCTAATTTAACTTTTTTTTTTAATATATTAATGAAATTGTTTGCCATAAAGAAAGAAAGGGTTTTTTTTTTTTTTTTTTTATTATTTTTTTTTTTTTTTTTTAACCAATTTCTGGAAAGTTGCATATAGATCATTTTGCGAAAAATAAGGCCTTAAACAAGTTTCACTTCTTACGTGTGTACACTAGTACACGCACACATTTTTTTATATGTATCTTATAAGGTTTAGCTTATAAGAATTTATTATAATATAAGAGAAGTTATCAATAAGAGCGCTCCAAAACTCCTTATGATTTCATTAGAATACGGCGATCATTGTCTACTTCAAATAAATATTTCATACATAAAATCCTTCCGAACAAAATTGTCTAAATGATTGCGAAAACTGTCAAAATCTGTTACGTAGTTTACAAAAACTAAGGAAACACATACAGACAAGACACCGTCTCCTTTTTATTTAAAACACGCAGCCACGACATTCCTCCACCGTATTTCGAACGCTACTGCGATGATTTGCGGTTTCTTTCCCGCACCTCCGGAATAAATTCCGTTGCGGAATTCTACCCGTAGTGCGCGCGCTTCCATATAATGTGTGCGCGCTTCCATACAATTCCATATGTTACAAAATTTGCGGCAAAAAATATGAGGTGAAAAACCGTAGTGCGCGCAAGCACTTAGCCGCCCGACGAGAACCAAACATTTAAGGATATTCATAAATTGCGTGAGGCGTTTTTGAGGATTTTTGACCCCTACCCCCTAGTGAGATCTCGTGAGATTTGCCTCGATTCCGAGATCTTTCAATATTTGTATTTTGTGTATAAATGTGTTACATTTATTAATAAATTTCAATTTGCTTTATTATTATTATTTTAATTGAGCTTTTTTACTATTGTTAAATTTAGTCACAATTATTATTACATTTCATTTCATAATATCACAACTAAGCAACTTCACATCTATTCATCGATTTTGAGGCGGATTGTGTCAGATCTCGGTATATTTTAGCCTAGAAACATATTTACTTTGAATTAATCTGATTCTCTCAATTAATTACGCTAATGTTTTAGTCGAAAAAAATTACGTCATATTTGCCGAAACCCCTCTCTCTCCCGCGTAAGATTTAGTCAGATTCGACTTGATCCCCTCCTATCCTTAAGCCCCTCACGTAATTTATGGACAGCCCCTTACCGAGAACGCCCGAACTATATAGACGCGAATAAAACCACAGCACAGAAAACGATCTCATGAAAAGGTACATTCGGCCATCGAACCACTCTTATGACGTCGCACAATCTAGCACCCTGACCCGCTCTCGGAGATAACAAACTCCTATGATTTTATTAATTACAAAAATTATCGCGAGTTTTACTTTATTTTTTTAATACTTCTGATAAAAGAACACACAAAAAATACTGATATGAAGGATGAGTAAACCGGCATCGCCTTCTAATTTGAATGGAAACGTATGTTGATAACAATCCGGATTTGGCCGATATTCTCTACGTATTTACTTGAGAAGTTTCTAGATGTTTTAAAATATGTTCTAGAAGGTTATCTGTTTCTCTAGTGTTTTTGTATGTACGCGATTGATTTTATGATTATATGACTCGAGTAATCTGCTCACTTATGGAAATATTTTATTATATAAACTATTATGATGCCATTCTTATGTATAGCGTCTAGATATATGTAAGTGTTTATTGATGATTTTGAATGAAGTTTGTGTAGGAGCCTCACCACTATAGGAAGACTCCCATAGGTCTAGACAGACTGACACGAACAGCGTAATAATAATACTCGGAGTGCGTAAAATAGACTGTTTATTTCTAAATCCATATATGGTACTTATATACATACACAAGCGATCGCTCAATTATTTTAATGACATATTCTATTTACAATATATTCAAACGATTTAGCCAGTCTGCCAAAGAGGATAACATACTCGGTAGCCACATTTGTTTTCCTTTTTACTTTATTGATCATTAAAACTGTAAACGTTTCACACAGGACGTTAGAGTAAAAAATTTACGATCTAATACGCGTCCCCTCAATTATTTTAAAATGCACACCGGCTTATCCATCTTTACCTTTACACTTTTTTTTTAATGAAGGGTTAGTCGCCACTATATCGCCTAAGTAACATAGAACTATATCACAATATCAATGACAATAAATTTAACAATAGCTTACATTAATTTTGTACAATTCTTTAGCATCTTTCGAAATAGGGTCAGACAATAAGGAATTTTACAAACCAGTGTAGAACGAACCAGAAGCATTAAGCCGAAATCTAATACCTTCGCTTCGAACACATACTGCCAGGATGTGGTGCACATCATCGATGAGCCCGCAACTCTGGCAGAATGGTGATGGTACTTTACGCATCAGGTAGGCGAACTTTTTACATGGGATGTGTCCTGAGCGTAATCTTATTCCTGCGACTGCTACTCGAGGGCGAATCGTACTGTCATCTATCCATGGTGACCTTAAGTGATGCTTAAGTGAGCTGAATCCTTGTGTACCATATTCCTTTTGTTTTAGAAAGCTCATCAAAGTATTCCTTTCAATGTGAGTAACAGCTATTTTAAAATACTGAGCATACATCCAAGTAAGTTGGTAAAATATTAATTAGAGCACCTTCGAAGGATCCTTCTCTAGCTAAAAGATCAGCTCTTTCATTCCCAGTTATACCTATATGAGAAGGGATCCATTGTAAAACAATTACTTTATTTTTTGCTTCGAAATTTCCTAATTGCTTCAAAAATATTGTAGGTTATCGGTATTCTTCGATAAGTCGAGGTATATCGAGCTACGTGTTGAAGCGTTTTGAGTCGTATAAAATAACAATTTTAATGGACTCAGTTAATTACGCAAATGGTAAGGCTCTGCAATTGCTATCAATTCAGTGTGCATAATTGATTTTTTTTCATCAATATGAAATTTCATTAAAGTTTTAGAATTTGACTCAAAAAATGCAACTCCTAACTAATTACCAGTTTTAGATTCGTCAGTATATATTTTAACAAAATTTTGATAATATTTATTTATATCTTGAAGACAAATATCTTTTATTTTAACAATATCATATTGACGCTTTGGCTTCAAAATACCATCTACATTTAGTTTAATTATATTGTGCAAATCGATGTTATCGACCCAGGTGTGTAAAGTGAACATCTCATGTTTTATACTTGTTTGAATTGGAGTATTTTTATATTGAGAAAGAATAGAAGCTAATAATGTTTTGTTTGTATGTTACGCCAATAGAGTGAATGGAAAGAGGCGGACAGTTCATCTAATACATTAGTTAGTTCATTTTTTTCGAATGACTAAAATTTTAATAGATTTTTTTCCAGCTAAATATTGTCTCCTCAGATGTAACGGACATATGCTTAATACGCTTTCCATAACATGGATTGGAGTACTTTTAATGAAACCCTCGATAATTCTCATGGTTGTTAAACTTTAATGACGACGCGACATAAGTACGAGAGAAAAGTAGACAAATAAATGGACTTAAATTCATTCAGGCAATTATATTAGTCACTGTTTTTTTACATTAATTTCGCGGTGTCGCGGGTACAGCTAGTATTAAACAAAGCAATTTATTCGTATTTCAACTTTATCGCTCAATTTTGTTTACCGTTTTAAATCCAACTGTATTCATCAAGTCAATAAAAAAGCAGATACAAAAACAGCTCGCGCGTACTCACTAATTCTATGAATAAAATCTATGAATATTTCACAAAGTATAAAAATTGATATATATTTATATATAACGAAATAATAAATTAAATTTACAGATGAAACAAACAGAATAATAATGATTTATATATACAAGGTTGGTGACATAATGGCATAACAAGATTTGCGGTGAAATGTAGTAACCATAAACATCGTACAACGCAAATCGTTAGAAAATATCTCATCTCTCGTCTGTGTGTTTGTCTAGTTCGAATATTCTACAGTAATTTTTCTAAACAAATCAGAAATATTATTGAATTAGCTTTTGCCCGCGACTTCGTCCGCGTGGTAATTACTTTGGGATAACTTTAACACGAGGTCTCAAATGGAAAAAACACCCCGACTTTGAAATAATCTTCATTGGTTCTCCGCTCCTATTGGTCTTAACGTGATGATATATAGCCTTCCACGATAAATGACTTATCTAACATAACTAACATTTTTTTTCAAATCGGACCAGTAAGCAGTACGTGAGATTAGCGCGTTCAACAACAAAAAAAAAAACAAACATATCCTACAGCTTTATAATATATGTATAGATTACCTAAACTCATAATGGTATTCGGTTGGCACACACGCACGAATAAAACTGCGTATACTAGCTTATAGTGTCACATAAACGCGCGATAATATTTTGACGTCTCAACGAGCACAATGCTCGGGTCATATAAAAGTCACTCGGAATATTTGTTGACTTAACTGAATTTTCTAATTATTCTATTATTGCCATATAGGCTAGGTTTCGTATGTCGTATTTATAAATAACTAGCTGTTCATCCCGACTTCGTACGGGTTTACTAACAATGGAACTATAGGTTAAAAATGGGAATTTTCTATTATTAACGCCCCCGCAACCCCTCTTGTGGGTGGAATTTCGTAAAATCCGTTCTTAGCTGACCTCTACTCGGCGAAAGGAATATTCCTACCATATTTCAAGTCGCTACGCCTTATGGTTCCAGATATATCGTGATGAGTCAATATATAGGTGGGAATCTCTTATATATATATAGATAATAATTTGAATATGAATCACTAAATCTAAATATATAAAAATCCAGTCATGATGTTTGTCCACGGTGAACTAGGAAACTATCCAACCGATCTTTATGAAAGTTGTATGTATAATTTAGTCCAACTTGAGAGATAGGATACTTTATGGCGCTTTAATTTAGTTCGTCGAAAGAAAACTGTAGGACCGACTGATATAGATGTCTGTAGGAGGTGCCACGTTTTAATTTTGAATTTCTTTTATCAATAACTGAGCCAGAGCAACGCTTGTCCGGGTCAGCTAGTAGTCATATATTTCAAGAATATTTAATATTGTGTCTTTACGAAAACTGGCATCCAGATCGTCGGCATTAGTAATCGAAGAACGGTAGCCATGTAAGTATTTGATACTTAAGCTGACAGGCTGCTCCGTTTAAAATGTGAGCTCTTACTATCAGAATATAGGTATCTTGAGTTTAAAATAATGATGCCACTGTATTTTTTTTTCAACCAATTTTCTAGATTATTCCTGTCATTCTCGAGTAAGTAATAATTTCACAAGTACCTTGTGACAATTTCAATGTCAATACTCTAACGAGATAATGGCCCCTTTGTTAGAACGTTCCAGGGAGTATTTGTGGCTTCTCAGAATTCATGCTCCGTGGTATTATTCCCCATCCACTTCACTTGCGCATAATAACCGTACTATATTACGTAAAATGGTACCAATATTACAAAACGTAAAGTCAAATAACACAAGATTATAAATAAAATATAAACCCAATGTACATGACAGAATAAAATCCCGCCAAAACTTCAGTCACTGTTATTATCCTCAAAATTCATGTTAAAAAAGAAAGGGTAATAAATAATCCTACTTTCAGAGAAAACATTTTTCTTTTTATTAAAAATTGCGTGGATGACTTTAAAAATCATATGAAACACAATTTAGGAACTAAAATATATAGTTCCTTAATAAAAGAATACATAGTCTCAATCAAAATAGTGCTGTCGATGTGAAGGCAAAATACATTTTACTAATTTAGATTATTTCGCATATTTCGATATTACATTCTTTTGTTCTATCATTATTTAATGTAACTTAGATTCATGAAAAATATATCAATCATCATCACCCAAAAGAGCCAAATAAAAACAATACAAAAATAAAGTTTATTCAAAGAGTATTTTTTAAACTTAACCTTTGCTTTAGTAGAGACGTAATTATGGAAGTAATTAGGATTAAAAGTACACTCAAGCTTGCCTTTACTAAATATGTATTTTTTGTAAGCGACTAGCCGTCCTATTGTTGCTTAAAAATGTACCTGTTTTCTTTAGGCTTACATTTCCTAAAGAACTCTCCTCTCTTACAAGGCAAGTTAATAAATAATATTCCGTGTCTGCGTTAAATTTTTTTGAAGAGTCATAGTGAAGGAGGTAGAATAAACTAAGCATAATCACAAAACTGTACAAGAACTAATAATGGTATTAGATTCGAATCTTGAGTTTATTAGTATTAAAAATTAATACGTTAATTTTTCACTTCTAAAATTAATTTATTTTGAGACTGACTAAAAGCTCCAAATAAAAGCGAAAGCCATTTAAATTATCGTATTTCACTTCAAATATTATATTGAAATATTTTCTAATGACGATCTTCAAAGAACATATCACCGATTAAATGCAAAATCGCCACAAATAGAAAAAAAAAATCAAAACTGTTTTTATTTGAAAAACGCACTGTTAATCGGTTATATCTTACATATTTAAAAGATACTCCCATTGGTTTTACATTTTAATGTAATAAAAATGATATTAGTTCCCTTTTGCATTTTCGTGTTTACACGGTCCAAGTATAATATAAAATAATATTAAAAACTGTAATGAAAGTACGTTTCTAACCATATATACATGACTAAAACTATAATAATGTAAGATAACAGCAACAGACATATAATTAAGTCGTTACATTCTAAAATCAGCTAAATCCAATTTTAGCCATTCCTAGTACTTCACATTATTTTTCAAGAATTTCAAATTTTGTACATATAAAATATAAAGATCACAAAAGAAAATTAAAAACCTTATGAACGGCAAACTTGAACTTCGTTCTCGATGTACAAAAACTGGTAATCTTAAATAAGTTAAACACGTTATATGAAAGATTAAAATTTGATTTTGCTAATTTAGAAATTATACACAATTGTCAAAATTTTAAATGACGTCTCTGCAAAAAAAAATGTAATTTTCGGTTTGTGAGTCTCCTGTATTTAATTGGCAATATAAACAACCCATTCGGTAAGTCTAAAACACAACATACAATGTAAATAAACAAGACACACCAGCGTTTTCATTCGTATCGTCATCTTGGCTCTCCTCACCGGGTGACACGCTCGCCAAATTCCAATATTCCCAACAATCCCAATCACATTTCCGACAAAACTAAACGGTACTCGTATATTATAATAACCATGTACACATTACGTAAAACACTGAACACAACACACACAGAATTTTTTTAAGGTTATGAGATAAAAAAAAATCGGGAAACTGTTATTCTCTAGTCAAATGATCAGCGTCTCGGTCGCCGTTCGTCTCAAAACTAACGCGAGACCATTTGCCGAGTGGCCGCGGTCAGACGTACGACGCTACTCATTATTTAATGACCAGATAAAAGATTAATCTATCTATCGGAACGTCCTCGGCCAATATGACATTTAAATTACTTATTGTTATCAACGAACAAGCTCACAAGACAGTTACGTTACTTTCAAGAATTTTATGGAGTTTACTTCTTAACATATTCCGTGCCAAACCGTTTTTGCCTGATATATCCTTCAGACCATTTGATATGTTGACCAAAAATACATGTATTATCATACAATATTACATTACAACATAGATTCCCATACTTTTTTTCTCATAGACCACTTTCAAAATTTAACTGGTTCCGGTGGTCCCCCTGCAGCTACATTTCTACCATATCTCCAAAACTCTACAAAAAATGTGAAAATTAGATGTAACTATGGTAAATTGCAAGTCTCGACACGTTGTACTGAATATGGAATATGCAAATTTTTACAAGTAACAGTCGTTGAGCTTCTTAAAGTATTATCTGCCTACATTGATAGGTGAAGTCAAGCCAACATTTTAGTTCTTCACTATCGAAAGCAGATAAATTTTCGTGGACACCCATTTTTTTGTCACACCAACGTAGACTTCCCGTCGAGTTTCCTGTGGACTTTTTTTGCGAACTGACTACGCTATTGACCTAGCAAGGTCTTCACAGCTTTACCGGACTACAAACCCCCTGGACCACTTTGGGAACTAAGGCAACATGATCCATAGCATGACAAGTATTTCTTTCGTTTTCTGTAGTTATCAAATCGTTTACCACCAGTGGTAAATATGGCTAAAGATTAAGTTTAACTTGTACCACCGGTGGTACACGTGGCCTAAAGATCAAGTTTACCACCCCTTGTACCACCTGTAGTACACTTGGAACGGAACGTGTTAAAAATAAATTATTCATATGTATCCCGAGGTTCAGAAATTAGGTGGGGAGTGAAATCAAGTGTTAAGAAAAAGGGAATACGTTATGTCGGCCCACCGAACAACACATTCGTGCATTTTATATAAACCACTCGTATATGCACGTATAGTCAATACAGTAGAGACTCACTAATGCGGCACTATTGAGACCCAGGGTGTGTCGGATTATTGGATAGTGTAGAAAACATAATATTTATTTGTGTGGCATACTTTACAATTGAACAATTAGTCCCAAAATATTCATAATCTTAATATATAAATATCCAGTGTAAATGATGTTTGTCTACGATGAGCTCCGAAACTACTCAACCGATCTTCATGAAACGTTGGCATTTATGTATAATGTGGTCCAACTTGAGAGATAGGATAATTTATATCACGATTAATGGCCTCAATATGTTTTAATTACGAATTAAATGATTGCCATTGGTTGTTTATTGTTATTAATTGTAAGTTTCATTAGTCTCGAACAGATGGTGCTTTAACTTAGTTTGACAGAAAACAGTAGAAACGACTTTTATAAATATCTCACAGATGGCGCCACGTTTAATTTTGAAAATAGTTTATCATAATTTTAATTCAACATGTAATTAACTGAGTCACAGCAACGCGTGGCCCCGTCAGCTAGTATCTTATATATATTCTTGTGTTGCCGTTTATTTGAAATTGTTAGCTACAAAACATATTACAAACTTGAAAAGGGAAAGTAAATATTGTAATAATCGTTGAGGTTATACTGATAAAGACTAAACTTACGGTTATATTCAGAGCGGCCAAAAAGATTGACGAGTACTATAATTATTATTCTACAACAGAATCGATACCTCCACGAACTATACAAGAAGTGATGTAACACATGAATAATAACCCCAGGTCAAAGGTTATCTTAACTTGACAATAATAGTTATATCGAGGTTGTAGTTTAAATTCATTATTATTACATAATACCCTATCCAGACGTCATGAATATCTGTGTTCAGGAACTAGTTTAACACTAGTCGGTGCCCGCGACATCATTCTCGGAGAAATAATTGAATGTCATCACAACATACCTCTATAACCCTTGTAGAGACTTTGATTTCCAACTTTTCAATCTTATCATTACTACTTGCCTTCTTTAAAAAGCGTAATTATATGTAGCATACACCATGGTCTGGAACATCCTCTATCTGCCGGTAAAACTTTCATCAAAATCCGTTTAGTAATTTCAGAGATAAGCCCGAACAAAGGGCTGACATTTCAATTTTATTTATATGTGTATATAGACCAAGAGCCGCCCGTGACTCCGTCTATGTTTGTATCTTTATAAATGAAAATGTTTTGTAAAATTACGACTTTAATACTTTTAGTGCCCTACGTCCGACCTTTACTATAGAGGCAAGCTCCAGTGCGGCGGTTAGTCAGTTCGAAAAAAGAAAATAAAGAAAACATTAAGAGATACTTTCTTGTCGCATCAGTTAAAGTAAGAATAATAGGGTTGTCACCTTCTATTTAAACAAATAAACATATTGATTTTCAACGGTAGGAAAACAATAAAACATTGTATCAAAATAAACTATTTCATACCATATCAGTGGATTAAGTCGACTAAGTAGAACTCGTCTTAAATTCCGGTCAACGTTTTTTGGATTATTTACGTAAAATGAATCATAGAAAGATAAAGTATCTTCGCTTATTCTATTGTTCACACAAAGTACAGCGTTGACAACGAGATAACTTATAGTAAAATAAAATACGAGTGATAACCCTAGTAAGCAACTGGACAATTTTCCGTATAGCAAAATACATAATTATGAATATAATTAAAGGATTTTTTTTCCGGGATCTTAGTCTGTCATGTAGTGTCACACCGTCATATTTTATTCATGATCCTGTATTATTCGACTCTATATTTTGTAATATTGGTGGTATTTTACGTAATACAGTTCGATTATTGCGCACAAGTGAACTAGATGGAACATAATACCATGGAGTATGAATTCTGAGACGCCACAAAAACTCCCTGGAAAGTTCTAACATCAGACCACCATCTTGTTAGAACATTAAAATTATCACAAGAAACTTGCACTACTATTACCTTCTAATAATAATGTGGAATCTAGAAGATTGTTTGCCAAAAATAAAATAAAAGAAAAAATATAATTAACACGGCTTTAATTTTGCAATAACAATCGTTCACCATACTACATCTAAAATCTATACAGATGAATAAAATCAAAGTGTCTGTCGTTTGTCCAGTCTAATCGCGGAAACCCCGGCATGTACCAACGAAGTTTTCGGAGTTTGCGTCCATTCACTGATTTAAATTGGTCACTCTATCGACTGACTGAAAGAAAACTTCGTGAGGAAACCGGAACATGAGAAACGTTTTTTTAGTACTACTGTATGTGTGATAACATAGAACTGTAGATTTCTCAGAGTTAGGAATCATCAATACGTCATGGACTAGCATAGTGATTATACCAATTGTTTCCTTCAGGAAGAAGCCTATTGTGAAGTACATGGCATTTCAGAGTTTCAGAGGCTACACATCTTTACACTTTTAGAGGCTAAGATCTCTAAGCAGTATTAATAAAATTATAATAACAAATAAAAAAAACTGTCTGCAATCAGTCCAAATAAAACACCAAATCCATTTTTATAGAAATGAAATGGCTTAAACAGCTAGTCCTAACTAATGTAATAAATGCTAATGTGAGTCTATTTGTACGTTTATTACGGTTTCACTTCTTAACCGATCATTACGATATTTGCGTACACTTTGTCAAGGGTACAGACAGTAATAAACACAATGTACGATTCTCCCAGTAAAATGGATCATTACGTAAATATGGATCAAATCCACAATAACATGAGCAAAACTGCGGGATAAAGGTGTTGTGAAATAAATAGATAAAATATATAGTTCTAACAAACATTGTCTCGCTCGTAATAGAAACAAGTTCACTAAACTAAACTAACAGCGATACAGGTTCCTACTAGGTTCATGAGTCGGTAACCGGCACAAATTCTTTTGATAAAATTTTACGTTGCTGAGGAAGATAACAGTGCGCCAGTACATTAGCACTTAAGTCCGTGTTTATTAATAGATTTATATAGAACATAACAATTAGTTAAACGTCTCTAAGCCCGTACTAAATGAGTGGCCGTTCAAGCATAACGTAAATGGATTTTTAAATCGATCTAAATAGTGCTCTCTAGCATCGATTCATGAAATAATCGAGGTCTAAAGGATTTATTTGAACTGACATTATTTATTTGATGAACTTTTTTTTTAAAGAAAAATAATAAATTTATGTATGCTTTTATTTTTATCTAGATAGAAAAATCGAATCACGACTTATAGTGTCCGAGATCGATTCACAGGATCGATTCGATGTTTAATATCGATTGAAATTATCGATATTTCTAAGTCTAAAAATTGATTATTCGATTCAACTTCAACTTCAAACTCAGTAATTAAAGTGACCTACAATGTATTCGCGCAGCTCTATTTGAAACTCTGTTTATTGGTGTGTAACTTGTTCTTCTACAGTTATATTTGTTTTGTTTAGTTTTGAATCTGTAATTACAGTAGCTATACCTATTTAATGTGACATCTATGACGTATTATGTGTATCTGTGTTATTTGTTTGTTCTTCTAATCTTGTATTGATATGACCGTCTGAACGACCGTTTATCATCATATAGGCTCCCATCAAAAACAGCGCTGCTGTACTGCTTTACTGCACATTTTGCTAAATGGGTTTGCCAATTGTTAGACATTTCTTTACTTTTTCATTTTTCAAAAGTATCAAATTATTATTTTTTTGGCTAATTTGTTTGTGTACTTTAGTTTAATTGTATGTTTGTTCCAACAATAAAGTATTTCTTCTTTCTTCTTATTCTCTTTTCTTAGATCGCTATCCCTAATACCAAATACAATATTTACAAACTAATCATAGATCTATCGGTGAAAGGCAACACCGTTGGGAAACTAGACACGTTATAACAAAATGCCATATAATTTCCCCGAGGACACCGAGCGAGGTTAGCTATAGATTAATGCCATAGTAGAAATCTATGTTTTTGTGGTGTCTATATATCTGTAATCTGCTGCTCATGTGAACTACGAGATGATTAAAGTTTTTTCTTTTTAAATAAATTACCGGTTTTAGCGTTTGACCACTATCCGACCCGAAGTTAAATGACGATGTGGTCTAGTCGTAAGCAAGCTAAGCCTGTAGGGCGACTGGCTCTTAAGCACTGCCGGAACACGTAGAGCCCTGCTACCAAAGTGTTTTAATTGAAAAGTTGAAACGTTACGCGTTACGCGTTGCTGTGGCTCGGTCGTTACATGTTGAATTACATCATCAGAACACGTGCACCATAAAATACACTGGAGCTGAAGAAAACATTCAAAATTAAAATGTGATGGATATCTATGAGATATCTATAACAGTCCGTCCTACAATTTTCTGTCAACAAACTAATTTAAAGCGCCATGTATTTGAGACTGGTGAAACTTACAATTAATAACAATTATGAATTTTGACAATCATTTAATTTATAATAAAAAAAAAATTGAGGCCATTAATTAGAGTAGTTTCGGAGTTCGTCGTGGACAAACATCATGGCACCGGATTTTTATATATTTACATTTATTGGAAAGTCTTTTTGTAAACAATATTTATTGTCAAAAAAATGGGATCAAATTAGATAGCGGAAAGAATAAATATACTCAATTATGATAATTACATTGAATTCGAGAAAGATTAATTGCCTGTCGCTCGGAATATTTTTTAGTTTTCTTTGTCATATAATAGGAATGACTAGCGCGCAAATAACCTTGGAATTTTTGTATGGTAATATGCAAATAAAAAAGAACGTGTTTATACTATAATAGAATTAGTAATAATAACAGATGCTGTAGGAGTCTCACTGTTGGATTCTTATGTATAATCCAATCCAGCTAAAGACGTAATGACCATATCAAAGTCCGTTCAAATCTATATTGTTCCCATATATAGTGACACTATAAAGACATTCCTCTGGGTTCCTCACGATGTTCTCCTTCACCATCAGCCGATAGTATTGCCAATTTAAGCCAGTAAATATAAGCCATTTCTGAAAATCTGATTAATAAACGTCCGGGTTCGATCCTGCGGACTTCGAATCAATATCCCGCTGCTCAAACCAGTAGACCACACCTACTCATAAATATTTATATCCCGAGTACAGATGTCGTTGTACTCTCAATTACATTAATCTAACTTTAGCAATGAGGTTGAAAGAACTCATAAACTTCTAGCAGCGTAAATTCGTTAGACAACACAGTTTTACTACGCATTGTAATCTTTGCGAATAATGGGTAAATATACGATCACCACATATATGTTAAAGAACTGAGTATGGAGTAAAACACTCGATAGAAATGAAACTTTGGTATTACAGAGAAACATTTTAATAAAAAAAATACAAAAGCCAACGAACGTGACGCGGTGTTCCCAGGCGGTAACCCATCCAAGTACTGACCGCGCCCGACGTTGCTTAACTTCCTGTGGTCGGACGAGTATAGCTGTCATCAGGAATATTGTCAGATATTATATCAGAGTGTCTTTTAATGTCTTCAAATCACTTTATGCAGACTCGTGCAATGTTTTTTTTTTCAAATAAATTTAGTCTGTACTTGCTATCTCTATCGGCGTTATTACAAAAAAGTTAAATACGTATTGAAACTTGCTTTAAGAAGGTTTAGAATTAAATGCACCGTTGTCGCTGAATATTCACCATCTTGCTCTCTTGTCTCGCTCTGTTTACGCTAGGTTAGACTTGCGAAAAGGATAACGCGAACTTGCCACGGGCGAGCGCGGTGCATTTAATTCAAAACCTTTTTAAAGCAAGTATTGAATACGTATTTAACTTCTTTGTAATAGTATCGTACTGGTTTTAATAAGACTCAAAATAAATTTATATATTTGGCAGTTTCTGCTAGGAGTATACTTTACGATATAAATAATGCTGCTGATATTTGTACAAAACTATACATTGACAACATAAACGACAACGTAAAATTGAGAAGAGACTACTCACTCGAACAAACATTCTGTACATCTGTACATATAATAAGAACGTAAATCTGACGTGTCTGTACGTTTGGGACGTGTTCTTAGATTATTGTGAAAAAAAATTGTACGTGTCTAGGAATAAGCAATAAAATACATATAATTTATTTGTAGAAATGTCTGTCTATCTGTCAGTCTGTCTGTTTGTTTGGACACGCATCACTGCTAAAATTCATGACGTTCATGATAACACCTCTTTAAGTATATCATAAAGCATACCATCGAGTAACATTTAGTCTTTGTTTCATTGAAATCGGTTCGGTCTATCAAAAATTATTGTACTTTTAATGACGACGCGACCTACGTACGAGAGAAAAGTAGATAAGTAAATGGACGTAATAAATTCAGATAATTTTATTAGTCACTGTTTTGTACATCATGTTCCGCGCGGACGGAGTCGCGGACACTGCTAGTAGTATAAAAATCTCAAATTCCATTTTATCTATCACAAACGAGACTTACTCTCGTACTGTATCAAGGGGTCGTCGACATTCATCCAGACGGTTGACGTACGAGACGCGGCGTGACCTTCGTGTTTAAAGTCGACAAATCCCTAGAGAATTCATGACCATATACACCCCAGTGTTAAAACAAAATAACATTTGGCTTCTAACACTGTTAATCAATTATTCAACTATCGATGTACTAAATACAATAAAATGAAGTACAATATTATTTAACTTTTTTTTTTAAATGTTATATGGTTTATATATTGTAGTAATTTTTATTTAAAATAATTGTCTATTTATTGAAATAGGCACATGAAATAGTAGGCAACCTTTATTTTTTTCCTTTCCTTGAGATAATATTCTGTCAGCTGATTTCCGACTTTCATAAGTAACTGACAGGGGAAGTTAAAAAAAAATAAAACATTATCCGTGTTCTTCTATTTTATTTTTGGCAACCAGTCTTCTAGTAGACTATTACTGCCATTGTCAAGTGAGTATCGATATTATAAGTTTCTTGATATAATTTCAATGAACTAACAAGATGGTGGCCATCTTGTTAGAACTTTCCTGGGAGTTTTTGTGGCAAGTCAGAATCCATGCTCCGTGGTATTATTTCCGATCCACTTCACTCGTGCACAATAACCAAACTATATTAGATAAAGCACCACCAACATTACACAATATAGAGCCAAGTAACAAAAGATTATGGATAAAATATAAAGGCCACTACATGGCATTCCAAAATCCCGCCAAAAACCCCATTATTCGTGTTATTACAAAAAGCTTACATGCGTGTTAAATACTTGCTTTAAAAAAGTTTGATTACAAAAGAGTATCTTACCCTTGTTTAGAGACGGACATCATTTTTTTTTTTTTTTTTTTATTGTAGCTCGGCAAAGTGACTGTACTGTGCCTGATGGTAAGCACAGTACAATCCAAAAACAATGGCGACCACCGAAAGACATGCTATCTATCGCCGGTCGCCGCTGTCATGCCGGCCTGAAATAGCCTCTAACATTTGTCTAAGTTGACTGTTCTTATTTTATTATTGTGATTAATTGTATTTCTATTTGCCGGCGAAGTAATCGATTTGGGAGAAATAAATTAATTACACAATTTTTGAATTCACAAGTAAATCATAACTACTACTATATGACACCATTGACATTTATTAATGTATCTGAGATTATACTGTTATTCTACCTCACGCACTTTCCCGTAATATATAATTCATATAAAATTACTTATTTTAACAATTACACCATTTTGTTTTTACCGAAATGTCACAATAATGACAACCAATTTAACTTAAAATAAGTAAATTTTGTTAATGAAAATCTGAACAGAAATATAATTCACGAATTGAAATTGTTCGCAAAATATATGTATGTAATAGAACGTTTTCGAATGATGAGATTGAATTGAACGAATGCTAGTCAGAGTTGCTAGGATAAAAAACTTACACCAGATGTTTAGCTAGAGACCGCTTAGACACTCTTTTGTAATAAATCATTTTAAATATGTGTTCCACTTGGTTCAACATTTTAGGCACTGCTTAGTAAAATTCATGTTAAACCCGTGTTCATTTTATTTTTGTAATAAAACCGTTTATTGTTCAACGTCATAAGCAACCTGATTTAGCTCGGCAACCTATTTGTGATATGTCAATCCATACATTATCAAATATATATGCTTTATTATTACTAAATAACAGATGAGATTATATATTTCTTATACCGGAATTTTAGACTATAACCTTGTAATTTAGGACGGCTAGCTCGATCAATCTTATCATCTACCTGACAAATCTGCCAATCTCTCTGTCCGAATTATTAGCGTACAGGACGTATACCGAGATATATGTAGAACATGTCATATTTATTTATATTTAATAACATTTGAATTATATACAAAATCAAAAAGTCAAATAAATACTATTATTTTGTTACTTATTTCAAGACATGTCTACAACGTCTAGCTTTCTTTTGCTACAATTTAAATATTTGAATAGCAAACAAAAACTCACACTGATGTTATTTTACGGCAATAACAAATATAATTACACCTCATATAACAATTAGCAAATTAAGCCATTTATATATTAAGAAAATATTTACATTAATGTACAAACGACTGTCAATGACCTGCCACAGGAATATATAGTAACATTCAATTCGACAATATCAATCTATACATATAATAAGAACGTAAATCTTACATATCTGTACATTTTAGATTTCGTGGCACATTGATGCAAGTGTCTAGGAATAAGTAATAAAACACATTTCAATCATTTTTAGAAATGTCTGTCTGTCTATTTTGCTGTCGGTTTGTTTAAAAACTTAAGTACGATAGAAAATTAGATAGAAATGGACTTAATACATTCAGATGATTTCATTAGTCACTGTTTTTTACATTAGGTTCCACGCGAACGAAGTCGCGGGCACAGCTAATAGTTTATAGGAGAGTAATTCTTCACGAATGTATTCCCTATTGGACGTAGTTGTTCGCATAGAAGTTTGCAGTCAATACCAGTTAGCGACAGTTCCATTATGAATATGGAATTTGCCGACAAGGGAATTAACTTACCACACTACTGAACGTGTAGCTACCTACGTATAACTAACTTTATTACCCTGACTGTTAAACTTTTACGACATTAAAGTTAGTCTCGAAGAAAAATATGTTAAAATGGATTATTGCGTTTATGTATGGAATTAAAAAAGGTTTTTATTATATTAATAAACGAATCAAGACCTCTTTTATGTAAGCCGTTTTTAATTTAAACGATTCTGCACCGACAACGTAGTGGTTTAGCAATCGCTTTGCAGTTGCAGTATCACTAAGTATTTTTGGGATTGAATCAGACGCAGTATATTTATTCGAGGGATCCACAAAATATTGTGTTCTGAAGAGTCATTCAAGTCATTTGTAGGTGGTAGAGCCACGCTGAAACTATTACTGGTTTCAGCATAAATGGGTCGGCTCGCCCGGGGTAGTACCACCCGCTCACAGAAAACCGACGTGAAGTAACAGTGCTTGCATTGTTGCGTTTCGTTCGGTCAGTGAGAGCGCCGGACACCCACCTCCCCTCCCCTTCCACTTTCCCCTTCCCTTCCCTTCCTCCCCCCCTCCCTACACAGGCTGGCAACGCACTTGCGACTCCTCTGGTGTTGCAAGTGTCTATGGACGGTGGTGATCACTTACATCAGGTGACCCACCTGTTCGTTTGCCTCCTATGATATATAAAAAAAAAAGTATTAAACAAATAAAACCTTAAAATTATATTTCACAATAAATTCATCAAACAATACAACGTTGTCAACGATGTAGTTATCTGACTCGTTGCGCAATTACACAGCGCACGCGTTTTGAACTATAAAAAAGAGATCATAACCCATTATGGAAGACGTTAAGACTTATTTACGTTTGTTCTTAAAGTCACGTAATGTAACTGAGGTTGCTTAGTTTCAATTATAAGTCAAATAAAGTCGTTCCAAGCCCTACAATGGACCCAAACTATGTTTTAAACAATACTGTGTCATACAATAATGATATGCTTAGACCAGATTATATTTAGAATTAATGCTATCACCAGACATGTGTTGATAAACGCATAAGGGGTCGTCCATAAATTAGGTCGGCGTTTTTGAGGATTGTTAACCCCCGTCACCCCTCGTGAGACGTCATGAGATTTGTCTCAACCCCCTCACACCGCTAATCTTATGCGAGTTCTTTCAAATTTTTTATCGTGAGTATAAATACGTTGGATTTATTGAAAAAAAAAATAATTTGCTTTATTTTTTTACTATTATTACATTTATGATTATTATTACATTACATTTCAAAATATCAATATGAAGTAACTTTACACTTTTACTTTACTATTCATGAATTTTAATACATGTAGGAGAATTTTATCAAATTTCGATACATTTTAGTCTAGAAACATGTTTGACTTTAAATTAATCTGAATTTTTTGACATTTTCACACTATTTATTTTTTAGCTCGAGAAAAATTACGTGATATTTGCCGAAAGCCCTTCTCTTTCCCACGTGAGATTCGGTTCGACCACCACGAAGAATAACTAAAGAACAAGTTACAGTAATGTTACAGTTCACTGTTTTAAATTCCATTCTAAATTTTTTAAATTTATTTACTTCTTCCAAATTAATTATACTCACGAAATCCATAATTTACTATGAAACTTCTTTTGCCGTCAAATGGAGATCGAGTTAATTACAACAATAGAATAAGAACTGTCAACTTAGACAGGTGTTAGAGAATATTTAAAATAAAATAATGTACATCTGTAAACAAGGGTAAGACACTCTTTTGTGATCAAACTTTTTTAAAGTAAGAGTTCAACGCATATTTAACTTTTTTGTAATAACACGGGTGAAATTTTATGAGCTTCCCTCAACGGAATATCGAGCGGAAGATCTCACCTATAGTCACTAATCGTTTTTCCTGCATCGAAAATAATCGAAATCCAATAGAACTAAAGCACTGTATAATTCGGTGAGTAGACATCGGTCAGATGTAGGACATTCGTTCTATTTAATGTTGCTTTGCTTGTTGTCTTCAATAACTATTTGTGAACACGGACTAAGATTCACTACATATTATACAACAAAGTGCTCTGCTACGTCTGTCTGTCTGTTCGCGATAAACTCAAAAAGTACTCAACGGATGTTCATGCGGTTTTCCACAGTAGATAAAGTGATTTACGAGGAGGGTTTAGGTATATAATTTGTTAAGGTTTTTTTATTATAAGGGCGGGACAACGTCCGCAGATCTCGCTTCTATTTTATCTGTAATTGGTAGAAGCATATCGTCGTACTTGCAAAAACGGACGAACAATTTTTTTATATACATGCAAAAAGTTTTATATAAGAATTTTTGTACTAGTTTTAAAACATTTCTTTCTATATATATATATAATTATTCTGTCCGCGTGTGTGACTGAACTCCTCTTAAACGATTGGACAGATTTTGATGAAGTTTTTTTATGTGTGTTCAGGTGTATTCAAGAATGGTTTATATTCACAATTGGACCCGGTAGGTTGCGCTACGGTTGAATATTAGGATATTTTTTTTACCAAGGCTGGACCAAATCCGCCTGCCCCCTCTAGTTTTCACCCTAAATTGTTTATTTTAACTGTAATTTAGCATTTGTATATGTGCTTAACCAATTTTAGTCGAAGAAAATTGTACTCGGGTTCTGCGGTAGCAGTGACTATTCGCAAAACACACGACACAGTATATAAATTCAAGCGCTGTTGCGGTACATATCCGAGTTCATCTCAGTGCCTGATGAATATATAAAACTGAAATCGTTAGCAGGCCATGAGCCGCAGTGCGGCGGCGGAATCGATCGTGCGGCCTATCCCCAGATCATCCCGGAAAAACCGAACCTTTAACCTGGATAGTGAAACTGGGATTGATGGCAGATCTATTTAGTGTGGTTATTACCATAACATATAGTTCAGGAAACCCACGAAAATAGATTAATTATTACAAGAGAGTTAGACTTTGTTACAAAGATTGATAAATAAAATAAATCAATGACAAAGAATTTGATAAGACCTTTAATCATAATATTAATATTAAAAAAAGAAATTAATTAAAAAATTACCTTAAGAGAGAGAAACAAAATGCTTGGTCTAATAACTGCAAGGTCGGTTTTGTTTAGCACCAATATTGGAGCTTACTCACGTGGATTGGTGTTTTTTAACCGACTTCGAAAAAGGAGGAGGTTACTACATTCGGTTGTGTTTTTTTTTATGTATGTTAATCGATATCTCCGTCAATTATGAACCGATTTTAATGATTTTTTATTTGAATTGGTTATATTCAGAGGTGGTCCCATATAAATTTGAAGAAAATATTCAACTACTAAGGGGGTGAAATATCGTTTATTTGATTTTCACCTACTTCATCTCCACGTGCTCCCCCAAGCCGACTGGACCTCGCGGGGGAAAGAGACCACAAGCCCTCCAACATTAAAAGGTAATAAACGCCAAAAATCAGCATTATATATCGCATCCCTTAATGTCCTTACCCTTAGAAGCGAAGAAAGTCTTACAGAAGTAACATACGCGTTAAAACAAATCAAATGGGACATCGTTGGCATGATCGAAGTGAGAAGAATGGGCGAAAGTATTACTTCCCATCCAGACTACTTACTCTATCACCTAGGGGAGACGCAAGGCCGATATGGGGTAGGATTCATTATCAAGGCACATATAAAGAAGTATGTAGATGAATTCATCGGAATATGGGCGCATAGCGATTATGAATATGAAATTACCGAAGTATAAGAATCCATGGTCCATAGTACAAGTTTATTCACCTACAGAACAATCAAATTTAGAAAATATCAATGCCTTCTACCATGATCTGAATGAAGCAATTCAAAAACACGCCCATCAAAATCTTATAGTAATGGGAGACTACAATGGTCAAATTGGAGCAAGACGCCCAGGAGAAAACACAATACTAAGACCATTCTCATATAGTAACAAAACCAGAAGTAGGAATGGGGAAAAGATTATAAACTTTGCGCTAGAAAATTACTTAACGATCTTAAATACTATGTACAAGAAAAACAACAAAAACATATGGACCTGGATCTCGCCTGATGGTCAAATAAAAATGAAATCGATTTTGTTATGACCAACAGAACCAGTTATTTTACCAACCTTAGTGTCATTAAAAGATTTAATTTTAACACCAATCATAGGCTGGTCAGAGCTGAACTAAAAACAAAACAACCAAGGAAGCCTAGACCAAGACAAGACATAAGAAAAACAAAACTCAGCAAACAGCAAATAGAACAAATAACAATCGCCCTGAGACCAACTTACAGACTTTAAAGACAACACAATGGGACTAGGAACCCAAGTATAGTCGCTTAGAGAATATAATCCAAACCCAGATAAAACTCATTGCAGACTCCAAATTTAATACAAAAATAGGATTATCAACAACCACTATAAAACTACTAGAAGAAAGAAACCACCTACTTAGCACAAGAACTACGCTAAATAGAAGAAACTAACCAAGATTGGCAAATAGATCAAAGAAAGCATGAGAAAGGATAGAAAATTACATACTCAGAACGGGTGGAACTAAAAAAGCGCTCAAGGAATTGACAAATACAAAGAAATGGATAGTAAAAATAAAGGATGATCGGGGAAAATGGAATCATCGCAGAACAGATATATTAGAAACAGCTACATCATACTACAAGAAACTTTACGGAAGCAATACTACGCAAAGCGGAATCGAATTGTTAGAAACCTTGCACATTCATAATATCCTCCATACTGAAGTTAAAAATGCTATGAATACCCAAAAGAATGATAAGGCACCCGGACCCGATGCCATATGCAATGAAATTCTAAAACACAGCAGGGAGATCCTGACACCGGTGCTCACAGATATATTCAATAACATCATAAACACCGAAACCATACCCCAGGCAATGGACAGAGTCTAACACCATTCTACTCTATAAGAAAGGAGATAAATATGATATTGGAAACTATCGCCCTATCAGCCTTATGTCCAACGTATATAAATTTTTTGCTAATATCATCCTAAAACAGATTGAAAAAACCCTAGACGTACATCAACCGATCGAGCAAGCAGGATTTCGCAAAGACTATTCAGTAATCGACCACATCCACGCAGTGCGTCAAGTTTTGGAGAAATACAACGAATACCAACTAACATACTGATCGCATTTATTGATTATAGTAAAGCATTCGATTCTCTAACACACGAAAAAATATGGGAGGCACTACTACAACAAGGAATCGAACATAAATATATTTGACTGATTAAAAACGTCACAGTACAGCGAGAACACAATTAGAAAAAAAAGCGCTCCTTTCAGAGTAGAAAAAGGCGTAAGACAGGAAGATCCCCTATCTCCGAAACTATTCTCCGCAGTACTAGAATCAATCTTCAGAAGACTTCATTGGGAACATCTCGGGCTAAATGTAGATGATATATTAATGTCACATTTGAGATTCGCTGATGAGATAGTGCTATTGGCATAAACATCAGAACACCTAATTAAAATGATAAAAGAACTTGCGACAGAAAGTGAAAGAGTAGGTTTGACACTGAATCCGGAAAAAACTATAGTGATGACACCCGGAATCAAACATACCATAGAATTAGGGAACACTGAAATTGACTATACTGATGAGTACATTTATCTGGGACAGCTTATAACACAAGAAAAACCCATGCAAAAAGAAGTAGAAAGAAGAATAACAAACGGTTAGAATAGATACTGGAGCTTGAGAGAGGCTATGAAAGATAAAACGATTCATATAAATACAAAAGTAAATTGTTTAAAACCTGCGTACTACTTGTTCTTACGTACGGCTGCCAAACATGGACTTTAAATCAGGAGATATTGAACAAACTAACAACTTGCCAATATGCAATGGAAAGGAGTATGCTAAATGTCAAAAAGTCTGACAGATTAAAAAACTGCGTCATCAGAAATAAAACAAAAACTACAGATGTAACAACTAAAGTCAAAAGACTTAAAGGGAAGGAAAAAGAAAGAGAGGTAGACCGCAGAAACGTTGTGATGACGACATCCGAAAAGTGGCAGGAGTCATGTGGAACAGAGTAGCTCAGGAAAGAAACGAATGGAAAAAGTTGGAGGAGGTCTTTGCCGATTGGCATACAGATCTGGAGATGGTAACGAAGATACAAATATTAATTTAAAAAGTTTAATTAGCATAAGAGCTAAGCATTCGTTTAAGTTTAAGCTTACTGTAAATCATTCTAAGATCTGAATAAAAGGCTATTTATTATCATCTCTACGTATTTTCGTGAAATTGGAACCAATTTATTATACCCATTAGAAACCAGATATATTTAAGGACACTAAAAATGGAGAAATAAAATTTATTTTACAAAAAAAAAATAAACCGCCTTCGATGTGAAAAACTAATAAGGCACTAAAAAGCGAAAATAATTGAATTATTAAATTAACCAAATTAAATAAAAAATATTGATATTCGCGCTACCTAATCTATACTAATATATAAAGCTGAAGAGTTTGTTTGTTTGTTTGGTTGAACGCTATGATCTCAGGAACTACCAGTCCGATTGGAGAAAATCCTTCGGTTTTAGATAGCTCATTTATCGAGGAAGGCTTTAGGCTATATATCATCACGCTAAGAGTAATAGAAGCAGAGCACCAATGAAAAACGTTTCAAAATCGGGCACTTGTATCCTTTTGAGAGATTTCGTTAGCATTAGTGGTATATACGTTGCCATGGTAACGTGGTAAGTTTCTGTCGCAAACATTTTCAAAGTTTATTTTGTTTTCCTATTCAAAAAGTTTATACTACTTTTATTTCCAATTTTTTATTTGTTCTCTATTACGTATTATAAAAATAAAGTTTGTGTATGTACAATTAAAATAACAACTTTTTGATGAATGGATATGGCTAAATTGTGATATGACCAAAAAAAATTTTTTTTATACTTTGTCTATATTTTTAGAATATTATATTTTATCTGTTTGTTTGTTTGTTCCGGGTAATCTCCAAAACGGCTGGACCTATTTTAACGGGAATTTTACTTTTTACTGCCAGATAGCCGAAATTATAGCGGTTGACGTATTCTATTTTATTTGTCCGCGGCTTCGTCCGCATTGCTATTTCCAAAATGGTTGGACCAATTTTCACGAGATATTCACTGGTAGATTGCAGACCTCATAAAAAGTAATTTAGATTTTTTTCAGCCGCAGTGGAATATCCGAAATGCTTGAATTAATTTTCACGAGACTTTCACTGTCAGACAACTAATTAATAAGCTATTTTATTTTAAGGTAGTGGGCTTGGTAGACGTTGTCCCGCCCTGATAATAAAAAGAAAACCTTGACAAATTATAGCCAAACCTTCCCCGTGAACCGTTGTACCTATTGGTGAAAACAGCATGAAAATCCGTTCTGTAGTTTTTGACTTTATCGCGAACAGATAAACAGACAGATCAGAGGTCTTTGTTTTACACTATGTAGTGATGAACTGTTACGTATGCATTCTTTCGTGTGAAATTGATCAAAAATAATTTGTTTAATGTAAACAAGCGCGTGAGACGTGCGCTGTACTGGACTCCAAGAATAAATGTATGTAATTTGAATTATATTATCATTTTGGTCAATTTGGCGGCAATTTTGTTTTATTTACCGCGTTTGCATCTAAATAACTCAGTGATTATAGCAACGTATAAGAATAACACAATTATATTGACAATATGGACATGTTATATCTATATAATAAACAATTTAACATAAATTCTTCGATAATGTATAGTTTAAAATTTTCATTACTTTCTTATATAGTGTTAGTGAGCACCGAGGGTGGTATATAGTGGCTAAAGTTCCAGGTTTGTTGCTGATGATAAACCCTTCCCATTCGATATACTATTCGTATTCACATATCTAATGTACACGTAACATAATACAGTAGATGGCATGCGTGTCGTAGTTACAAATGTTTTTGAAAAAGCATTTCTGTAATGTACACACCTACTTACAATTTTACATTTCTTTAATTCATTTTATAAAAAACGCGTGCGGAGCCGCGGGGGACAGCTAGTATGTAATATATTTGAAGTCGATGCCAACCAATAACGGGTATTGTGCGTGGATGTGCGTGGTTGGCAAGCCTTGGCTAAACATTCGTACCACAGGTTTAAAATCGGTAATTTTGTTCAAAATTTGATGTTATTTGTTAGTTTAAAGCTTAAAATATAACTTATTCAACATGTATTTAGCGAAAGTAAGATACTCCGGCCGTTAAATTGCTTTTTCGGGTATTATTTTTGCATCTTTTGAATACACTGCGGCATTGTGAAACGTGCTTACATTGGATGTGTTTCAAACAAACTAAACTACGAATATATCGGTGCTCGTTTCAAAACCGTTACAATTACTCCAAGACAATGTATTGTGTAATCTATCTAATTATGAGAAATGAGTCGTTACATTTCAAAATGTGCTAAATCCAATTTTAGTCGTTCATATAACATGTTTAATTTTTTAAGTGAAAACTTCTTTAGGCGCGTTGAGCGGTATTTTTTTGGCAGGAGATACGTTTATAATTTCGCATCATGACATGCTAGTAAGCATGGCCGACCGTATTGCGCTTGTGCGGCTTGCGTCAGACTAGCGACACGTAATATAGCGGCGTGTGTACATCTAATATTGATATTTTGTATAGAGATTGTGTAGCCCGTCATATGTTTTATGAATTATTGAAGTGTGTAAAAAAGTATATAGTAATTATTCCGATAACATACCATATACAAATAATAATGTAAATTAAATAATCCACACTATAATTAATTTAAAAATTCAAAAGAGGACACAGTAATTTCATTGTTTTTAGTTTTCACTTGTTTCGGTAGTCTGTAGTAGCTTTGACTATTTTTGTTAACATTTTTAGTTTATATACACTGAAAACGAAGTTAAATTTTGATCTAAGGTTTTTAGTTTTTTTATGATGTTCATATTTTACATGTACGAAACTTGAAAATTTTGAAAAATAACGTAAAATATTAGGAACGATTAAAATTGGATTTAGTTTATTTTGAAATGTAACGACTCAAATATACAAATACAGACTGAGTCGCGAACAATGTCTAGTGGTAAAATAAATCTTCTAAACAAAAATGTATTGTTCAGAACGACACCATTTGAACCGTGTAACCCTATCTCACATGCGTGCCCTACCGCAAACATTGAATTAAGATTTACAAGAAATGATAACGTGTTTCATTCTCGGAAACGAATTCAACAATAATTACTTATGATAAACATTAATTAGTACGTGCTTTTTTATTATCACCTGCTCATTCGTGACGGCTATTCTAGGAAATTAATCAATTTAAACTAGATGTAATATTAGCGTAGATCTTTAGAATGCATCCACATTACGACCGCAAACTAGCTGGAAGAAATATTGATATTTCGCTATACATATTACTCCTAAATTCAGTATTACTTACAGATGTCTCCGTGGACTAAATTCCTCTAATGAATCATAATTATATACTAGGGTGGGTCAAAAAAATCAAGTATTTTTTTTTTTGGATCCGACACACGAAAACTTGTTTCTAGCTACTTCTAGAAAGTGCTTACTAATTCTGAGCTCTTAATATTAACGGGAAGATTATGCTCATCATAGTTTTCCATTTTTAGTTTAGTCTCATATGAAAATGGTCATATCTTATCACCAATTGATCATTAAACTAGTTGCATCGTCAATATTTATAGGAAATTGAACGCTCTACAAAAATGGTCTCATACTTTTTTCATTAATCGAATCATTTAAAAGATATTCAAGGTCAAAGATTGAAGTATTTTAAGGAAATAAACTTTTTGTTTTGAATTTTGTAACTTTCTAAAAAATAATGATTGTCAAATGTGTTTCAATTATTTCTTTAGGAAATTTAACGCTCTACAAAAAAGGTCTCTTGTGGTTAATCGATTACTCAAACCATTTCGAAGATATTCGCAGTAGAATCCCAATGCCTGATGATTTTAATAGTTTTTAAATAAATATTTTCAATTTATTTTCAATTTATCCATTTAATTTATGAATATATATGTGGGAAAATGTAGAACTCTAGATTTCTCAAAATTTGAAATCGTTAATACGTCATGGGCTTGCGTGATGATTATGTGCATACCTTCCTTCGGGAATAGGCCTATGACCCTGCAGTAAATCTCTTACAGACTAACGTGATAATATAAAGACTTAATACATATAATAAGAATGTAAATCTAACGTATAATCAGAAGTAAACTACAGTATAATAAAATGTCCGTAGACATTTAAAAATTACATGTAATGACGTCACACGTGAACAAAAACGCAGATGATGCGATGGTTCATGACCATTATCCAAGTTTAACTAACACAACGATTTTGTTTACTCGTTTAGAGCCAAAACTGAAGGTGAGATTTCCCAAATATCATTGGAAAATACCCAAAAATTCCGAAAGAATAACTGTCACAGATTTAATGAACTTGGCATATAATGAAGGACGCGCGGATACGACATAAATTAATTGCTAGTCCTAGTCACACTAATGCAATTTCACCATAGATTAATACAGATCGATATCTACTAATCTATACCAATATTATAAACTGAAGAGTTCGTTTGCTTGAACGCGCTAATCTCAGGAAATAATGGGCAGATTTGGAAAATTCTTTCAGTGTTAGATAGCTCATTCACCGAGGAAGGCTATTGGCTATATATCACCACTCTAAGACCAATAGGTTCGGACCACCAATGAAGAATGTTTCAAAATCGTTTTATTTTCCTTGTGAGAGCTTCCGCTGTGTGTTAGCACTAGCCCAAAGTAATTATTTCACGCGGGAGGAATTGTTTCCGACGTTAGCATTGTCATAAGATTTGCAGAAAAAAAACGTAACTTCGATAAAATATTATCGATATATCAATATCGATATTGCTTCTTTGCCGATTATAGACTAAAGAATTACTACACTATCTAAACCGCACTAGCGTTATATTGCAGTTTGTAAAATCGCGGCATCAAGATTGTTTCTTGATTGATAACCTTTTGACACATTTGCGAATAAATTCTGTGCGTAGTCTGGTGAAGCTGTAAAGGCCTGTCAAGACAATAGTGTACTGAGTTCGAAAAAAAAAAGAATAAATTGTCTTGCTCTGAAAAAGTGTTTTATTTTATACGGGAGATATTGTCAAATGAAAAGAGGCACACACCTATCGTTACCACATCGCGTCGGTGCCAATCGAATGTCATTTTTCGAAGGTTGGAGCGACACTCGCAGTACTGGAATAGGTTGACCCAAATTATTGGTTTTACATTTTATATAGAACATATACTGTAATATTAATTTTTAAATGTAATTTCATTATGATTTGCCTTTTTTTAAATGTCCATATTATGAAGTTAACTCACTTATTAATGTTTATTATCTTAGAAATAATTATCGATAGACATTAGGGTAATTTAAAATGTTCATCTCTAGTTATACTACAGATAGTCTTTCTGAACGTGTACGTCAAGTGATTGTTTGGAGTTAAAGCTGGTATTTCAAGTTTTATTACGCAACTAAGGCGAATCTAGTAAAACATTGAATACATTCATTATAAAACGAAGATACATTTTCACTCATGTAAACAGAAATGACGCAAATACTTCATTTCGTCTGCGTCATACTAATCTGTAGACGGTTATAAGGTATAAATAAAATTGTGAATATAATGTTGGGGTTTGGGAATAACTCTGGAGCGCTCGTCAAATAGGCATGTACAATTGATGCCCGGACAAAACGACAAAATACCGTATCTTAATATATCTTTCAAATAAAGCTATACTTAAGAGCCTCCAGATGAAGCGATTTACGCGCGAGTCGACTCGCGCGCTTCAAATTATATTGCGTCCAGATACCGCGGTTTACGCGCATTTCTACCCTAGCAAACGTCGCATACGTCGTACGGATAAACGACTGACGACTATGTCGACTCGCCACTGACTCGCGCATAGTACTGGACACAGCAATGGGGCCTGATTATCTCGAGGCGCGCAGCGCTCGCGCGTTCGACGCGCGAGTCTAGAGTCTCGCTCGTTGCACGCGTTTTACGCGCGAGTTAGGAAGCGCGCCGCACCATCCCAACGGGATATATGTAGCTCTAGTATCTCGAGTACGCGCGAGTGTCTACGCGCGAGTCGACTCGCGCGTAAAACGCCTCATCTGGACAGGCTCTAAAGCACATATCGCACCTTTTATTAACAAAAAAAATTAAGCCGTCACGGGACGCCTGCCAGATGTGAAACATCGAAATTGTTTTGTATAACTTATATGCCTAAAAGAACACATTACGACAGGAATCAGCTATGGCACAATGAAAAGATAAACCATTACAAATTGGTTCCATAAAATAATTACCGTTTATTTATTTTATACATAATTATGTATTAATTTTTATTAAATACAAAAATTCAGCTAGGCGCAGGCGCGTCGTTTTTGGCGGCGTATTTATCAAAGGGAGCTAGGACGTCGCCGCGTGCAGCGTAATACTAGTAGAACGAGTGGCCGACAAAACAATTTGAATCATATGTTTATACAGGTAGAGTTGCAAATGTTTGTGTTTTGCGTCGCCATGGGTCGTCAAGACAACAGTCAGGTTTACCCGCGCCTATAGATAATTCACGTCAAAAAAAGTAATAAAAAAATTCTATTTTGTGAGAAAATGCGTTTAAAGACCATGTTTACAGGTTTAACTTAAATTTATCTTAAAAATAAATTAAGTGCTTTAAGTCAATTCTAAAAGTAGTGATAAGTCATCATTTGTAACATAAAGATGTTTAAATAAGCATTAAAAAAAGTTCACAGTTAATTCACTATAGTATAAAATATGTTGTAAAATAATTTGAATACAAACGGAGTAACAGCATTATTCACTACGGTAATTAGTATAAAACTGAATTAAGTGACTATCTCACGAATTTTTTAAACATTTTTTTAAATAAAATGACATAAACTCAAGTAATGCAGTCTTCTAAATAAATTAAAGCAAATGAGACAATAACTTTTTTAGTAAAACATGGACTTATTTCATATTACTTCACTTTATTAACTATCTTGGGAGACTAAAGTTTTTCACATGTTTAAATCAGAAATAGAACAACGAAGTCATCTATTTTCGTAAGCTGTTGAATTGGATGTATTCTTCTCGCAATACTAAATTACTTTCTAGTGAAAACTAAAAACGAAAATTTTGAGTTCAATCTTTTCTTTATTAAAGGAGCAATATCTAGAAAGTATTATAATATAACTAATGGACACGGAGACATTGTGCCTGGATAATAAAAAAAACCCTATAATGAGACCGAAGCGCCACCTACCAGGTCCCATTGTGAGTCTAAACCATTCCAAAATCCACTGGAACACACAAAAAATTCCATCAAAATCGGTCCAAGAGCTTAGGAGTTCAGTCACATACACAAAAAAAATGTATTTTTGTATATCCTGATTGAAGTCTTAAACAGCTTGACTAATTGTAATGAAATTTTAGTATAGAAGTAACAATACCAAAAAAGGGGCGAATCATAACTGTGTTTACAGTATGATGTAAAACTTTTGGAAAAATCAAATGAACATACTATGATTATGAGGTTGCAACATTTTTGAATTAAATTTTCCCACTATTTAGTGGGACTTGGTTTGAGAAATTATGTTCTAGACAAAATTACTTAAAAACTTATATCACTTACTACCTACTTTTCAGTATAAAATCCTAGTTCACATGTATCATACAATTCACTAACATTTCATTTTCATTTTATCTCAGTTACAAATCTTTGTACCTGACAAGAGATATAACTTTTTAATAATTAATCTAGCTACATTCTTGGATAATTTATTCTAGACTAGCCGTGCACGTCCACATGGAATCTAATATAAATGAACTGTGACTAATAAAATCATCTGAATATATTAAGTCCATTTACTTATCTACCTTTCTTTCGTACTTAGTGACTGACATACGTTATTAAAATTACAATAACTTTTAATAGGGTGAACCGATTTTAATGAAACCAAGACTTGAAAGTTACTTGAGTACATGGTTTATGACTTTCTTGGTCAGGCTTTATCGTGCACCCACTTTAGCAGTGCTGCATGTTCAAAGAAACAGACAGACAGATATTTCTAAAAATAATCTAAAAATGTATTTTATTATAAGACATAATAAAATACATGTTCAATAATATTTTTCACAAAAATCTAAAACCACAGACATGTTACATTTACATTCTTACTATATGAACAGATTATTAATATTATATGTATATATTTTTAAGAAATGTTGTTATAGTATAATAATCCCTATAAATACAATACACACAATGGGTAAAATCTTAGGTTTCTGTCATATTTTTTGTTTGTAAAGGTCATTGATAACAAGAAACACGTTGATAGAAAATATGGCTTTGTGTTGTTATAGAATGCATTTAACTAGGCTAATTAAGTTAGATTTGAAGAATATACTATAAAAAAGACAACGTATTTAAAATACAATTGTAAGTACTTACCAAATTACTTTATAAACTGGTCGATGCTAGAAAACAGCTCGGACCATCGCAATACGAGAGGTAATTCACAAAACACTAAACAACGATGATCGAAAACAGGTATTAAATAAAAAACAAAAGCTAGCTTATGTTACAGGCACTTGAATTCGATTTATGATTGCTTAATTAAGACACCGTTAGATAATTGTCACTTAGTTCTAAACCAGACTTATTGATTGAGATGTAATCTCTTGTACGCTCAATTATATAAAACTAGAAAACTTGGTACTTTTAATGCAAAATCTACTACAAATTACAAAGCAACATACGGTGCGACAACAACTACGAATACTGCAAGTGAACGAAATGAACGAATCATAGAACTAAAACGGACATAAAACATATGTTGAAAAATAGTGACGCATTTCATAACAAAATGCAGACCACAGATTACATCATTTACTATTTCAAATCAATTTTAGCTTGAATTTAATTTTAATTTTATGGCTATAGATTATTTGTGTTACTTTTACTACATCAATAAAATACAAGGATTTGTTTTTTATGTGATGTTTAATAAAAATCCTCCAATACTTTATTTCATTACTTACTAGAATCATAAAACACTATATCTAATTGAGCAGTGTCTAATGAACAAAAGTATAATCGGTCGAATTAATACTCTGTAAGCACTGTGACTATTTATCCGAGCAGAGCTTCGTCCTACAATAACTTCGACATAGCAACGAATGTTCTATATATATTTTTATTTTTTTCTCGAACTGACTACGCTATTGACCTAGCAAGGTCTTAACAGCTTCACCGGACCAAACCGGACGATTAATATTAATTACAAAAATAAAAACCATTACAAGTGTAATAATTTTATATGTTTATTCACTATTTATAAGATTACATACAATTATAAAAGATCTTTTTCGTTTGTCTGGTATGTAGTGGCTTTTATATTTAATCATAATCTTGTGTTATTTGACTGTATATTTTGTAATGTTGGTGACTTTTTACGTAATATAGTTCGGTTATAATTGTACATAAATGAAGTGGTTGAAAAATAGCACCACGGAGCATGAATTCCGAAATGCCACAAAAATTCCCTAGAAAGTTGTAACAAGGGGGAAACAATCTTATTGGAAATTGAAGTTTTCGCAAGATATTATTCGACAATGACGGTAGTAATCTGGAAGATTGGTTGCCAAAAACAAAATAAAAAGACTTTCCGAACAGGTTTATTGGATCTGTGTTTAATGCTCCAATAGATTGGGATATTTTAGTTTAGTATAGTTAATTTAGAAGGCAATTTAGCTGGATGGGAATTATATAGGGGCTTTATATTTTCTGGGACTTTTTTATTGGTAAGTAGTAGATGATACAATTCAATAAATTTCTCGACATTTTTGGGGCGTGTTCATATAATATATATATGATAAATTAAAACACTGACTTTGCAACCGAGACTTTTAATAATGGACTCGTCTGTCGAGGAAAAATATATAACCGTCGGTGGCATCGAATATGTCATCTTTTCAAAAAGGCCAGTGTGCATAGATACTTTTTAATGGCCAGCACGCTACAACATCAATTCAAAAATTAATTATTGTGAAAAAAAAATAATATAGAAATTGTACACGTAAATATTTAAAAAATAATAAATGGATTTATTTAAATATTTTTAGTAGTATTTTATTTATTAAAAAAACTATACGTTTATAGACGTCCGCGTGTTTCAACTTCCTCGTCTAATTTTTTTTGTTGTGGGGGGATTTTTAAGTAATTGTGGAGTTTTTGGCGGGATTTTGGTCTGTCATGTAGCGGATCATAGATAATATACTAATTTAGAAACACGGAGAAATGGGTTGTTAGACACCTTAAAAAAATTCTCACCAAGCATGAGCTCTTAATTTTAATAGGAAGATCCTCCGCATCGCAGTTTTGTATTTTTTTCTCAGTCCAATAGAAAAAAATTCATACCTCATCATTTATCGATTGAACAGAAAAATGTCCCGAGAGATTTTTTAGGAAATTTAATGCTCTACAAAAAAGGTATCTTATATTTTTTCCGTAAACCTCACCATTTGAAAGATATTAAGGATTTAATTTTGATTATTTTAAGACAAAGTTCATTTTTGTTTATGAATTTTATAACTCGACAATAAATGACTTTTACAAAATGCGCAATACAAATTTTTGTTGGAAATTAACTGCTCTATAAAAATGGTTTCTTATGTTTTGGCGATGAAATTAACCGTTCAAAAGATATTCATCATCAAACTTTCATGTGTACGGATTTTAAAAGTTCTTGATGAGATATTCGAAAAATTTCAATTAAATTTATAAATTTCATATGAATTTCATTTCTTGTCATTAATATAAGTATTATTTGAGTTTTATTTTCAAAATTATCAAAATTTGCTTTTTTTATTAATAAATATTTAACTAAGCGATAAATAATGTCCAATTTATTTTTTAAATGGAGACAAATATACTTAAACATAAATAAAAACTTGAAAAATATTTTGAAGTTTCTCAGTTGATAACAACTAAAATTCGTGTAAATTTTCTCAAAAATTATAAATTAAATTGAAATTTTTCGAATATCTCATCAAAAACTTTTAAAATCCGTACACATGAAAGTTTGATGATGAATATCTTTTGAACGGTTAATTTCATCGTCAAAACATAAGAAACCATTTTTATAGAGCAGTTAATTTCCAACAAAAATTTGTATTGCGCATTTTGTAAAAGTCATTAATTGTCGAGTTATAAAATTCATAAACAAAAATGAAATTTGTCTTAAAATAATCAAAATTAAATCCTTAATATCTTTCAAATGGTGAGGTTTACGGAAAAAATATAAGATACCTTTTTTGTAGAACATTAAATTTCCTAAAAAATTCTCACGGAACATTTTTCTGTTCAATCGATAAATGATAAGGTATGAATTTTTTTCTATTGGACTGAGAAAAAATACAAAACTGCGATGCGGAGGATCTTCCTATTAAAATTAAGAGCTCATGCTTGGTGAGAATTTTTTAAGGTGTCTAGCAAACCATTTCTCCGTGTCACTTGTAAAAAAAAAAAATCTTTTTTTTTTGACCCACCCTAATATATATACCTATACTAGCGGACCGGGCGGACGTTGTCCTGCCTTGAAAACAAAAAAAATCCTAAAAGTCGATCGCAGCGCCACCTGCCGGGTCCAATTGTGAATCTAAACTATTCTCGAATCTCCACGAACACACACAAAAAATTTCATCAAAATCGGTCCAGTCGTTTAGGAGGAGTTCAGTCACATACACACGCACACAAGAAATATATATATTAAGATATATGTTTATCTGATGAAAGTTTCTTGAACCGAACGCCAGGTACCGCTAATGTCGCTAAAACTTAGAGTGACATCTCTATTCTCCTATATACAAATGTACTCTGTGGTAACAGGTATCATTTTATTGACATTCGGTTCAAAGCGTTTACTTAGGGACAATAAAAAAATGTATCGATACTATGTGGTATCGAGTACATTTCCTATCGATACCGACACTTTTGTACTCGATACTTTGTATTCAATACTTTTACTCAATGAGGACTTTTTGTCAGGTATCTTATCGAAAGAATTGCAGAAAAATTTTAAACGCGACCTTACGGTTTATGTTTATGGCAACGCCATCTAGTTTAATCGTACTGATCTTTCTAAAACATTAAGCTCAAAATTGTTACATCCGTTCACAGACGTTAAGTTCCTATCCTTTCTTTCATTCATTTCACTAGTTTGTCGTTCTAATAATAATATGATTGAATATTGAAGTTTAAAAAAAAACATTATCTTCTAAACTCTAAAGTAACAAGTCACATATCGAAAATCCGAAATCCCTAATACGGCTCGATCAATAAACTTATATTTTTAAGCGATTGTCCGGAGGAGGAATGGAACTAAGGAGGAATGGTCCCTAAAGTAACAAAAAGTTTCATTTTTTTAAATATTTTTATTTTGTGCCGTTACAATTATCTTCTTTTATTATTATATTAAAAGTATTTATCAATACCATTTGTTTATTTATGTTATGTTCAACTGAAGCTACTGAATGACATTGACGTCCGGACGTATGCGTATTAGGCCCTATAAAACGTACTCGAAACTTTTATGAGTACGTTACTTTTTTTCGATACTACTTATGAGTACATTATCGATACTTTCTATTCGTTATCATGATATTAAAGGCCCCACGAAAGGTACTCGATACTTTAAGTATCGATACTTTTATGAGTACGATACTTTTTTTTTCGATACTACTCATGAGTACAGTATCTATCTTTCTATTCGATAACGTGTCCCTAGTTTTACTCACATTGTTGTATTTGATATGTGTTATACAAAACTTATATATATGTATATACAAACAGTCCGCGATTTCGGGCACGTTAACTAAAATATAAGGTTTTATTCTATAGACTATAGCATCCATTTGATTTGATTTGACTATAAAAAATTACCCGCCAAATACGACAGACTACTTTTAGCGACATCTGTCGAATACATTTTTACGAGCTGCTTATAAATTGGCAGTATGGATTTTTCTTTTTACGGATAGTAGTACTCTGGTATGGATTAATTCCTTCGCCCAATATTATTACTACTATAAGTCCGAGTCATCGTTGATGGCCGCTCTGAATATAGCTTTAATCACAGAGTACATTATATAAAGCTTTAAGTTAATACAAAACAAAATCAGAATATTATTATAGGAATTTAACATTTACGTTTATTCATCTTTAACTTGTCTCGATATTATACGTACAGCATAACAGATTTTAATGAATTTTGATTCAAGTAGATATTTGCCTATTACATTAAGTAATAAAAATAGAGCAGTATAATCTATACTAATATATAGAAGAGGTTGTTTGTTTGGTTGAACGCGCTAATCTCAGGAACTATTGGTCCGATTTGAAAATTCTGTTTTAGATAGCTCATTTACCGAGGAAGGCTTTAGGCTATATATCATCACGCTAATACCAACAGGAGAGGAGCGCCAATGAAGAATGTTTCAAAATCGGGCATATTTTTCGTTTTGATTGCTTTCGCTGCGTGTTAGCGTTAGTATTATATACGTTGCCATGGTAACGTGGTAAGTTTCTATCGCAAACATTTTCAAAGATTATTTTACGTTCCTATTCAAAAAGTTTATTGTAGGTTAGTTTTGTTTCAAAATTTTTATATGCAATCTATTACGTACTTATTATAAAGATGAAGTGTGTTTTTGTAAAAAGAAATAATAACTTTTTGGTGAATGGATATAGCTACAAATAACAAAAAAAATGTTTTTATATTCGGTCGATATTTTTATATTATTATACTTTGTCTGTTTCTTTGTTTGTTTCGGGTAATCTCCAAAACGGCTGGATCTATTTTAACGGGAATTTTACTGGCAGAGAGCCAAAATTATAGCGGTTGACATATTCTATTATTTGTCCGCGGCTTCGTCCGCATTGCTATTTCCAAAATGGTTGGACCGATTTTCACTGGATATTCACTGGTAGATTGCAGACCTCATAAAAAGTAATTTAGACTTGTTATTCACCTTCGGCCGCAGTGGAATATCCGACATGTTTGAACTGATTTTCACGGGACTTTCACTGGCAGATAACTAACTAATGAGCTATTTTATTTTAAGCTAGCGGGCTCGGCAGATGTTGTCCCGATAATAAAAAGAAAACCTTGACGAATTATACCTAAATCTTCCACATGAACCGTTCTACCTACTGGCGAAAACTTCATGAAAATTCGTTCTGTAGTTTTTGATTTTATCGCGAACAGATAAACAGATAGATCAGAGGACTTTGTTTTACTCTAGGTAGTGATGAACTGTTACGTGTGCATTCGTTCGTGTGAAATTGATAAAAAATAATTTGTTTACTGTAAACAAACGCGGGAGACGTGCGCTGTACTAGATTCCAAGAATAAATGTATGTAATTTGAATTATATTATCATTTTGATCAATTTGGCGGCCATTTTGTACTATTTACCGCGTTTGCACCTACATAACTCAGTGATTATAGCAACGTACAAGAATAACACAATTATATCGACAATATGGGCATGTTATATCTATATAATAAAAGATTTAACACATATTGTTCGATTATCTATAGCCTAAAATTTTTATTACTTTCTTATATAGTCTAAATGATCACTGAAGGTGATATATTGTAGGTTAAAGTTCCAGGTATGTTGCTGATGATAACTCCCATCACATTCGATACACTGTTATTATTCACATATCTAATGTATACGTTACATGTTGCAGTAGATGGCGTGCGTGTCGTAATTACAAATGTTTTTATAAAAGCATTTATGTAATGTACACACGTACTCATAATTTTACATTTCTTTAAAACATTTTAAAAAGCGCGTGCGGAGCCACGGGTAACAGCTAGTATAATATTAACTGCTACTTTCAGAAGCTTCTGTATGTGAAATGAAAGTTTGATTCCGATTGTGTCCTCTTGTAAACGGTTTGACAGCTGATTTACGAAAACCTGTTTATACGAATTGAGAAGACATATTACATACATACTAGATATATACATATAAAATATTTGCAAAGAATTAGATACAAAAAAGGAACAAACAATAAAATTTAAATCTGGAGTAGTTAAATAACAGTAAAAACTAGAAATGGACGAACTGAATGATGATAAAGCTAAAATATTAACAGTTCGCCACATCAAGTATTTGTCAGTTATCATTAAATCTAAATAACATTTAGTAACTTAGTTTGTGAGTTTTGGGTGATCGCTTAATTTAATTGAATACTCGCCTTTATTAACCGACTTCAAAATAAATTTTCAAAAAAAAGTATTAACCGACTTCAATATCAATCAAAAACCCATAAGGCACTAAAAAGCGGAAAATAAATAGTTTATCAAATTAACCAAATTAAATAAAACATATGAATATGTGTGCTACCTAGAGATGTATTGGAAGTCGGTGCCAACCGACATTTCATATTTGTTCCAGGTAGAAATGTATTACAGAGACGACTTAAACTTTGTACCTATGTAGATGATATGATTTTCGGTTCGCACCGACTTCCAATACATCTCTATGTAGCACACATATTCATACGTTTTATTTAATTTGGTTAATTTGATAAACTATTTATTTTCCGCTTTTTAGTCCCTTATGGGTTTTTGATTGATATTGAAGTCGGTTAATACTTTTTTTTGAAAATTTACTTTATTTTTCCATTTTTAGTGTACATAAATATATTTTACTAGCAGTACCCGTGAACTCCGTTCCGCCTTAAGTATATTAAAATATGCGCATTTTTGCGGTATGGTATGCGATATGGTTTCAATTGGTTGTACAATAAGTAACGTTAGGCACGAACGCAACCTTATCAATAATCCGCGATAGTTTCTACCACCAACTCGGCTACCACCGCTTCACACATAATACACCTTAAGTAATGTAATTACAATGCTTGCGTCATGTTGCAACACAGCAAAGAACATAAGCACAATAGGCTCCTAAGAATTGAAGAGTTTTTTTTTATAATATTGGTGGCAAACGAACATACGGGTCACCTGATGGTAAGTGATCACGGCCGCCCATGGACACCTGCGACACGAGAGGAAACACAGATGCGTTGCCGGCCCTTAAGAAAGGAGTAGGCTCGTTTCTTGAAAGTTTTCTTACTTTGTCACGGATCCCATAATCAGAACCTAACCAAACTCTCATCAAACTACCCTTGAAGTACGTCCTTTCCAATAAAAAATGAATCATCGAAATCGGTTGGCGTGATATTGAGTTATTCGTCTATTTGTCGTGTACATACTTAATGCAAATTTAAAACTTATACGGTTTTGCACTGGATGCCGTTGTTGGAACTGCACCAAATTAAAATGGGACCACACGGGAAGTACCAGCTTTCAAATAAAAAAAGAATAATCAAAATCGGGTCACCCAGTCCAAAGTTATGAGGTAACAAACATAAAAAAAAAAAAATACAGTCGAATTGATAACCTCCTCCTTTTTTTTTTGAAGTCGGTTTTTAGTTGGATTTTATATGAAAGCGTGTTTTTTTTAACTATTATTTATTTATAGACAACTTGCCGACGAGAACAACTAGTAAAGATTACGTAAACGGCGGTGGCGATAGAAAATAGTCTGTTCTTAGTATTAATTTTTCTATAATACACAATTAAACATTTTTCATACATTTTAAATGTATTTTTATTGATCTTACCCATTAATCGAATAAGTGCTTATAAATTTATTAATATAATAAAAATACTGCATTAAGATGTTCTTACAGTTATAATTTATTATAAGATTTATTACACAAAATAATATCACATTTACAAAATGAGAATGATCGGTCTTGTTCCTTTAGAAAGAAAAAACAATGTACCAACAACATATATAAAAATGTGGATAAGTAAACAACTGAAAAACAAAAGCAGATATATCAAACATTTCAGACATAGACATCTAGCAATTTAGTACGAGAAATTACACGATAGATGGCGTTTAAAACAAATCTGATCATTCACATCAATAAAAAGCTAAAATTTATTTTCCAACATTACCTGCACTCATCATCTGTTCGAAATTTAAGTGTCTCTGATTACACTAATAAAACACAAATTCACTTAATTAAAATACATCTATAGATTAATAACATAGTTCAATATTCCACTCTATATGTTCTTTGGTAATCAGCCCCACGCCTGACTTTTGCAATAATGAAGCACCAACTTCCCATCGGTACCGAAACACTCATAAAGGTTTTTCACTATTTGATCTGGTGATGGTGCAAAAGTCTGATTAACGTACAGGAACTGTAAAATCAAAGATATCATTATATTAAATCATTTTTCGCTAATATGTTTATATGAGTGTGACTTGCTGTGGAACTATAGAATTGATTTTTATATAGCAATTAATGAAATAATATACATATTTCTAAGATTTTAATATATAGAATATTGGCTCATATCACTCTACTTTGGTTGGCATAAAATAAGTAACCTAAAATCGTCAAACAAAAGATCCGTATTGAATGGTCAGTTCTATGAACCTCAAAGAAATTGCATTTTTTTTTATATATACATATATGTACATTAAAGTACCATTTTTATCCACAGACTTATCTATTTATGTATATACCAGTATATGATATGTTTGGTGTATTTATTCCCAAAATTTTTTATTGAATCTAATTTACAAGTAAGACTTTACTGTGTTCTTTCTGTGAATCGCATCTGAGATCCAGTCCTATACATTATAAGCAATATCGAATAAGATATAATTAAATGCTCAGCTCTATATTACATTCAAAAGAATGATGTAGCTTATTATACAAGCATTTATATTTTATAAAATATATGTATATTGGCAAAAGACTTTGACACTTTTATTTCCTTACAGACAATTACTTCTGTCTGCCCTTTGGAAAAATGCTATGAATTTAGTAAAAGACCGGCATAATCTAAATACTAGAAACTGTAATAAACTGGTGGTCCCATGTTTTAGCCTTAGCAAAACCAGTAATAGTTTTTTAGGTAATAGTGTTAGGTTCTACAATTAAGTCCCAAAGCATGTTACTGATTTGCCGGATTGTAAATTTAAGCACCACGTCAAACGGGTTTTAGTGTCGAAAGGATATTATAGAGTGGATCAGTATGTGAACGATAGTGATGTCTGGAATTGACTCCGCTCTGTGCATCCACTAAAAGCTATTGTATGATGTACTGGAAATATATGCTAAAAAATGTACCCAATCGAGTTCCTTGCCGGTTCTTCTCGATGACTGGGTTGTTTTCCAAACTGGTGGTAGTCTTTGACGTTCATAAGTGCCTTATTAGGGCCTAAACTGGATAAAATATTTTTGATTTTGATTTATCAAACCACAGTAACACTCTTTCAATATGTAACATATGTGTATGATTAGCCAGCTGGCAAGAGTTTTGCAGGCTGGCATGACCGAACACAATGTCCATATATACATATCTTAGCAGGAGCAGTTATTGTGAATTATACTGTGCTTGTTGATGAAGGCAACCTCCCTTTAGTAATGTGCATGATATTTTATTATATCTGAAACCGGATGTCCAACGGTCTGAGTTCTGTTCCATTTTAGTTGTGTGTGTAGTGTCAATTGTAAAAATTGAATGGAAAAGGAAGAAAAGCAAACTATTAGATTGTAACATAAACCCATCATGGATGATAACAATAATAAATTATAACAGTGAGGTTTTTAAAGTGTGAAAGATAACAAAAGAAACCGTTGTCTATCAATGGTAAGTAAAAATGTATAGTGTTGCGAATAGTTTTACCAGGCTCTCATGAAAGAAAAAATAAAAAAGACAAACATTATTTACCAATTTTTCATCTGGCTCAAGCTTTAAATATTTCTTCACAAATTCCATTATCCACCCAATAGGTTTTTCTGCATCTACGGCCCATTTCTTTTTCTTCATAATGGGTGCATTGCCCGTGGCTTTTAATAGAATATCAACTGAAATATAATTATGTCATATGAAGAATTCAATGGTCATAATTATCTTTGTCAACGGGAGCTCTTTTATATATAACAAGAAAATGATCTTTAATTATACAAACCAAACTTTTTAGTCACTTTTCTTGTTATTCTAAATTTAAGTATTCTACATTAGCATTCATTCTATACATTTTTTTATATATTTTATAATCTATCATTATTATTAGATATAGAATAGTGAATTACTAACAATTAAAATATTACAAACACAATAATTAACATAAATGTAAGTATAAATACAAAGAAGCATGGATTTGGATTTAATTTTATTTAGTGTCATTATCTTTAAATAGTTAACTCTATGAACACTATTAACTGCTTTAGTTAGAATGTGTTGCAACCACTAAGGTTTATCATGAGAATTTTTATACATATTTCATATAAATAACACTAAACTATAGAACATACCAACCAGGGACAGTAACAAATCTCATGTTCAAGTGATGATGGTAGTAAGCACATAGCTTGTGTAACATGATATTTACAAAAAAGTGTAGCTTTGTGGCATCCTACTAGTGAAAGAAGCTTTGAATAATGGAATCAGGAGTTTCAGAAGCTAATGAAAGCTACTTGCTTCTTTATAATAGTCATAGATAAGTAAATACATTAGATGCAAGTGCTTCAAGTGCTTTTTGAAGGTGGTAGAGCCACGCTGTAGCTATTACTAGTTTCAGCATGCATGGGTTGGCTTGTCCGGGTAATACCACCCTCTCACAGAACACCGACGTGAAGTAACAGTGCCCACATGGTTTCCCCTTTCACTTCCCTTTTCTCCTTGCCCTACCCCTCCCCCATACACGGGCTGGCAACGCACTAGCGACGCCCCTGGTGTTGCTAGTGTCTATGGACGGTGGTGATCACTTAACATCAGGTGACCCAGATATTCGTTTGCCTCTTTTTAACATAAAAAAGAAGCATATAATAATATATAATCTACACATATAAAAAGGATATTAATTTAAAGTGTCTATACTTTCAGATTATTGTGAAAAAAATAATTGGCAGTGGTTAGGAATAAGTAATGGAATAGGTTTCAATCATTTTTTAGAAATGTCTATCTGTTTGAATGTGCACACATCACTGCTAACGTACATCATTTATGATAAAACGTCACCAAGAAAATCATAAAGCACATGCTTGAGTAACATTTAATGTTTGTTCCATTAGAATCGGTTCACTCTTTTAAAAGTTTATTGTAATATGTATGATGGCGCAAGTATGAGAGAAAAGTATGCACGCAAAGGCATTTCAGCCTCATCAGTTTTGCTTTCAATTTTTTCATGTTATTTTACCTGTATCACGGGTATTAGCCATTTTTGATATAAGGCTTAATTAAGTCAGGCAAAATATTGTCTTGAAATGAAGTGTAAACAAACCATCTTGTACTGGTTACATATAAAATTAGCTATAATAAAACTGTTGGATTAACATCATAAGTACTACACACCACCTATAAAAAGTAATCATTGTCTATTTTTTGTATAAATAAATTAATAATTAAACTTACTTTTCACCTTATCCGATTTTGCAGAGTCCCCATTCTCCCTTTGGTCGTTATCAATTTTTAAGTTTTCCGTGGCGTTTATCAAATCTGCTTGTCGTGTCTCATCCGGTTTTTCATCTCCCATAATTCTGATTTACGGGTATAATTTAAATAATATAGCTCAGAACTCTGTTATAAAAACAAACAGAACAAAATCGTAGATTACCTACCACAGACTATTATGGGCTATACTCACAAAGCACAGAGTATTATATCCGTAAAAAGGGAAATTATAAGTTTATTATATATCGAATAAACAGATTTAATAAAATAATAATTATATATCGATTTTCAAAATTGCATAAACGTATATTTTGTTAGATATATCGAACTAATACTATATATCAGTCTGTTCAATATTGATATCACATTCTACTTAGATAAAAATCATCGATGTATAGTCCGCGTCAAATTTTTTACTAACCGCTCTGAAGTAGATGCGCAGAACACAAATTTAGGTATCAAAGGGACGTAGTGAAGTAAAATGGGACCAAGCTCGCACGCGCGCGTACCTCGCCCCCTATTTCATCAACGTTGACAAATGTGTCCTGTCATTATTAGTTGCAGTACAGTTGCATTCAGAGGTCAGTATAGTTTTATTGTTGTTAATTACATGTTATTGATATTTTTGTTGTTTTCTTTTTCTTGTATATTTGTCATTATTAGAAGACCTACCCACTTCGAACAATGATGTTTATTGGAAATAAAATACAAGAAAAAAAATTACATTTCCAGAATTTTTGGTTACACTTCAAAGACATAATAAAAACCCAAGACACAGTCTCGAATAAAGATACCGCTCAAAACTGGCTGCAAAAATTTCCCAATATACATACGTGGTTATAGTTATGCGATTAACTTATGATTTTGCAAATTCAACCTTATCTGAATGATTTAAATATGTTGTGACAAGGATGCAAGCGTCGCGAGACTATTTGAAATGACTACATAATCCAAAATTTCGCACTCATTCTTGTGTGCCGGTTGTGAGACGTTAAGTGTGCATCTTGGGTTTTCGTATATCAATGGTACACTCTGTAAAAAAATTTACTTTGTCATATGTTTTTCCTTTTGTCTGTTCCATCGCTGGTACAGAAGTTGGCCAACTTCGGAAAAAAGCCTTTCTGAAATTGTCTCTTTCCCTTTTTCCTTTAGGAAATGCAAAGAAATAACTATTCGTACGCCGTTACTTCAATTACGTTGATCAATATTATCTAGTGTAAAAAAGTTGAAATCGGTAGTTATCTAGTCCCTAGCTAGTATATGCAACGCTAGATGGCCATAAAGAATATATTGACATTTCCATATTTTATTGACATAACATCAATATATCAAGTAACGAAATCAAAACATCGATGTTTGCAGCTAAACATTATTGTTTATTCACCATTGAATATCGATGAATATCGAACAACCCTATTTACAATATCTTCAATAGTTTGCAATCGGCACGTTATAAAATATTACCTATTGATGCAGTCAAAATGTAAGTACCGATATATAAGCATTATTGATGTGTATTATGTACTGGAATACATGCTGAACATAAAAATACTGCGTTGAACGTGAGTATGTCAAGTTGTAATTTAAATGGTTTTCTTTTAGACGAAATGAGTAACGGAAGATGGTGCACCAAAAAGGACGTTCTCGAAGATCTCGCGATGGCTACAGGAAGAAGAGTAAAGAATATAGACAGCAATTTCTTTATTGTGGGCGAGAATCCACCGCCGCCGCTCTCTTTTTGTGATGAAGGTTGGTGTGTAATTTTAAAAATTTCTAATTTTTGTTATTCCTTACAAGTAGGAGAAAGTGTCACACAAACAGCGGCTTGGCATTAGAAATTCGCATCACGAATTTGGGGTTGTTTTTTTATAGGGGTTGGTTACCCCTTTCAAAAGACACCCCCCTCAGCCCGCGGAGACGCGTAGTTTTTTTTTATATGTGTTTGAAGTTACGTGTAACGGAACATGGTATTTTTCCTTCACATGCGCATTTTTAAGGTTTATAATACTATAATTTTGTTGTTTTTTACATATTTATTGTTTTGTTATTGCTCACTATTATTTCCGAAAAAAAAAACAAAAAATCAAATATCACTTATTTGTATGACATAAAACGGAACATTTTCCAGATCTTGTATTTTTTGTTTTATTTCTACTATGTTTTCATTAAAACTCAACTGTCTCAATCCTAGAAAAAAATATAATTTAAGTTATTTGTATGACCATAAAGCCTCTCCACACATAACACAGGCGAGCGAGCGCAGCGAGCGAGCGAACTGGTCCAAGCAAATCCCACTTAGTCACGTTAGGTTAATAGAGGAATAGGGCTGTTCTCTATGTAGGTTAGACTTGCGAACACATATCAAATTCCTTGTTGTTTTATGTTAAATATTTTTTAACCACTGTGAGCTTAAATGTGAAATATTTGAGTGAAAAATGAGGACAGAAGTTTATTGTAAATAATATTTTTTTGTTCTCAATATTTATGCTGTTCCATCAATAATTTATTCCTTAATGCATAAATATACATAGTTTCATACAAGTTATTATTTTTTTAGTTGAAAAGTCAACCTTTTTTTTATGAAAAATTACTATAATTTTTAGTACTGTTATAAGAGTTTTAAATACTTAATTTTTTTTTTCACAAAATTTACATTTTTCTAGCAATATTTTTTTGCTCTACTTATATATAGACATAGTATTGTACAAACAGTAGAATTTAATCTTAAAAATTAACATGTTGTTAATATACAAAATTGTCAATGATTGTTCGGAGGCGACATAATCTCAAAATTTTGATCATGAATATCTCAGTAACTATAACTTTCCGCGGCGGGGGAGTGATTTAGAGGGGTAGTTAGCCCCCTCCCCCACCCCTCTCACCCCCCTCAACCCTTATTTCAGGATGCGAATTTCTAATGCAGCCCCGTGTGTACATCAAAAATCCGAAGTTGCAAACTAATTTAGTGTATTTTAGGTTAAACATATCCACTTATCTATTGGAGCATTCAATATATACAGGTATAGGTTACAAATAGTAAGCTACATTGATTTTGATTTTCCTTGTCCATTTATTTACTCTTTCTTCAATGTTCTTTTGCGATCAAGGCCTTGCAACACTTTATGTCAATATGAGTCATATCTGGTTCAAATATTTCGAAATAACAAGTGTGCAAATAAATAATGCTACATTAAATTATAATACGCTTAATAAGTTAGTTGCTGGATTTAGTAGTAGTTAATAAAAAAAATATTGTTTCACTTCACAAATCAGGTTTGCCAAATGTTTATGTTCCTCCGAATTATGTTTTAATAATACAGATTTCTTTATAATGCTTTTATAGATTAACAGTATGTTGTCACAACATTTTTTACCAAATAACAATATATAATATTAGACTGTTGACTTAATCGAACTTTATTTGAATAAGAAGGAATCTAAGAAGATCAAATATTGGAAAATTACTCTATGTAGTTGAAAAAGTCCAACAAAAATTAACCATGTAAATTATGACCATATTCTTTTTCATTACCATATTGTTGTAAACATGTTCAGAGAAGAATCTTTTTTTAAGGGTAGGATTTGACATGTGAGGGAATGCGATAGAATACATTATACAGTGTTTCTTATATTCACTGTTACCTCAGTGTTTACACTGTTAATACAAAATTTTATTATATTGGTCAACGAAAAGAGAAACAACTAAACTGCATAGGAGTTTATTCACGTCCTTCCTTACAAGACTGCTGCAAGTTACCCATAATAGCAAAAGAGGAGAATATATTTTCTTTTTATGCCAACAAAAGGCAGAAACCATACACACTGTATACAAAACATATACACACATTTGTAGTATTTGTTTGTGTGCCAAAGTATTATGAATGCATAGGAAACATCATTGTAACCAGTGTGGTATATTGTCCACATGTACAATTTAAATGACTATTCTATAATTTTTTTCATGTCTTCTGCCATCTATGGACTGCATGCATTTTTTTATTACTATGTTTGTCATTATTACTTAGCCTATAGGGAAAAGAGTAATGATATTTATTCTAGATAATAATCTGGAAAAGTCCTCTACTTGATTAAAAATATCGGTTTAAAATTAGTTCACCCATTTCAGAGAATATCCCAGACAAACTGATATTTCAATCATATTGATATGCTATATATTACTATTGTGAATTTGAGGTAGTGATTCACCATTTCTTATTTACTCATAGGACAATTAGAAACAAAAATAACATAAATTTATTCAAGACAAAAAAAATTTAATTAGTTTATTTCATTTTAATAGAATGACCTAGAGATCCAAGAGATTTTACCTTTAAATTTTATAAACATCTACTTTGAGCTATGCATGTGGCTTATATTTTTTTACATTATATTGACAGAGAGGACATATGGTTGGACCACTTACAAGTACTTGACTGTAGATATTTTGTTATTGCACCACTTGACCTGTGATCCCATTTCTAAGCAGAATTTTTTTTTTTGTTTACATTTTAGTAGAATGCTGATTTGCACTAACTCATATGCAATCAATTATGAATATATTGATCTAGCAAAAGATTATAAGGAAATATATTTTTTCAGAAACCATAACCAAACAATATATAACTATATAGGTATATGTATGTACAAGGCTGTGCGAATTTATGAATATGAGGTATGAATGTGAAGTAACATTTGATAGTGCAAGACTCTTAATAGAACATCGATATTTGATATATCGTTTTATAGCATTTTATGTGACAATAGAGGGAGTTTCGTTTATTGTTCTGTTGTTCTCAAAAACTGATTTTTTTTTTTTTATTGTTGCAGAAAATGTAATGTTATATTCCGATGGTAATAATATGAGTTATAGTAATGTGATAAAACCTGATCTTAAGGGAATATCTCAAATGTTACGTTTGGTAAGTTTGTGATTTATTTATTAACTGTATATTATATACATTTCAAATACAAGGATGATTGAGCCCAAAAATAATTTACTATGCTGTTAATACTAATTTCTTAATGTATATTATTTCCAATTATCTACACTCTAGTTCTACTTAATTTTGTTCAAAAACCTGAGTATATATTTCTGAAAACATGATAATAACCATAGTTAAATTGCATCTGCATAGGCATGCACAAAGGCAGACACATTTTTTTATTATATTTTTTGTTCCACTTATAAGGGGCCCCAGCCCACATTCAGGCTAGCTCTTCCTTAACTGTCAGCGAGTAGTATTACAAATTTAATCACTTTATGTTCATTATTACATGTATTATTTTCAGGTCAAGGACCACAGTGAATCGACAGAAAATATAGATGGCGTGAAAGTTTGCACCACCAGTCTTAATAAAAGTTGTGATATTATTACCATAAGTAAGCTAAACCCGAATGTTAAGGAATTTATACCAAGGTGTTCCACTGAGCCTTCTGTAAACTCAAGTAAGGACAATCTTATAGATAACAGTAAAATTAGGACAGATTCTGTAAATAGTGTTGAAGTTAAAGTTAGTCATTGTAATCCTAGTGAGGAAAATGTAAGAGAAGTATCGATAGATAATAATTTTATCTTAGAAGAGAAAGTTGGAAATGATTTGGTAATAAACAGGGATGAGGATTGTAAAGAAGTTGTAGATACAAACAAAAATTGTGATTTAGATCCAATCAGTCTTAAGTCAAATGATACAAAGGCTATTGCGACTATTTTAAAAGATAAAATAACTAGTATTAACACTTCTCAAAAAAACACTTTTCAAGCTAAGAAACAAAGAAATGTTGCCCTCGCAAACCTTCAAAAACTTTATTCCGTGCAACCGATTGAAAATGCTCTGTCTGGACAATCTATTAAACTTATCACACCTGATTTTTTTGTAAAATCCAAAGCTGAACATGTTCACCGCGACGAGAGTAAAGAAGAAAATGAAATTACGAACTGTAGTATCGCACATTCTTGTAAGGAAGCAGTGAGTGAAAAGTGTGAAGATTTGAAAGTAGTTAAAGAAAAAAATTACTCACTAAAATCTGTAGAAACAATTGATCACTCAGTTGAAATAATCAAAAAGTCGAGTTCTTCTGATTTGGAAGTATTAACTACTGAAACAGTTGGTAATAGTGAAGTGAAAGAAGAGAATATATGTTCAGATGAAGGAAACAATTTGAAACATAATTGTAAAAGCTATGATAGTTGTACTACAAAACCAAATGTGTCCGATCCTGAAATTCAGAATTCTATAAAAAAGGTAAAGAATTGGTTTAGTGAAGCCGACAAGAAACCCAAAGGACCTGTTTTATATTTAGGCCCTGTGTCGTTTAAGAGAAAAGATGCTACCAACCGTAGCTCACCAAATGAAATTGATAAAAAGATTTCTAAACCGACATTGACAAAAACTCAAAAATATATACCATCGAAGTATGCCAGTGAGTTAAATAAAATGTACGAGGAACGTATGAAGAAAAAAGTTGTAGAAAATGAAAAGGTATCATGGGAAAACCTGGATACGAAGCTCAAGGAGAAAGATGAAATAATCCGTGAGAAATCTAAAGACTCAAGCTTAGCTAGTAGTACTATTGAGCTTTCGGAAAGTATAAAGACTGACAATTCTTAAATATCATTCGGATATTGTTTATTAACTTTATAGATGTCATGTCTGGGTTTTTTAACCAAAAAGTAGTGGTGCTGAATATTGGTAAGTTCTAATATTAGATAGTTCTAAATATATCATGAGAATTATAACGTAGTTTTCATATGTATTATGAAGACTGAATGATCTCGTGTATTCCTGTAGTCCTGTTTGTGATTAATTATATACAATTTAGGATCAATTTTATCGAAACTGAGTATGAAAAAGAAAACAAAAAAGTATAAGGTGTAGACTTCTTGATTGTTCTCTAATTATGTTATTTTTCAAATGTGGAAACAACGACTTTTGGTATCTCTATTTATAAAACCGCAATATGAGTTTTTAACGGGATCTTCGAATGTCATATAGTGGATTTTATATTTTATCCACGATCTTGTGTTATGTCACTATATATTTTGTAATATTGGTGGTTTATTTCACTATATATTTTGTAATATTGGTGGTGTTTTACGTAATATACTTTGTTTATTGTGCACAAGTAAAATGGATGGGAAATAATACCATGGATTACAGATTCCGATTTTCGACAAAAACTCCCTCGAGAGTTCTAATAATATGGCCACTATTTAGTTTTTTTTCTTTTTTTTTATATCATAGGAGGCAAACGAACAGGTGGGTCACCTGATGTAAGTGATTACCACCGTCCATAGACACTTGCAACACCAGGGGAGTCGCAAGTGCGTTGCCAGCCTGTGTTGGGGGGAAGGGGAAGGGGAGGGGAGGTGGATCTCCGGCTCTCTCACAGACCAAACGAAACGCAACAATGTAAGCACTGTTACTTCACGTCGGTTTTCTGTGAGAGGGTGGTACATACCCCAGGCGAGCCGACCCATTCATGCTGAAACCAGTAATAGCTTCATCGTGGCTCTACCACCTACCAAAATTTTTTGATAACTTGTTAGAACATTGTTATCAAAAAAAACTTGTAACATCATTAACCTACTTGACAATGGCAGTAATAATCTACTAGGAGATTGGTTGGCAAAAAAAAGATATTTTAGTGTAGCTAAAAACAATGTGTGTGATATGTATTCACATAAATTAACATATAAGTCACATATGTCGATATCAGATGCTCTAAAATACCAATTTTATCAATAATGAGATATCATAAGTAGATATTTCCCCATTTGAATTAAAAAAAAAAACAAGAAGTTTACACATATTTCAATTTTTTTGTTTTTTGTATTCATTTCAATGTTAGACAAGTATAGATATTTTATTAATAGCATATAAGTACTCTAATATATCGATGTTATGAACAGAAATATCGAAAATGAATGTTTTTATATTTGAATACATTTTTTCCTTTTAAAAACTGGAAACATCAATATTTTTCTAATATCAGTCATTCTTGGTATTAGTCTACGGGACATTATTGGACAAGATATTTTGATTATATATAAATATCAATAAAGAGGCTCTTAACAAGACTGAATGGGATAATGGTAGTAATTCGACCTTTTGACAAAAGAAAATCGTTGAAAAGACATGTTCTTACATATGTTAATTATTATTAGAAAAAATATTGTGTTCATTCGGTACTAGTTAATATTTTTAGATGTATTTCTGTTCTAAAATGCAATCAAAGCGTCACTAATTTTAAAATGTACTGTAGAAATAATGAATTTTTTATTTTTTCAGTTTTATCTTAGTGAAAAACATAATATTCTCTTTTAAAAATGCATTTGTAACATATCAACAATGTTGTAAATATAATTGGACACATGTTTAATAAAGTTATTAAACTTATATTGTTGGACGGTGGAAAGGCTAACCCAATAACAAGCTACGGACAGTCTTTGAATGTTAGATACTATCTTTCTCACATATAACTTACTCAAAACGCATTTTTATATGTTCAGTTTTGAATAGTGATAACATCATAATTGTTAAAACAACCTGAAAGAAAACTAATCACTAGAAACTTCCGCACCATTGAAACACGCATGTCGCACATGCTCACTGATATTTACACAGCTGTGACAATATATGTAGATCAAGTTAACAACTTACATTAAAAAAATGAATGTTCCTTATTGTGAGAATTTAATCTATACTAATATTATAAAAAGGTACTGTTTATGAGTTTGGATGTTCGGGGTAATATTTTAGGGTAAAGTACCAGAGATTCTGGTACTACTGATCCGATTTTGAAAATTCTTTCATTGTTAGAAAGGTATCTTATCCTTGAGTGCTATAGGCTACTTTTTATTATGGTAAATATATATTTTCAATAATTAATCGTAATTAATGTAATTAAAATCGGCACACATTCTATAACATGGCGTGCGCTGCTTGAACGGCTTAAAATACATGATATATCTAAATTTAATATGTATGCTAAAAAGATGGAGAAGATGGCTTTTATGTCAAAAATAAAATAATGTTACAAGATTATATTTGGAATTATAAACATATACTTTATATATTCTTATAAAAACGAATAGCTAAATCAAAATGGAAATTTCATGGAGATAGTTTACTTTTTACAGCATGTTAATTGATGGAGTTAGTGAGAAGGTAATGGAAAATAAAAACTATAAGCCGGTAAAATTATTGCGTCGTCGCTGCCGCTAGCCCTATGACAATAGAAAGCGGGGTGCGGAGGTGAGTAGCGCAGGCGCCACCCAGGGGGTACTGGGAAGATATTTCTCGCTAATATCTATAGGATAGTTTTTTTCTTTTAACTGTACCCGGTAGATGTCGCTGCAATCGTTTTCTAGGTTTTATTAAGATTTTTTGCGTTTGGAAATACAAGTGGAATCGGTAATAACCAATGTGGCGCAGACGAAGTTACGCGGGTCAGCCGGTTAGATTATACTTTAACTAGCTTCTGCCCGCGACTTCGTCCGCGTGGAATTAGGTACTTTAAACTAACGCTTACACGCATAAGAAGATCGCAGAAGGAAAAAACGATTTTGAAACATTCTTCATTGGTGCCCGGCTCCTATTGATCTTTGCGTGATGATATAAATCTATAATAGCCTTCCTCGATAAATGATCAAACACTGAAAGAATTTTTCAAACGTCCGGTTGTCGTTCCTGAGATTAGCGCGTTCAAGCAAACAAACTCTTCAGTTTTATAATATTAGTATAGATAACAGGATTTTAATGTGTTATTTTATTTGCCGTAATCGATATTTTATGTCATGAATTGTTAACTTGATTGTATTAAGAATATATTCTCATAGCGAAGAAAGCGTGTGGAAATACATATACTTATCATTTAAGTTATGTATGTATACTGACATAAGAGCGCTAAAGAGCCCATTCTATTTTGAAGTTAAACTTCTTATGGGAGGGCTTTGGAATTCTGACCCGCGACTGTTTTGCGTGACAAAAAATGGCGGGGGTTAACACTGTCTTGAGTAGAGTGTAGAGTGAGAATCAGTTTGGGGTACTTGAGAACAGTGAGACATACGCTCTTCTCGCTTTCTTTCTTTCCCGTTGTAGCGTGTACTGCGTTGAAGGGGAGTGATGATCACTGAAAACAATCTGCTATTCAAAAGTATAGGATAATTTAGTAATGAATAATTAAAATTTTCCCTTGTAATACAAAAATTTCACTTCTATCGTGTTTTTTCGCTTACTTTGTTACTACTACCTAGTACTAGTTACTTAGTAAGCGATCTGCAATATTATGTATAAAAAAATTCATAACAAATATTATGTCACCTCAACAACAGGTTACAGGTTTATAATACATGGAAATAAGTTATAATTTTTTTCAAAACTTACTTAGATGTAACTTTAATAAAGATAAAAACTATTTACTAAAAAAAATTGTATATATGTATAAAGTTATGAAAAGAGTTATTTCTAGAAAATTGCTGCAACATTTCGTGAAAAAATCTGATAACATCAGATATTATGTTTAAATTGTAAAAATGTTTAAGTAGTATAGTAGAGAGGGAGGTACCTTTGAAAGTTTTTTACACATGCGGCTATAAAATGCAAAATATCTATATTATTCAGTGTCCACTTGATCCAGCCTTACCGTATGTGATAACTTTGAACAAATGAATTGAAATAAATATTGCTATAGAAAATATGATTATATTTATTTGTGGCTTTAACAATATAGGCTCCTGGCTTATTAACAATTTTGATAAAACGTCTATATGCTAATATACGACCTCCTAATTTGACGGTGAGAGCATAAACTACTGCTTCTATCTTTCTCATGAAATCCAACGGTCTTATTATATAACTGCCAAAAAAAAAAGTATAGTCCGCGTAAAATGTGTCAGTGTCAGTTTTAGTTGTAGTACAAATTTCGTTAATTAATAGTAAGTAATAATTTCGTTTTCACTTACATGTTATTGCTATGTTCGCTGTTTTCTTTTCTTTTTTTATTTTCTTTTCTTTTTATTGTTGACATTTGTTATTATCTTGTCATTATAATGTCGCGCGTATGTTATAATATTGTACGACGCCAAAAAACTCGAAAAGTGAATTGTGAAGTTTTAACATCTATGAAGAAAGAATCTGAGGAAAGCCTTCAATATGACCTGAAGTGTGTGCAACAGCGGACAGCAGCAGCAACTCGAGTATCTGAAAGAACGGTAAGACGAATTGCAACCGGTGCAAATGACTCCAACTTAAATTTACTGTCAGTTTTTCGGATACATGGAAAGAAAAGGACAGGGAAGAAAAAGGTAAATCGGTTGGACAGTTTTGATATGGGCTATATCAAAAGATGTACACATAACTTTCATGTAACGGAAAAATAATTTGCCCGTTATTAATCTAGTTTAAAAAAATGATACAAATTTTGAAGGGTCAAGTTTAAAGCGAATTATAAAAACATATGGATATAATTCATATGGAAAACGACTGAAAATAATAGAAAAGTTTTACTTGAACAAACAAGTATTCGCTTAAAGCGGATTCAGTATTTACGGCCATTGTTAAAATATCGTTTATAAGGAAGACTCGTTGTTAATACAGATGAATCATGTCAATTCGTCGCATACCACTTCAAAGGCTAGGAGTGAGAACAGTACAGGGGGTTTAAAAAACATCTCAAAGGGACAAGAATTTATAATTGCGAACGCTGGACATAATGCAGTTTTTATATCGAACAGCTTTTTAATGTTTAACTCAGGTAAACAATCTGGTGATATTCACACTAACATGAATTACATCGATTATGAAAAGTGAATGCGTTCTCATTCAATACCAAATCTGCCGTCAAATTCCGTGGTTGTAATATATAATGCGCCGTGTCACAATAAATTAGAGGATTCCGCGCCTATATCTAATGCCAAAAATCAAAAATGTTATCGTGGCTTACACAAAGGGGTATAGCATACAATTCCTTACTGTACAAACCACAATTTTATAGACTAATTTGTTTACATAAAGAAATTCACAAAAATTATATTATTGATAAAATTATAAACAAAATAATCATACAGTTTTATGTTTTCCACTCATCTTAACTCCCGATCTTAACCCTATAAAAATGGCCTGGGCAACTATAAAAGGTTACGTCGCAAGAAACAATGTAACAGGTAACATTAATGAGGCTTGTAGAAGAAGAAATTGAAATGATGGGTGAAAATGAATGGAATGCATTATGCGACAAGGTGATGCATATTGAAGAAGAATATTAAAACAATAATGGGGTAATAGTTGGTTTAACAGACGACTTCTTAATTCATGTTAGTGAAAATGAATCGGAGACAGAAAAAGAAGTCAATTCAGATTTTAGTGAAAATGAAGATGATATTGATAGTTTGACAGAAGAACAAGGCCCATCCACTTTGAAAAATGATAGCCATATTGAAGACATTACCCCATTATAAATAAAAGTTTATTTATAATATTAATTAATTTAATTTACAATAACCACTATGCGACTACTATTGCGTACACTATTGTACAACACACATAATACTTACACAGTATACAGGGTGTTTGGAGGCCGCTTCCGAAAACGAAGACAGACGATAGTACTAATGATACCTTTGATGATGGGAGGGAAAAAAAATCGACCTAGATTTAAAAAAAAATCATATTTTGAAAACGTTTTATTAACATTATTTACGCTCCATCATGTTAGTACAGCTAAATGAAACGATGGTTTCATAAAAAATACATTACTAAAAAAAAACAGCTGATACTCGGGTCAACGAACGTCTTTCCTAGTTTTTACTGTTTATTACTCTAGTAATGATTTAATCTTTATTGTCTGTTAATTTTTGTCGCTAATCCCATGCAAATATTCTATATATATGTCTGGTATGTCCATATACATATATCTGCTCGATTCAAATCAACAGCTTTTCGTAAATTAAGTATCAAAGCGTTTACAACATCGTTTGAAAGTTACAACGTGGATGTCATACTGCCTAATCCCTATTACTTAATGTAATATGCAAATATATACTTGAATCATAATTAATTAAAAACGTATTATATTGTACTTATAATATCGAGACAACTTAAAGATTAATAAATGTCAATGTTAAATTCCTATAATATTTTGAATTTGTTTTGTATTAACCACTTGATTGTACTATGCGCAAGACAGAACATACAAATTATATTGAGAACGGCCAAAAATTTGACGCAGACTATATAATATATTTAAAATTCATATATATATGGGTAATTCTGTGTCAGATAAACCATTGTTAAACCTGATTCCTTTTCTTCTACATTCAATACATTTTTCGAGAATATTTTCCTTTACAATAAAAATTAATTTAAAGTTTTTTTTTAGATAACTATTCTCTAGCTCAAAAATTCTTCAGAAATTGAATATTTGGGACGTTTTTCATAATGTTCGTGTTTAAATGTATTTTTCAAAAAACATATTAAAATCTATGAAATGTTCGCATACACACAACTGTTCAAAGATACCTCTCCTATATTATACTGTATGTCATATGCATTTGGTTAAAGGGTAAACAAACAAGGCTTTTTTATACTACAATACAAATACCCCTATAATAAATACATCCTAAATATTCTTTCAGGTATTTCTTACATTTCCAGCATTCTAATCAACTGTAATTTCTACTATTTGAAATCTTGTTTATGATTATTTGAATACACTGATTCGCCATGTTTGTTTACCTTTAGATTCTATGGACTGTAGAGGTAAGGAAAGCCATCTCTGTGTATGAAAAAGTGTATGCCAAAATAGTAGTCCGGTGAAGCTGTTAAGACCTTGCCAGGTCAATAGCGTAATCATTTCGATAAAAAAAAGTCTGCCAAAATGCAATAAATTATGGGAGCGCTACAATAGCAACAGGGTTCATTATTATCAATGATTTCAACAAGTTTTATGAAAGTAGACATTAAAAGTAAAAATCACTAAAGTTATTATTTAAAAATCACAAAAATTCTATCATTCCACGTTTTTATACCGGAGTTATTTTAGGTTCAAATCAAATCAAAAATACTTTATTGAGTTTAGGTCCTAATAAGGCTATTATGAACGTCAAAACTACCACCGGGTCGAGAAGAAACGGCAAGAAACTGATGCACAGAGAGGAGTTGGTAGTTTTCCAATTACAGAGCATAGTGCGACTCAGTGGCGCACAATGCCGAATTATGCTGAAGCTTAATTGGAACGTGAATTAGTTTTCAAATGCACCGGTAGAGTGCGCTAAGTTCAATGTTGAAAAAAAAATAATCAACATCATTTTTTTAACACAGGTTGAATTAACTTTGATTATTTCCAAATAAGTACAACGAAATGAAAGCTTTTAAAATTTTTTCAACAATAAATAATATTACTAAAGATAATATAAATTAAAATGTCAACTTAAAGAAAAAACACTTGTTAATTTTTTGTCACTGATACTGATACCAAATCCATTGCACGCATCAAGCGAAAACACTACTTTTGAGAGTGCTCGATTGTGCGAAGCGTTGCTGTAGTTGAAACATTCAACGTTAAGCATTATGCCGCATAATGCGCTCTAGTGCTATAATTGGAAAACTACCGTTAATTCCAGACATCACTATCGTTCACGTATTGATGCACTCTGTCTCTATAATAGCCTTTCGACAATAAAACTCGCTTGTGATGGCGATTAAATTTACAGTCCGGCAAATCGGTAATGTTTTGGGATTTTATTCTAAACCCTAACACTATTATCTAAGAAACTATTACTGGTCTTGCTAAGTCTGAGACATAGGACGACCAGTTATATTTACAAGATTATTTGGACCTATCTATAACCTTGTCTATGCTAGCGTCATTTAGGAGGGTCTTAGAACTGTTATTTAGTGATTAGAGCTGGACACTTTTCGAACATATCCCCGGTATGAGACAGTTCTTACCGCTATACTCCATAGATCCTATTAAAATGTAAGCGGCAGATAGAGTTGCCAACTACACTCTAAAATAACGTATCCTGCTTTGTTTTTGGTATTTGTACTCTATACTTTTCCATAAAAACAAAGAACACGAAAATATTTATTTACAATCTTTAAACCATCTTGTTCACTTTACGCTTTCGTGTAGATTTTGCAAATAATGTGAAATACATGTTATTCGTTAATAATGTCGAGTTCTTTATCTGATTTTCTAAAAATCGCTTTACTTGAGCGTTTTTGCGTATCCATTACAAACAAAAATTCGAAAATGGTCTCTTTACAATGGTAGAATAGTTAAGGATTGATTATCATTTCATTTGAATATAAACTTGTTTAATGTAGCTGTGTGACACTTAAAGACAGCCAATTTTTAGCGTGTTCTTAGAGAAAGGAAAATGTATTCAAGGGAATAAATATGAAAAATACTCGTTTTCCTTGCAAATACTTTACTATACGTTATTTTTACAAAGAAAGTTGGCAAGTCAGTTCGAAAAAAAAAAACAAAGAAAGTTGGCAACCCTAGCTACAGATACAATGACATTCTTATAGTTTACATTATTTTAAAATTATAATGCTCAATCATAACTGGACACTTGTACAAAGACAATTATATTATTTTATACAGAGTATTTTATTTATATTCGTAGTGTATTTTGTATATATACATTGCATGGGTGGCGCTCGTAACGGTGTATTACCGATACAGTATCGTTTTCGCTGAGTGCTGTCGGTTTGTATCCCGTACAGGACATAATTTTGTAATCTACAAATAGTTATTATGAGTGCGGATGCACTTTCCGTTCATTAATTGTATGTTTATAAAATCACCTGCGATTCGGTAACTAATCCCTTGTCAGAGAGTTGTATTTTACAATTAAATAAATAAAAATCGTTGATAATATGAGTATAATATTCGGAAACAAATTATTAATCCAACTTTTATTATATGCCTGTATTCATAGTAAAAAACTAGTGTTCAAATTTCTCTTACATGTGTAATAGTGCAATAAACCTAAACGTTAAAAAACCTTAGGACTGTTTTTTATTACCGTTCACCCAAAAAAAATTGGAATCGCGGCGTATTGTAAGTGACGTACAGCCACGGACCAATGACAACAAAATAAAAATTAGTTACGAGAAGTGTTATAAATTTAAATTTATTTTATTCCTAAGGTCAACATATCATGTAGTCTGAAAAGACGCAAACAACCATTTTCGCTTTTAATGATTTTCATTAGTGACATCACTGCGCAAATTCAGCGTAATTCAATGATCCTCGAGAAATCTATAAGCTGTCATGACGACATACAACTAAAAAATCCAAGTGATGGTGTGACTATGTGCATGATGGTCGTATCTATTTTATACCACTAGATAAAATTATATCATTACATAGTATAAAACAAAGTCCCCTACCGCGTCTGTCTGTCTGTCTGTTCGCGATAAACTCAAAAACTACTGAGCGGATCTTTATGCGGTTTTCACCATTGGATAATGTGATTCACGCGGAACACTTTCGTATATAATTTGTCCAGGATTTTTTATAATCAGGACGGGACAACGTCTACCGGGTCCGCAAGTTAACTATAAACCCGATTATATTAAGAGGGATATGTCATAGGGTTAGGCCACTGTCATGGCCGAAAAGATAAGTGTAAGTGATATTTATTTATTTATAAGGCATACATTACAGATAATAAGTAACTATGTTTACAATTACAATGTATAGTTTATTTTTTGTCTGCTATATTATCCAAAATATATGCATGCACATCTATGCTTAATAAATATAATCATGAAATCCTATACGAGTATGCTAACTTAATTAGATTATATTAAGGAGAGAATCTGTGTTTATATACTAAATAACGAAATTTACTCAAACTAAGATGAAATATGTCTATGTTGATATCGGCACAGTAGGAAACACAGCCAGCAATAGTATTGTATGAGCGACACATGTTAGCAATCGGATTATTAAAAGAAACATTATTTATATAAAAAGGAATATGAAAGAGTCTACTGCAACGACCCCTAAAATTGGTGTTAAAATTAAGCAAATATAGTAATCGTGGACAGTCTATAATATAATTCACTATTTTATGTAGGTACTAGCTGACCCGTGCAACTTCGTTTGCAGCAAATCGGTTGTTACCGGTTTCAATTGTATTTTAAATGCATTTAAAAAAAAAACCTAATCCCCAATTGCAGCTATACCCACCGTTTCCAATTGTGAATCCAAACTACCCAGAGACTCACCCAAACATACCCTGTTGGTATGTGAGAACTCTTTTAAAATACGCCGAGAACCCGTTCGCAGCATCACCTACCGGGTCCAATTAAGATAAAATATAACCTACATATATTGGCGATAAATGTCTTCCCGATACCCTTTGAGTTACTCCTGCGCCACTCATCTCCGTACCCATTCACAATTAGCGTAGATCCAGCGGCAGTGTCAGGGCAATAATTTTGCAGGCTTATAGTTTATATTTCGCGTTATCTTCTGACTAACTTCATCAATTAACATTTTCTACATTAAATTTCTATTTTGATTTAGTTGTTTGATCCATAAGAAATTGTAAAGTATACGTAAAATCTGTATCCACACTTAATCTCTTCAAATTTATTTTGCATTTGACATATAAATCATCTTTTTACCTGAGATATTAAATTTAGATATATGGTGTCGTAGACTTTTTCGTAAAAATAATAAATATTTTTGCTATAGATTTAAGTTTTTTATTCCAAACTCTTCAAGCAGCGCTCGCTATATTAAATATTTTTTTGCCGAGATCAGTTACATTTCTTGTAATTAGTTATTGAAAATATATATACAGTCAAAATCTGTTATAAAGACATCGAAGGGACTGCTCATATTCAGTCGTAAAAACCGATAGTCGTAACAACCGGTGATGTTTAATGTGTATCGTGCAAGTACAAACAAATCGATAGGGAATTATTGGAAAAATATATTTACTCAACTATGTACATTTTGTTTATTACACATAAGTACAATGCATATTATTTTTCTGTGAGCATAAAATCTGTAATTTTGGTCTGTTTGGAACACTTCTGTTGTGCATAGATATTTTGTAATTCACGTTGGATTTTAATTAACGTATCGTCATAATTTTCATTTATTATTAATTATAATTCATAATTTGTTTTTCATAATGTGTTTTGTTAATTCATAATTTGTTTTCTTTTTCTTTGCGACATTTTGAAAGTTTCACGAATAACTCCACAAAGTTTTGGTGCGTCTTGTGTGTAGATAAGTAACAAACTAACTGAAGAGATATGAAGAAGCGGGCTTTGACTCTACTGCATGCACGTGTTTTATTTCTAAGAATTAGAAAAGACCCTACACTAAACTAAATCCCATTTTTTTTTCCTGATTTTAATAGCCATTGAAGACAAATGTGGATACATATTCAAATTGTTTACAATACAGCTTAGCCGGTCGTTCTAACAGATCTAATTCTCCGAAATATTAGTTAAATGTGGTCGTTATTAGCAATGTCGTATAAAGCAATGTTTTTAATAAGGCGGTTATATAGCATTCAGCCGGGACTTTTGTTCTAGGTTATTATAACCGGCATGTTCTAAACTATGTCGCAGTAAACGGTTTTGACTGTATTTGCCATATTAAAAAAATATATTGCTATAGCACAAAGAAAACTTTACCAAAAACCGTCAAGAATTTCATTAACTACAAAGTTTTGACTTTTATCCGTTATCTTTGAGAACCCTTTGTGTTTTATGGGACAAAAAGTATCCTAGATTTTACTTTATAATATAAGTTATCACTGTGTCAAGATTGGTTCAGTATTTCGGAGTGATACGTGTATATAGAAACTGACATATAGACAAAAATTCTAAATTAATTATTTTTTACTTCTATAACGAAAACAAAGTCTACCCCGATTATAATTTTCAAAAAATATTTAATTTACAGATTTGACCTTGTTACAGTTTTATTATATTTATAGATAATTAGGTTTAGGTTAGATAGCTCATCCATCGAGGAAGGCTATATAATATATATTATCACGCTAAGACCAATTGGGGCGGAGTACCGATGGAGAATGTTCCAAAATCGAGGTTATTTCGGGTTCGGGGGCCAAAAGTAACTATTACACGCGGACGAAGTCGAGGGCAGAAGCTAGTATGTTATATCGATGTATAAACTACTACCTTACAAAATTTCGTGAAAATCTGTCTAGTAGCTTTTGCGTAAATTTCTTCTCTTTTATGTTTTCTTAAAAGTAAAATAAACAGACATACAAATGTGATATATATGTAAAACATGGCCTAAATGTTATACCGGTGTATAAGCTACTACGATACCAAATTTCGTCAAAATCCGTCGAGTAGTTTTTGCGTGAATACAAACGACAGACAGACAGACAAAAATTTTAAAAACTATAGCAATGTGTTCTGTCATTGATTGTAAGCCCTCCCAGAGTATTTTTTCTTTAAAATATTTAATGTACAGATTTCGTCCCGTTAGCCTTTTATTATATGTATAGATGTTAATTCACTTGCATGCCTTCTGCTAGACAACGATGATATTTTAAAATATTAAGCACGATCAAGACGACTAGGGAGTTTCCTTAGCATTCCATTTCTAAGATAGAGTGTCTTTAAACATCGTGTCTGGATTCGTTCAATGTTCTTTATATGAACTGTGTAATAGGGAGACCAAACTACGGAAGAGTATTCGAGTTTACTAGAGTTTTGTACAGATAAAACATGTATTGATACTGTACGACTTGGGGACTGTGCTTTATAATTTAATTATATTTCCGAAGAGATTTAGTTAAATCGTTTAAATAACGCTAACATAACATAAAAATAACTTTGTAATTTACTTTTCTTTGCGCAGTGCTCTTTCTAGGGGAGGCTATTCGCAAATCTGGACGCCAAAATTTAAATATAATCCTTTTATTGAGAATATATATAAAACTAGCGGGCCCGGCAGACGTTGTCCCGCCCTGATTATAAAAAAAACCGTGACAAATTATATACCAAAACGTTCCTCGTGAATCACTTTATCCACTGGCGATTCAAAACCGCTTGAAAATCCGTTTAGTAGTTTTTAAAAAATCTAGCACTAAGTCATCATCATAGGCCTTTTCATCTGTAACAGATGATTTAAGTAGCATTCTGGCGGCACTTTCGTAAGTGGCTGACAAGACCGATCCGGGAACGAATCGCTCGGCCGCAAATTCGGCAAGTATGTACATCTGTACCCCCAGGTGGACGGGGGTAGGAGGCCTGCTCGTGACGCCTCATGCGTTTTTCTTCCAATTGCCGAAACCAGGTCCTGTCGTGCTTTGATTGGCCTTCGTGAATTAGGCGACACCATTTAGCCCGGTCCACGGCTAGCTCCTCCCACTGGCTGCTTGGGATATTGAATGTAACCATGTCACGTTTAGTGCAATCCTTAAAACGAAGCATAGGACGGCCAACAGACCTCTTTGCATGTGCAACCTCTCCAAGCAGAATTTGTCTTGGCAAACGAGTTCGTTCCATTCGATGCACGTGCCCTAACCAACGCAGTCGTCTCTTTTTGAGAATAGCGGTAATGCTAGGAAGCTGTGCCTTACTCAGGACGAACTCGTTTGTCACGCGATCTTTCCACGTTATGCCCAGTATGTTTCGAAGACATCGCAAGTGGTATGTGTTCAGTCGGCGTTCTTGTTTTGCGTATGTTGTCCAGGATTCCGCTCCGTACAAGCACTAAGTATAGCAGGAATAAACTGCCTTGATACTTTAATAAAAATGACTATTAAAAAATAGGGGTTGATGTTAGAAGGGTGAAAATTTAGGGTTGTATGTGTTTTTAATGCTTCATTATAACAAAATAAAATAAAATAAAAATGTCCAAAAAACAAAAAAAAATTTTTAGGGGTGGACAACCCTTATCACTTAGGAGTATGAAAAATAGATAGTAGCCGACTCTCAGACCTACTGAATATGCATATAAAATTTCATAAAAATCTGTCAAACCGTTTCAGAGGAGTACGGTAACTAACATTGTGACACGAGAATTTTATATATAAAATATTAATATGTATTTAAAATATATATTAATGGGCGTCCATTGCCTCTTTTCACGGGGTGACGTAATTGCTACAACCAAAGTTGGTTATCATTATATATCAGTTCAGACACAGAGTCGCCGAAGATAAAATTGAAACCATAGTTTACAATTTTTTCAACTTTAATCGGCGGCTTGGTTTCTACCAGTAAAACATTACGTCTAGGATGACATCGTTGAGTAAACGTCCGATATTCTTATTATTGAATAAAATAAATCGAGGAGTTTTTGGCGGGATCTTGGTCTGTCATGTAGTGGATTTTATTTTTTATTCATAATCTTGTGTTACTTGACTCTATATTGTGTAAAATTGGTGGTGTTTTATGTAATATAGTTTGTTTATTGTGCATAAGTGAAGTGAATGGAAAATAATACCACGGACCATGAATTCTGAGATGCCACAAAAATTCCATGGAAAGTTCTAACAAGAAGGCCACCATCTTGTTAGTTCATTGAAATTATATCAAGAAACTTGTAATATCGATACTCACTTGACAATGGTAATGATGGTCTACTAAAAGTCAGGTTGCCAAAATGGAATGGAAGAAGAACTTGAAATACTATTAACTACTCGACAATGGCATTCATTGAAATTATATCAAGAAACTTGTAATATCGATATTCACTTGACAATGCAACAATAGTCTACTAGAAGACTGGTTGCCGAAAATGGAATAGAAGAAGAACTTGTAATACTATTAACTACTTGACAATGGCAGTAATAATCAAAAAGATTGGTTGCCAAAAATAAAGTTAAAAAAAAAAAAAAAATGTGTGCGTGTACTAGTGTACACACGTAAGAAGTGAAACTTGTTTAAGGCCTTATTTTTCGCAAAATGATCTATATGCAACTTTCCAGAAATTGGTTAAAAAACCCTTTCTTTCTTTATGGCAAACAATTTCATTAATATATTAAAAAATAAAGTTAAATTAGATAAAGTTTAAACAAAAGGATTTTATTATCATAGACATGAATACAAAAAAGATGGCGCGTAACGGAAAAATGTGACGCGTAACCGAAAAATGTGACGGTAAATTTTTTTCCAACGCCGATAAAGAAGTTTCACTTCAATAAAGTTAAAAAAAAAAAATCGATTTTTTATATTGATAATGAATAATATGATATATCGGATTTAAATATTGATGGTTTTGTTTGAAAATTGATACATGTCGAACACCCCTAGTGAAGTTATAGCACTAGTTGTCAAAATCATAACATCTGTGATGGGTATTCTCCGCTAAAAGTATTATTATTCTGTGACGGGTATGTTGTGTCAAAACAATTTCATGAAACAATCTCATTATAAGGAAATTGTGTATACCATGACACGTAGATATTCTCGATATACTGTGATGTTGTTATTAGTCAGTTGATAAAATTTCTATTATATCTATTATCGAATCCCGTATTAGGCAAAAGTTAGAATTTACAATGTCTAAGTGGACAAGTAAGAATGCTATTCTTCGTGACCTGTCGGAGGCTCAGGGTCACGGAGTTCCTGTGGATATTGTCGATGCTGTTGCTGATGGTGAAAAACCACCGACTCCGAATTTTGTAGAAGGTAAGTAATGTATTATCTATGCAGATATTAATATCAGACTAAATGTATACAGTTCCTTGTATGCTAATCGAAACGACTTCATAACAAAAATACATAATAGTTCCTTGGGGCTAATTCCACGGTATATAATATAATAGCAGATATAAGTGTTTGCATAATATTGGCTATCTATACATATAATAAGAATGTATATGTACTTGTATATGTCTATACTTTATAGATAGATAGTGAAAAAAATTGTCTCAGGTGCCTTGGAATAAGTAATAAAATACATTTCACTAATTTTTAGAAATGTCTGTTTGTTTGAACACGCATCACTCTTAAAGTACTATGTTCACGATAAAACCTCACCAAGAAAATCATAAATCATATAGTTGAGTAACATTTAGTCTTGTTTCATTAAAATCGGTTAACTCTATCTGTTAGAGACAGAGTTGGCCACCTTCCGGTTTCTTTAATAAAACAGTGGTAGAGCTTCAATGGTGTGTATATTTCAACTTTCACAATGTATATAATCGTATGTAAAGAACCCGTAACAAAACATATTTTTACGGGGTTTATGTCTATACTTATGGCCTTACATCTAGTACATTATACGTGCCTTACTGTGGCATGTTCAGCCATACATTTACACAGTTTACATTAAATTGACATTATACTTTCAGTGATGGTTCCATTACAATATTACGCAAATAATAATAATAATAATAACCCTATTGGCTTTTATTTTCAAATTTTTACATAAACATTAATTATTATCACATAGAGACACATTAAACATAGTAAAGTAAGTACATAAAAAATACGACATTTTATCTGTTCACATTACATAGACACATTTATACATAAAGAAATAATAGCTCACCTGACTGTAACACTATCAATAGATTTTGTAATTTTAGTGACAATGTGATATAAGTACGACAGAAAAGTAGATAAGTAAATGGACTGAATATACTCAGAAGATTTTATTAGACATTGTATTTTTACATTAGGTTCCATGTAGACAGAGCTGCGGGCACAGCTAGTACCTAATATAAATGGTCATTAGCGAATCAGTGTACAACCAATTCTTGAAAGGAGAAAAGTAAAATGAGTAATTTCTTATTATACAAATAAACAACAAAATGAAGCTAAAGATACATATTTAAATATATCTGTGTAGAAAATGGCCTTGAGAAAACACATGTTGCTAAATTTTGTACATAAAGTTCACATATTTTTATGAAATATTATTTTCTTAACATTAAACAAAATATTATTGTGATTTTTGTTTGTTAATACATAATTTGAAACTCATCAATACTCTTTAAATCAATTCTATGCAAATTCATCTAAATAAATCTATTAAATTATCAAAGGATAAACATTTTATTGTATTTATTCGAAATTTATTCATTTATTGGTCATAATTAGTTATTTCGTTTACATATCACAGTATGTTATATTGTTTTTGAACTTTTGCATACTTTTTAATATCACTAATTTTATAATTACCTATGTACCTCCACTAGAAGTACTATAGTTTACATGTAGGTATGGTGCCTAAGATCTTAATATAGAAGAAGCTCAGTTGGACATTTAATTTCATGGAAACTACATGTTTTATCTGGATTATTAGTGGGTTGTCTGTAATTTTTTTGATTGCAATTTTAGAAAATTTTTTACTTAACCCATATAACCTTCTTACAAATTCTTAACAAAGATAGTTAAATTTTGTTATTTCTGCTTAGTTATATTATAGATATGCTTTGTTAAAGAGATGTAAGGATAATACTCTGCGAGTCCTCTATCTGCCTGCAAAACTTAGAGATACCAAAAAAAAACAAAAGATTAAGCCAGATGCCTAAGAATTTTGTACATATGTATAAATTATTTGATATCTAGTTGCCTTATTTATCCCCAATTCTACTGGGGGTGGGGGAAAGAGACTACAACCCTCCAACATTAAAAAGGTTGGAGGAGGCCTTTGCCCATTGGTAAACAGACCTGGAGATGGTAATGAAGAAACAAAAATTTGTTTCTTCATTCTAATATTTAATATTTGTTTAAATAGTTTAGTTAGCATAAGAGTTAAGCATTCGTTTTTAAGTTTAAACTCACTGTAATCAGTCTAAGGAGATCTGAATAAAAGGTTATTTATTTATTTATTTATTATTATTATTATTATTATTGACCTTATTTATATATATTCTTATATTACCTGGAAAAAATCCCCCTTTGTCTTTAAAATACAGTTAATTTAAAGAATGTGTGTTTGAATGTGAGTTATATCTAAGTATGACCATTTATAATGCTATCCCTCAGGTCTATGTAAGAATTGTTAATGTAAACCACACCTTTTCATGAATACAGAGGAGTTTACTGTTGTTTTTTGGACAAATAAGGTCCATGGTGTCTCTGTATTCCAATCTAGCACTTTTTATTTTTCATATGCTAATACTTTATTCTAGTACGTTCAAGTGCCATGCCAAACAGGTTTTAATGTCTTAAAATTATTAATGGATGGATTACTATGTCAAAGATGGTAATGTCTGGAAATAAAGCCTCTCTCTATGTTTCTGCCAAAAAGAATGGAACTATTTATGTTTATAAAGATATGTAGGATGAAAATATAAACAAGATTTAGTTTTTTGCCAGTTCTTCTCAGTGACTTGCTTGGTTTGTTGCAAATCTGTACACTTCTGCACTCAAGTCCAGGGCTATAAAATTCATAAAATACAATAATAACATTCTACATATATTATTTCAGAGACGGAAGAGGAGTATTTTGAACACTGTACTGGGGCTGGAGATGCACCCCATGTTCCGGATTTTGGACTTATCAGACAAATGTTGAATATTGTATGTAATTTGTTTATCACAGCTTACTATTATAATCAAAGATCATAAGTTTACTATGCATAATATTGAGTTAAATTATCATATACAGTTAATTCATTGTGTTTATGATACCATAAACAATCTTAAAGTTTATGATACCATAAACAATCTTAAATCCATACTAATATTATAAATGCGAAAATGAGTTTACTTGTTATGTTTTCACACACAAATTATCATGATATTTTGTATACACATTGGTCAGGAGTACAAGAAATTACTGAAGCTACCTTTCATCCATAAAAATTGTACTGTTCCTAAAGGATAGATCAAAGCTATATTAATGTGAGCAAAAGGTTGTAGAGTATGCGAAGGGCACAGATTCAAGATCAATGTATATTTTTATTCATTAGTAATCTTCAAGTATATAACTCTCAACAAAATCAAAAACCAAAATATTATATCTTCTTTTCTTCTATACATATGTGTCGTTTAGAATCAAAAGTGGTCAACTCCACTTTGCAAGTTTTATGGGTATAGCCAATTTTCTATTTCGAGCTTAATGCAGAGACTATGAAACATTTAGGTATCTGTAGAGTTTTAATACAATTAGTATAGAAAGCCAAAAAAATAAAAATGTATGCTATAGTACAATAGTTTAAAGTTATGAGACTTAGAAAATTGCAAAGTGGAGTTGACCACTTCTGATTCTAAACGACACATATAATAAGAATGTTAATCTAATGCGTGTGTACTTTTCAATGTTTGTAAAATTGTTGCTGGTCTCTAGCAATAAGTAATAAAATACATTTCAATCATTTTTAGAAATGTCTGTCAATCTCTTTGTTTGAACACGTGTCACGGCAAAAGTATTGCGTTCATAATAAAACCCTTTCAAGAAAATCATGAGGCATATCTTCAAGTAACATATAGTTTCATTAAAATCGGTTCGGTCTATCAAAAGTTATTGTAATTTTAATGAGGATGCGACTAACGTACGAGAAAAAAGTAGATAGTAATTAGACTTAATACATTCAGATGACTTTTTGTGCTACTGTTTTGTACATCAGGTACCATGCAGACGAAGTCGCGGGCACAGTTAGTATAAAGTATGTTAATCTTAAAAATTAATAAACGCGAAAGAAACAAATAGAAGCTTGATGATACTCTTCCAACTTAAGTGTGGTAGGAGAAGCAATAAAAAAGTACTAGTCACCAAAACCAGAGATTACTTTGATCAACATATTTAATTTAAAATGAAATTATTATAGGTTCAACTTTCAAACACGACAGACGATGATGATCAAGAAAATAAACCACTCAATGAAAACCTGATGTTGCAAACAGAACTTACTAAAGAATTTAATAATAGACAACAGCTTAATAAAACCAAGAGAATAGGTCGCAATGTTGCTGTAGAATCTATTCTACAAGCTATAGGTCATGAGATTGTTGATAAGAACCAAGTTAAAAAAGACACTGTACTTAAATCACAAGATTCCAGAGTAATTGATAATAGTATATTGCAAAATACACTAAATGCAAACGCTAATGATGTGAACTCAAGACAGAATTCACCGGCAAACAGTAGGCCTTTAGCTTTAGAACCTGTAAATATGTTTCGAAAAAAGAGTCCTGGCAAAAAGACAGAGGTCAAAGATGAGCCAAAGAAGTTTGTTGAAAAAAATTGCAATGCAGAGACATACAAACCTTCAGAACTTGCTGGTGAATATTACAAGAAATATGTAGAGAGATCGCAAGTACAAGAAGCAATGAAAGACGACATATGGACTAGAGCGGAAAAGAAAATGAAGGAAATTGAAGCAAAGAGGTAAGTTAAATTTCACTAGTTTTCTTATTACGACCATAGATAAAAAAAATTTTTATGGTAACCAATCATCTAGTTTATTACTGCCATTGTGGAGTATATTACAAGTGTTTTGAGATATTTTCAATGTTCTGACAAAATGGTGGCCTCCTTGTTAGAACTTTCCAGGGAGTTTTTGTGGCTTCTCAGAATCCATGCTCAGTGCTCAGTGCTCATGCTTAATTATTTCCCCATCCACTTCACTTGTGCTCAATTACCGAACTATATTACGTAAAATACCACAAATATTATAAAATATAGAGTCAAATAACACCACATTATGAATAAATTATAAAATCCACTACATAACAAACTAAGATCCCGCCAAAAACTCCTAAGAGGAGTATTAGTATTAACACAGAGAATTTTGTATTGGCTTCGGTGTCCAAGTACAACTGTCTGTCTTACTGCTATACTTGATTTTCGATATTGATAACTATCCTAACATGCTATTATTTATATATATAAATACGTAAGTACTAAAGGGGGGGTCTTTGATTTGCTTATTTTTGATGACATAGGGGCGGGGGTCTGGCGTCTGGGTGGTGATCACGTCAGCAATATTTATTTATTTAACCAGAACAGATTAAAAACTATTTATATATAATAATTGTGTATGTAAACATTCGGAGGGAGGGGGGAAAGAGCAGTGCTTACATTTCCAGACGGGGAGGGAAGAGGATGCCGACAGAAATTACAAAAAATTTGCTTACGTAATACTTGAATAACACTACACTGCCTTGTCTCTTATTAAGAGTTTATATATATTATAATATTTGTTACTAATTCTAAACTGTTCCAAATATTCTTTGAGTGTTAGAATATTGTATTTTTTATGCAGGTTTTTGCAATTTCTTTAAACACCTATTTAAAATTGAAATAAGCAATTTTTATATTAATATCGTTTTTGGGGAAGTGTATTTTAATATGTGCCACTTTTTTCCAGAAAATTACAAGCGTCTCAGTCGCCCCAATCAAACAGTAACGACTTTGAGGTGGATGTTGCCAAAAGTAATTAATACTTCAATAATTATATCACATGTTAGTTGTTACTTTCAGTGTTTTATTTATAAATTTCAGTATTACAAAAATGTAAGTAGTATACAGCAAAATAACTCAAGTGCTTTCTATTCGCAGTAGATACATTTTCCTTTTGTAACTAATGTATTTACAAAAAATAGTGCTACGGCTTTTCCCAAAGAGATTTTCTTAATGACATGTTCATACTCTTCTCTACTTTGACAACAAATTCTTGCTATTAAATATTATTTTTGCTATTATCAAGACTTCAATGTCTTCATGACTTCACTGTTGTAATAAAACGGTGGTTTGAGCATTCCGCATAGTTTTTGTGATATATCTGCAGAATGCATGTTCTTTGTTGTTTTCGCTTGCAGACAATAACTAGACACATAAAGCAAAATACACTAGATAAATTTGGTTTGGTTCAAGTATTATTTATATACACACAGATTACGGTTATCATTGACATGAATATTTCATAATATTCTGTATAAAGGTTGTATGTATAATATGTATGTCGTGTTTTTGATTCTAATATAATAATTTTAATGGTAATTGTATATATAGAAAGAGGGGAGAGGCAATAGATGCGATCTCCCCCCACTGAATCAACATAATCTTTATTTTGACTAACTACCACAGTGATTTCTCATGATTACACGGATAACAAAACATATCGCTTGCAGATATTGATACTCTCCGATACGAAATATATATAAGCATTGTTGAGGTATGTACGCTTGGTACACATATATGTTTCAACAACACATATATGTATTAATAGTTAGCTTAGCTGAGCTCAGATAGGTCGCGAATTGCATGTATCAGGCAACAGCCCAAGCCGAGGTGTGCCGTGCAACCTTGAGCTAGTTGTCAAATAAAATCGGCTGAGTGCCTTAAGCGATCGCCTTAGTAGTCCGGTGAAGCTGTTAAAACCTTGCTAGGTCAATAGCGTAATCAGTTCGAATAAAAATGTTGATACTCGGGGTAACAAGTATAAATTGATGTGATCACCCCCCCTTTGAATCATGATTATGTTTAGTTTGACTAACTACTGCCATGACTTCTCTTGATTTGATGGATAACAAACATTTTGTTGATATTTATTTATTATGTTTTATCAACATTACAATGCATTTGTAAATATACTAATAGTAACGATTTTGTAATTAAATTTTAATGTAGTCATATTTATAGACAACCACGGCATGCTCTAACAATACATTAAAATTCAACAAAACTAACTATTTATTATTATAACAAATTATTTATTTAACTATTTTACAGGCGTAAAAATTTGACATAGAACTCTGTACTAAAAGCAACTGTTGTCTGAACTGTATTTTATGAATATACTAATATGTCTCGACCGCTGTTTTGGATTTATTTCGTAATATGTCGATATGGGATTGTTGGGAAAGGAGGAAAAGTGTGAGAAGGAAGATCTCTTGCTTTATGGCACTAATATCTTTCAGTTTGGGAGGAGATCAATCTTCCTCGACACCGACATCTTTTGACCGGCGACTGCATCGTGTGCACAGCCTTGTCCCGACGCGGGTACCATATTGACTCGACTAAATAAATTAAATTAAGTCTAGATTTTTATTTATTTATTTGTGCAGACTCTTGGGCCGCACCTTTTTTCTGTTTTCGTTTATTTTATTATGTCAAAAGTCGTTGTAATTGTGAGCAACTACTGTTATTATTTTAATTAACTATTAATTATTTTATATCGGATTTTTGACTTAGTCTAGAAGTCTTCTATATCTAGAATTAAAGTTCAACATATACAGCGGCTGTACTAGAATTACGTTAACTGAATGTTAGTAATTTTTGAACTGTCCCATCCCTCCTTGTCAGCAAAAGTAAGTAAAACTCTTATCTCGTTCCCCTCTTTTGTTTAGTATATTTTTTACAATATCTCTCTCAACTTGCTGAGCTTTTCAAACAAAAATATGGAAGTGTAAAATATCCCCCCCCCCCGTTATCAAAAATAGGTAAAATGTAGATCCTTTTAGTGCTTACCTAAAATTCACGGGTGGTGTTGCTGCGTGTATTAATAAGTATTAAAATATAACTAAGAGGACATACAATAATGTGTCACATCAAAATGGTACGGTACGCCTTTTTTTAACACACAGGAGTTTAGGTTGTAAAAAAATTTTACAAATGGAAAATTGTAAATTTTTTTATTTTCAATGATTTCATATTTTATTCCACCTTTTAGTGAATGAATAATACTGGTTTTGATTTTCTCACTCTTTTATTATATCACTAGCGAGATTGTTGGATAAAATATAAATGGCTAGAACTCCAACAAGGTTTGACCGATCATTGTGAAAGTTAACACACCTAAGTGCCCTTCAATAAATGTTTTTATGGGTATCTATTTCTTCTTTTTCATTTTTTGGCTCCACATTGCCAGTGGAGTGGATGTTTTATTTCAATGGAGATTAGAACATATTTTACACAATAAGTGTCGTGTGAAAAATTTCAATGTTCCAACAAGATGGTGGATCTCTTGTTAGAACTTTCCAAGGAGTTTTGTGTGACATCTCAGAATTCATGGTCCGTGGCATTATTTTCCATTCACTTCGCTTATGTACAATAACCGAACTGTATTACGTAAAACACCACCAATTTTACAAAATATAGAGTCCAATAACACAAGATTATGAATAAAATATAAAATCCACTACATGACAGACAAAAATCCCGCCAAAAACTCCCAGGGTATCTATTTTACTATTAAGTAACTAGCCACGAGGTATTGCCAGGCAAAATTTTATTATTATTGCATTTTATTTCGTCATTGATGTGGATGAAGATGTCAACGATTATTAGTAAAATAGTAATCCTGTATTAGAAACATAAACAGTTATTTACTTACATATATATACAGTCAAAACCGTTTATGGCGACATCGTTTAGAACAACATACCGGTTATATTGACCCAGAATAAAGGTCCCGGCTGAATGCCGTATTTCGAAAACATCACCGGTTATCATTACATAGTATAAAACAAAGTCCCCTACCGCGTCTGTCTGTCTGTCTGTTCGCGATAAACTCAAAAACTACCGAACGGATTTTCATGCGGTTTTCACCGGTGGAGAGAGCGATTCATGAGGAACGTTTTAGTATGTAGTTTGTCAAGGATTTTTTCATAATCAGGGCGGGACAACGTCTGCCGGGCCCGCTAGTTAAGACTAAATATGAGTAGTCCCTTCGACGTCGTTATAACAGATTTTGACTGTAAATAACTAGCATTTGCTCGCGACTTCGTCCGCGTGGAATAGTTACTTTAGGCTAACGCTAACAAGCAGCGGAAGCTCTCATAAAAAAAAAACCGATTTTGTATTTTGAAACATTAGTGCTCCGCTCCTATTGATCTTAGCGTGATGATATAGGAGCTATCTATCACTGAAATATTTTTTTTTTCTTCGGACTAGTAGTTCCTGAGATTAGCGCGTTCAGACAGACAAACAAACTCTTCAGGTTTATAATATTAGTATAGATAATAAGTACTATATAACCTCGAGAAGACGAAATCCTCTACACCCCAAAAAGGACTAATTTCCTTCCTTTGAAACCCCAATATCTGTATCTCTCGATATCCGAGCCATCGGTGAGTCGAAATAATCAAAGTTTTCTTTCAATTTTCAGTACATATTTTACCTTCTAAATTCCGAAAAATATACCTCTGAACTTGTGAGTCCCCCTTCAACGGACTCACAATAATTTAGAAAACTATGCCGATCCAAAGTTAAAGTGGAGAGAACGATTTTTCAGAATTTCCTTGTGGGGTTTCAATGAAAGTCTTGATCTCGTACGTATTTGCGAAGAGTGCTCCTTGTTGCGATTCGAGTCATCACTAATTTACCCTTTTTTTTTCGAAGTCACTAACCGCTGTGTCCTTACAAAACTTCCCATCACTGGACTTTTAGTGCAAGCGCTTATGGCACTCTGCCGAATGGCAGCAAGATCGAGTGTGACAAAGTGATCGAACCTCAACTTGGGCTGTTGCCTTGGATAGAAAGTCGCGAGTCTATAGCTAGTTAAAGAAATGTGTGTAACATATCAATGATATTATAACTAAAAGCCTGTAGATACGTCATAAGGGTTTTGATAGCGCCTTATTAACACTTGGCGAACTGGCTTATTTTTGACACTTGCCCCGTCAATTCGCTCGTATTTAAGCAACATATGACTATTTGTTTTCCACCACTGATATGTAGAATATGCCATTTTACTTCCACTTTTTATCTAAGACAGTTTGGTGTTACAATATTGCTGTGCGTATGTATACGCTATCGTACCATTTGTTTTGTTCAAATATCATTTAGGTAACGTATATACAGCTTTTTAGTTTTAATATAGTTGGTAACATAATATGTGTACCAGCATGTGTGCCTTACCAATACATATATGTATTTCGGACATAACAATTTGGCTAAAAACAACTACCAAAATCGAAAAACTGGACCGTTCCATTATGAAGTGCGTCGGTGTTATGAGAGACTCTTCGCCTTTTCTTTCAATGCTTAAACATTTACATTTGTACCTACATTATTATTTTTATCATCAAACTATTATTTCTATATCTATTTATTCTATACAATATTACAAGTATTGATACCTACTTAACACTATATTCTATTTTTACTCAGTTAAATAGTAATTATTATATATATAATCTAAAAACCTTATAATATGAAATCTCTATAAAAATATAGAAAGAAAAAAAAAAAATAAAAAAGTAAAAATAAAAAAATAAAAAAAATTTTAAAAAATAAAAAAAATAATGGTTTAAAAAGATGGGGGGGTGGGGGAAGGTGAAAAATTGGGGATTTAGAGAAATAAAAAAAAAAGAGAAAAGGAAAAAGAAAAAAAAATAAAAAAAATTTCATTATTCACGCGCCGCGAAATTGTATAGGTTAAAGAATGGACTATGGGAAACATAATTTTATCCATTGTTGGGTCATGTTATGCGTTTACACCATTATACGCGGGGATGGGAGGGGGATGATGGGGCGGAGCAAAAAGATTAGAAAAAACAAAAAAAAGGGAAAGGGGGAGGGGTTTTTTGTGGTTAAAAAACTCCACCCACACGCTCTTAAATTACGCCCCCCCAAATTTAACGAGGCTCTACTCTGTAATACACGCAACATCATTACATATTATAAAATAAAGTCCTCTGCCACGTTTGTCTGTCTGTTCGCGATACATTCAAATATTACTGAACGGGTTTTCACGCGCATTTCACCAGTACATAAAGTGATTCATGAGGAAGGTATAGGTATATAATTTGTTAAGGTTTTTTATTATCAGGGCGGGATAATGTCCGCCGGACCCGCTAGTATATTATTATCAATGTAACAAAATATATCGTATTAGTTGAGATTTAAATTTGGTTATCGTGTCAATGTTTTCTTACAATGATTGTATTGCGTTAATATTACAATTTCTCCGTGAAAAAAAATTCACAGACACGCTTAAACATTTCCATCATAACAAGCGAAATTTATTGTTCTCTGGACTTCTTCTTTTTAGTTATTTAAGAATTAGTCACACTCTGTATCATGTTTTACAATCATTTTGATTTTTATTTTGGACGTTTTTTTAGACAGTTTTGACGGAAAACTTTAAGATTTTTGGAACATTTAGTAAAAATATTCGTGGTTTTAGCTAATCCGGCTTAGAGATAAACTTATATTGGTTCATTTCAATAGCAAAGATCAAGGTTTCCTAATGGCCAATCACCTTCGTTTTATTTTCTAAACATATGGCATTAGCGGAATTGTACACTTCAGAAATGCGGTCATTACTATTAAAAACAGCATTTGTTATTATGACTTAAGAGCTCATTTTAGGAAACGTATTCTCATTTAAAGGTCAATCTATATTTATTATTTTAGCTAACGTAGCGCAGATATAATTTCTATGTTCTAGTTTCTGAACCAGTGTGTGGAGTTTTTGTCGGGATTTATTATGTTTTGTTTTTTATTTGTTGCATCCTACATGATTTGGTTATTGTGCTTAGGTGAAGTAAATGTTAAAACCGAGCATGAATCACAATTACAATCTTGTAACAATTTGCGACATTGTAATGACAATAATAATTTTCAATACACAATAGTCGTGGTGGTCTAGTGGTTTGACCGGTGCAATATCAATCCTATGTCCGCAGGTTCGAACCCCAGCATGTACCTACCAATGAATTTTTTGGAATTCGCGTACATTTGCTAATTTAATCGGTAACACTATCGACTAACGGTGATGGAAAACATCGTGAGGAAACCTGAACCTGAGAAATGTTCGTATAGTATAGTATAGTATTGTATATGGGGAAACATAGAAATGTGAGATTTCTCAGAGTTTGAAATCGTCGTGCAATACGTCGTGGGCGTGGTGATTATGCCCATACCTTCCTTCGGGAAGAGGCCTATGGCCCTGCAGTGGGTCTTTTATAGGCTGATGATGATAATGATGGCAGAGAATTGGTTGTGAATATACAAAAAAACGAACAAACAGAGGTTGTGTGGTTACTTACGTTAATGTATATAGAGTACTAGCTTCTTCGTCTTCGTCCGCGTGGAATAGCTACTTTGGGCTAACGCTGCCTTGCAGAAGGTCTTAAAAGAAAAAATAACCATCTTGAAACATACTTAATTGGTGTTTTAGCGTGATGATATATAGCATATAGCCTTCCTCGATAAATTAGCTATCTAACATTGAAATATTTTCTCAAATCGGTCTAGTAATTCCAGAGATTAGCGCGTTCAACCAAAGTCTTCAACTTTATAATATAAAATATTAGTATAGATGAGATATTACTTAAACAGTAAAACATTCCACGGAAGAGAAATTCCTCATTAAAAATGTATTATTGCTTGAGAATATAGTAATTGGCTTACTTAAGAAGATAGCAGAAGATAAAAAAAGATAGCAGCTTTAATTGGTGAAGTACTCTGACAATATTAGAATAATAGATATTGTTTTCTTTATTTCTGTATTTATTTGTCGTTTAACGGCATAATTATGTAATAAAATAGTTGAGTCTAATGACTAATGTTATTACTAGACTTGTAGTTTTGGTCAAAAAACTAACTGAGAATACTTTAAAATGGTTCTATTGAATAAGTGAGATAGGTTTACTAAGATGTCTACATAGTAACATTTTTATTTATGTTAAATAGTGTGAATATTTCGGATAACTATTTAGAACAAAATTAAAGTTATAAAAAGTATACCTGTGATTAAACCACGTTAAAGGAAATAAGTGTTGCTTCTTTTTAATTGTGACATGAATGTTGTTCTATAGAAATGCTTTGTTCTCAGTAACTATTTGAAGTTTGAACAATTATATGACAATATTCAATGATCATTTTAAAATATGTAACTATTCGTCTAGTAACAGTGTTCGGCAAACTCAACACCCAGAGAACCAAATAAAATCAAATTTAATTTATTCAAAGAGCTTTTTTTACTTAGGTTTGACCTTAGTTGATACATTTTTATCGAAATAATTAAGATTAAAAGTACATTCTAGAGCAGAGGTACCCAAACTTTTTCCTCATAGACCACTTTCAAAATTTAGCTAGTTCTGGTGGACCCCTGCAGCTACATTTCTACCATATTCTCAAAACTCGACAAAAAATGTGAAGATTAGATCTAACTATGGAAGCCAAGTCAAGTCTCCACACGGTATACTGAATATGGAGTATGCAAGTTTTTACAAGTAACAGTCGCTGAGCTTCTTAAAATATTATCTACATACATTGATAGGTGAAGTCAATCGAACATTTTAGTTCACTATCGAAAGCAGATAAATTGTCGTAAACCCAATTGTGAACCTCCATTTCCTTGTCACGCCAATGTAAACCCCCGTCGAGTCTCCCATAGACCCCTGGGCGTCCACCTGGATTACTTTGGGAACTAAGGCTCTAGAGCTTATCTTTATGTATTATTTGCGAGCGACTAGCCGCGCTGTTATGCATTTCAAAAAAGTATGCCTTATTTCTGTACGTTTACGTTTCAAATATGTTTACTCGTCTATTAGAAGGCAAACTAATAGATAATATTCCATATCTGCACTAAATACTTTATGGAAGAGCCGCATTCGGCTCGCGAGACGCGGTTTGCCGACCATTGGTCTAGTAGAATTATCAAATATTATTAAATATTATATAGTTTGTAAGATACATTTTTTGGTGCTTGAAGCGTGGAGGGCTCTGACTGAATGCTGACGCTTGAAATAATATCGACAGTGGGAAGTCCAATTGACTGAGTCGATGAGCCTTTTCACTGTCGATATATAAAGAGAGAAGGGATTATATTAAGTGATTCAGGTTTTAAATAAAGTATTTTTTTATATAAATTGTGTTTTATTTATTATTAAATTCACTACATGCCATTCTAAGATTCCACCAAAAACTCTCAATTAATCACTAAATGAAAAGTAAATTTGAATTGGGAATTTCTAACCAAAGATCAGAGTGCTCAATATATAGTAAAGGAGAGTCGTGATAAGCATTTATTTTATAAGGATATGTGTTCATCTTTTTAATTTAGTGAAGTTTACTTATCGCCTGCCGCAACCCACACACTGCATGACGACCCAGACGAAGCAAGCGCGGCGACGCGACGGGATCTGTTATCAGGCAACCACAATAAATGTACGACCACAACGAACGTAGAAATTTTAATTTCTATATTCTAGCTCAACAACAGAAAACAAATGAATTATACACAAAAGACACTGATAATAATAACTTATAGAACTTTTGTCTTCGTAATGAATCGACTAAGGTCTGGCCATAAATACTGTTACAATTAAAAATAAACAAAATATTACATATGAATTTGGAATCTGTCATTTTTATATGATTATTCATTGAATTTCCTAATTTTGGCGCCAATACATTGTACAATATTTTGCGATATTAAAATGGAGTGGGGTGATAAAGAGAACCGAATCGCTGTGATTGCATTACACAAAGTAGGTATGGAGCCAAATGTAATATTTAAAACTCTCCATACGCTTGGTATTAGTAAAATGTTTGTGTACCGGGCTATTAATAGGTACAATGAGACCTCCTCTGTTTGTGACAGAAAATGATGTGGCCGTCCACGTAGTGTTCGTACGAAAAAGGTGGTCAAAACAGTAAGGGAAAGAATTCGAAGAAATCCTGTCCGAAAGCAAAAGATTTTATCTCGGGAGATGAAGATAGGGCCTAGAACCATGTCGCATATTTTAAAAGATGACATAGGACTTGCAGCCTATAAGAGACGTACTGGTCATTTCTTAACTGATAATTTAAAAAAAATGGTGGTGTTAGTGTCACACGTAGAGGAAACTTGTTTAAGGTTATTTTTGAAAATGATCTATATGCAACTTTCCAGAAATTGGTTAAATAAAGTTAAATTAGATAAAGTTTAAACAAAAGGATTTTATTATCATAGACATGAATACAAATAAAGTTAAATTAGATAAAGTTTAAACAAAAGGATTTTATTATCATAGACATGAATACAAAAAAGATGGCGCGTAACGGAAAAATGTGACGCGTAACCGAAAAATGTGACGGTAAATTTTTTTCCAACGCCGATAAAGAAGTTTCACTTCAAAAAGAATAGGGTGGTAAAATCGAAACAACTATTGAAGCGGTACGCAAAGGGAGGTCACAGATAAATTTTGTTTAGGGATGAGAAAATTTTTACAATTGAGCAACATTTTAACAAACAAAATTATATTTATGCTCAAAGCTCTAAGGAAGCTTCCCAATTAGTCGACAGAGTGCAACGTGGGCACTATCCAACTTCAGTGATGGTGTGGTGAGGTATTAGCTATGAAGGAGTGACTGAGCCATACTTTTGTGAGAAAGGTATCAAAACATCGGCACAAGTGTATCAAGATACCATTCTTAAGAAGGTAGTGAAGCCCTTTAACAACATCATGTTCAATAACCAATAATGATCCATCCAGCAAGACTCAGCGCCGGGTCATAAAGCTCGGTCTACGCAGTCTTGGTTGGAAACGAACGTTTCGGACTTCATCAGTGCTGAAGACTGGCCGTCGTCTAGTCTCGATCTTAATCCGCTAGATTATGATTTATGGTCAGTTTTAGAGAGTACGGCTTGCTCTAAACGTCATGATAATTTGGAGTCCCTAAAACAATTCGTACGATTGATAGTGAAGAATTTTCCCATGGAAAAAGTGCGTGTTTCTATTGATAGCTCGCCTCAACGTTTAAAGGACTGTATTGCAATGGAGACCACTTCGAATAAACTTTTTATATTTTAAATTGTTTTATATTTATGTATTAAACTAACACACTGTAAAAGTAATAAATGTTATTTTCAATAGAATTTTTTTTCTTTGTTTCAGTATTTATGGCAAGACTAAGACATTAAAAACATTTTACAATATTATAGAAAAAAAACAAAGTTAAATAATGAAAGTTACTAGATATAACGTGATTGAATATATTATAAAAATTACATAATTTGTTCACGTGCAAATATCATTTTTGTATCATAATAGGTCTTTACCTATGAAATTGCCGTTCTGCAGTACTGGCCATTTCAAATCAAAATAATTTTTGTTTGGCTAAGAATTCTAATTTCAAATTAATTTTGTTTTAAAAACATGGAATTCTTTTTCCAAAAGTAGTCATTTGTTTATTGATTAGTGTTACATTTTCATCGGATTTCAATCTTTTTTGTCATCATGGATACGTTAAAAATTCGAGTAATTATGGAATATGAGTACCGTCGTGACAGCAACGCGGCACGTAACATCAACGACGTTTATGGAGCTAACACTACAAACCAACGCACCACCTGTTATTGGTTTGCTCGCTTCCGTTCTAGGCATGTTGACCTGAAAAATGAACCTCGCGGTCGTCCGAAGACTTTGGTCGACAATGACGAATTAAAGGCGATTGTGGAAGCTGATGATACACAATCTACGGCTGAATTAGCAGCAGCTTTCGACGTTAGTGTCAAAACAATAATGGTCCATTTACGTCAAATTGGCAAGGTAAAAAAGCTTGACAAATGGGTGCCCCACGAACTCAGTGATCGCCAGCGCGAAGTATGCGTCGACACGTGCCTTGCACTGCTCAACAGACACACAAATGAAGGAATTTTGAACCGCATTGTTACCTGCGATGAAAAATGGATTCTTTTTGATAACCGCAAGCGCTCAGCAAGTTGGTTGGGTCCTGGTTCAGCACCTAAACAATGCCCTAAACGAAAACTTACCCCTAGAAAAGTGATGGTCACTGTTTGGTGGTCTAGCGCCGGTGTGATTCATCGCAGCTTCTTACCAAACGGGGTGAGCATTACTGCAGATGTGTACTGTGAAGAACTGAACACAATGATGGAGAAGCTGGCACATCTCCAACCAACATTGGTCAATCGCTCGTCTCCGCTGCTCCTGCACGACAACGCGCGACCTCATACTGTAAAGCAGACGGTCTCCAAGTTGCAAGAACTGGGGTTGGAAGTTCTCCGTCATCCGCCCTACTCACAAGACCTTGCGCCTACAGACTACTACTTTTTCCAGAATTTGGATAACTCCTTGGCGGGAAAAAAATTTAATACCCGAGAGGCAGTACAAAATGCCTTTGAAGAATTTGTTGCCTCCCATCCAGCTGATTTCTTTAAGAAGGGCATCAATAAACTGCCACTGCGTTGGCAAAGATGCATTGATTGCATGGGTGATTACTACGATTAATACAAAAAAAAATACATGAAAAAAAATCGTTTAAATTTTTTCATACAAAACGGCAATTTCATAGGTAAAGACCTAATATTATTGAGATTACAGATTCTTGGTTATATGTATATCCGCCTGGGGAAGTGCATGTAAGATAATTCTGCTACAATTGGAACGAGCTCAAAGAGCTATCTTAAAGGTTATGTATAAAAAGCCGTTTCTATACCCTACCACTACATTATATTCTGAATGTAAAGTTTTATCTGTAAGAGGTTTATTTGTGCTCCATACAGCTATATTTAAGCATGCTATTTCTCCTCAACCTTAAATGTAAATCGGAGACGTGGCCGTGTTTGTAAAGTAGAACCCCACCGGACTATTCTTGCAGTACGTCATTTTGTATCCTAGGTTCCCGAATCTATAATAAGATTAACAAACTTACTTATATTTTTGGTCGACCCAAGTACACTGTAAAAAAATTGATCAGTAAGTGGCTCTACGGCTTAAAGTACACAGAAGTTGAAGATCTCCTTAAACCATAATATGCAGCATGATAATCCTTAGGTACAATGAGACACACACATGTACACTTATTCACACGCATCCTACACACCCATACACACACGTACACTTAAACACACGCACACATAAACTAGCGCACAAGTATTTTGTATTTTATTAAATTATATTAAAATCTAGTATGTGCATTTAAATTCATACGGTGGGCGTTGACATCTGTGATACAGTTGAACACTAGTACAGATGTACGATAATGACTATTGGTACGATGATAAATTAATGTACTTAATACATAGGTTATTCAATTAAATTCAGTGTTATAGATTAAGTAACTATCTTTGTTATTTGCTTTGTTTTTAATAAATATTATTATTATTATTATGTATTTTTGTAAACTATGTCCAAATCCCTTACGATATTATATTGTCTCGATGCTCCATGCTCGATGCACATTCTGTTTTTTTTTTTTCGAACTGACTTTATTGTTGGCCTACCAAGCCCTTTACAGTTTCGCCGGACTACTCGCGGTGAGCGCCACTCAGCCGATTTTATTTGGACAACTAACTCAAAGGTGCACGGCACACCTCGGTCTGCACATTCAGTGCAACGGATTATAATAAGAGACAGTATTTGTTCAATATTGAACTTGGAACAATCCTACTCTATCCCACTTGGCATTGATTACAAAACAGTACAAAACGTTTTTGGATAGCTTCCTAGGATCCTGTAAGTATGCACGTGATAGTATGGTTTCCACCCCACAGAACAATACTCCAGGATGCTTCTAACCAATGTCATAAACAAAGTAATTAATTTAGCAGGATTTTTAAATGGTCTTGACATTCTGAATGTAAAAACCATACCTTTGTTAACTTTTGATGTAATATAATCATAGTGGTAATATAGTGTAATCATAGTATAGGTTAGTTTTGAATAAATCCATACACCAAGATCCTTTACAGTATTATGACGCTGTAACAATGTATTGTTTTTTTTATGGATATACTATTGGAGACCGTTTTTCGTAAAAGTAATTAAATGATATTTTTGCATATTTATTGTCACGTTATTTGAAATGCACCAGAGGTGTAGATGATTAATTTCATTTTGTAAATCTATGCAATCCTCACATGCTAAAATTGTATGATAGATTATGATCGTTTATGCAAGACATTTAGTTTTGATGGAGTTTATAAGGTAAGTAATGAATAAAACAAATAAGAGTTACAAATAATAATAAACGTCATAACTTCTGACAATCATATCAAGCATCGTGCGACGATTGAACAATGGCTACAAATTATTCAAAAACTTAAAACAAGGAGCTGATAATAGCATAAAATGCTTCCGGTGTAACTAATAAGACAAAAAGCTATATTTTTCATGTGAGAGTATTATGAAAATCCATTCTAAGCATAAAAAGTACATTAAAAGTAAGAGATTACAATATCTATTATCTACAAAGCGTTTTGTGAGAAAATAGAGTTAACTTATAATACAATTTATACATTAATTTTAATGGTTAGGTACCAAACTCGGGAAATATTGTTTTAACAGTGGCTAATTCAGTACATAGTATAAAACAAAGTCGCTTTCTCTGTCCCTATATATGCTTAAATCTTTAAAACTACGCAACGGATTTTGATACGGTTTTTTTTAATAGATAGAGTGATTGAAGAGGAAGGTTTATATCTATAATAACATCCATTAAATAATGGAGAAATATTGTTATTTTTGAGGTTTCTAATGTGATGTTGTAAATAATTACATTTTTTTCCGCTTACATTGCAACAAACGCAGACAGGCCACGGGCAGTAATGAATAAATCAAAACTACTGGATCGATTTTAATCATTTTTTCAGTGAATGACATAGATTGTATATTTTATACCCGTGCAAAGCCGGAGCGGGCCGCTAGTTTTATATAAAAACGGCTTTGATTTCCGCTATGGAAAATAATCGATGCTTTGTAATTGTATACTAGTTGTCTCAAAGAGTACAATCAAAATCGAGCCCAAACAGAAAACGAAAATACAGATAATGAGAATTAATTTATTCGATCTTGTGAGATTTCCCAAAAATCTGCTACTATTGTGTCTTAATATAGATGATATATTGAACTGAAAACAAGCGTGAGATGCATGTGCTGAAGGAATTGCGTTTATCAATTGAAATATACTACATCAAATAAAAACCATCTTGACACCGCAATGCAGAAATCGAATAGCGACATCTAGTGTTGGGTAATCGAAGCATTACGTTGTAAGAAATAAATTTATTCTAGCAATGAACAGATCTATACATATCATAAAAATGTATATCCAAGGTGTCTGTACTTTTTAGATTTGTGAAAAAAATTGATGCAGGTGTCTAGGAATTAGTAATAGAATACATTTCACTCATTTTTAGAAATGCCAGTCTATCTGTTTGTCTGTTTGTTTGAACACGCATCACTGCTAATGTACTTACTACGTTCACAATAAAATCTTAAAGCATATCCTCGAGTAACACTTAGTTTTTGTTTCGTTAAAATCGGTCCACTCTATCAAAAGTTATTATAATTTGAATAACGGCTCGACTTAAGCACAAGAGAAAAATAATTACGAATCACAGCAGTTTCGATACTATGTATTGCACGATATATCGTGGACACAATCGAAGTGAAATCTAATTAAATCGAACTATTTTATTCTCAAGTGCTTGCGATTAAATTGAAATATAACAATAAAATGGCTTTTTTACAATGATGATACTATTGTGTTATTGGTTTACTGTTCTAAGAATACTACAAGGAAGTGCATAGATATTAATGAGATTATTTCGGTGTTTGTTAGATTTATAAAAAATTATACCTGCCTAGGACCTGCATAGCGATCATATTTTAAAAAACTAGGAGTCTCAAAAACGGCTAACTGTTATTTTGAGTAGCACGCCGTATCTCGAGAGTCAAATTACAAATATACAAGATACGTTTAGATGGTTTAATTAATCACTGTTCTTTCTCATTAAGTTCTACGCGGACGATGTCGTCTTGTTTAATACAATATATTAACATGTAGCCAAAAGTATACACATCTTAGTGTAAACAATGTTCGGTGTTCATGGTTACATAATACGGGCACGTCAATTTCAGCGACTGCTAAGAGAGTGGTATCGGAACAAGTTTCATTTCACAAAGATAGTATTGTAATAAACTGCATGAGTGGTAAAATATACTCCAAGGGTTATGTTTATTTTACACTGCATATTGAGGATGGTAGCTATTTTAACCACAAATTTCATTTCTTTGATAACCTACCGTGTAAACCTGATGGATTTATTGTATTAGATTTTATCTAATTTTAATTAAAAATTTAATTTAAATCAGATTTAGAAAACAATAAACAAATTTTACAAAATGGAGGAAAAATGATTATACTACTATATACATCTCTACTACTTCGTACAATTACAAAATAATAAAGGAAATAATGATTGTGTTGTAATTTAAACTAGATAAAATAGGATTTGTTTTTAGCTGCCACAATAGTAAAACCAGTAAATAACGTTATGCCAATTAGGATATCTAAATATATAAAACTCCAGTGTCATGATGTTTGTCCACGATAAACTCCGAAACTACTCAACCTATCTCTATGAAAGTTGACATTCATGTATAATCTGGCCCAACTTGAGAGATATGATAATATATATGTCGGGGCAGCGATAAAATGGCATCCATGTAAAAGTATGACGTCATTCATAGTGATGTCATGGTTATGATTTGATCGATCAATCCACCAAGGAGAATCGAATTAATTTGAGGTCATTAGTAACACCCCCGATATAGTCAATAGCGCGGTATCGCAGGTCAATTGTGGCTCCCCCAATATATACTTCGATTATTTAATTATCGTTTATAAATCATATAATACCCTGTTTCTGTAAGAAATTGAAGTGCATTAACCTACCTACTGATTTCTCGTACTTAATTCCAGTAGTCATTCAAATTAGAATAACTTTTGATAGAGTGGACCGATTTTAATGAAACAAAAACTAAATGTTACTCGAGGATATATTATATGATTTTCTTTTTATCGTGAACACAGTACTTTAGCAGTGATGCGTGTTCAAACAAAAAGACAGACAGACATACATTTCTAAAAATGATTGAAATGTATTTTATTAGATACTTATTACACCTTCAACTGCATTTTTTTACACGAATCTAAAAAGT